>CM060410.1:23913398-23967009 GCA_030545235.1 Helianthus tuberosus
AATTAAATCCGTATATGATGTGTGCAAACGAGGTTAGCGCAAGCTTCAAATTTGTGAAAACGTCACCACAAGGTGATCGTGATCAAAGAAACGATTCAATGAAGTTGAAGACCAAACAAGCATGTTATGATTCAAGAGAATTGAAGTGCTTATTGGGTCATATGGGACTTTGAATTGAATACGTAATGCGAGCAAGTTCAAACAATTGAACTTGGTTTAAACAAAACGAGTTCATGTATCAGTAAGAAAGTTCTGACATGATCATAACAAAAACCATGTATTGTAACACCACGTAAAAACGTGTCCAATTATGTAAAGACACGTGTCCTAAACTCTAAAGTTGTGAAAGATTTAGTTTGAAGGACCAAAGTTGTTGAACAGTGAAACTATGAAACCACAGGGACTAAAAGTGTCAATATGCCAAACTTGTGCCTCTGAATGACCTTACATGATGAATATATTCTTAAACGAGTGATTGATTGGATATAAGAAGCCGTTTATGAAAATAATCGGAAGATTATTAAATTATAAGGGTTAAACGTGTCAACATGTCGATTCTGACCTCTGAGTGACCTTTTAACGAAACCGAGGCTTCGAAACATTCAAATATACTCTTAAGAATAAGTGGTATAAATTTCACGTGGTTTCGAGATCGCTACGCATGTTTTCAAGACTTTGGGCCAAAAGTGTCAACTTGATGAAACTTGCTTTCATAGAGGTATTTAACGAACCCGAGCCTAACGAAGTTAGTTTATTCATCCTAGAGCCTCAACATACTGACTACAAGGGCCCTACATGTCAACAACGAGGTTAAAAAGGGTTAAAAACAATCAGGGACTAAATCTGCCAACAATGAAACTTGTTTTACCTGATCAGACGGTCCAAACGGCCCGCGTAAGCCCCCCCTATGGCTTACGTGGCCCGCCTCAGAGTGCCAGATCAGTTAAATTATGCCAGGTGCGGGTTTTGGCTGTTCCACCGCCTTAACCTAGTTTGTAACGACCTAAGGAGCTATAAGTCGGTTTAATTCACTCACTAGGACACCTGGGGTGATCCCAGGGCCTCCAATAACACCTGGAGATGATCCATGACCTTGTGAATTGTTATATAAGGAGTGCTAGTTCTTGAGTTTCAAAGCACACTTGCAAACATTTGCTAATCTACAACATCTGGAGCTTGCTAAGGACAAGGAGAAGACTTTGAAGTGTAGAAAAGACTGCTAGGACCTTTAGTAAGCCTCTAATTTCTTGTTTAGTCGTTCTAATTAGCTAAATTACTCTAAAGTCAAACTTATCATAAATTAAGTTTGACTTTCATTTTAATTACATATGGTTTAACCACTGATCAAATTGAAAGTGGTTATAGAACCACATTAGTGTAGGTGATTAACCCTTAAAAGGGCACCTCCTAATTATCTTGTTTGGCTGGTCAATTGTCGGGTCAAAGTAGTTTGACAAAAAGTCAAACTGGACAGAATGTTTGAATATGATTAAAAATTAATAAGAGGTTCTAAATTAAATTTTAACATTCTAAAGACTTGGTAACTAATATTAAAACATGTTTTATCAGTCCTAGCCTGGCAATTATTAGTCTAAGGTCAGTTTATAACCGAAAGTCGCAAAAGCTTGACTTTTACTTTGACTTTCAGTTCTGACCAATTCAAGCTTAATTCTTCCAAGTTTTAAGCTTCCTTTAGGACCACATTACTTAGTAATATAATCCTCTAGAGTTATATTGCATGGTGCCTAGTGGTTTGAATTATATGCACTTGATCGTAATTATGCTCAATAATGCCATAAACGCCCTTTTTACATACAACTGAGATTTTTAACAATGTGATTGGACTAACACCTTTGCTACTGATATTTAGCCATGTCCCGAAAATTTGACATCAATTTGATGTCTAGATTAGGAGTTATGCTCAATAGCGTAATTAAGGAACTTTTTATTATTTAAATGGCGTAATTAGCATAAAGCCTATCTAAACCCGATTGTTGACACCAAAATTTTTACCTACTAATGTAAAATAATATTTTGGGATTTTTGAAGATTTTTAATTATTTTTAGGCTGAGCATAACATAGGATTATAGCTTGATTTCGGTAAATGTCGGTTTTACCCTTTTCATGCATAAAATGAGTTCTACATAAAATTTTAATGCCAAACTTTTTGCTACTGATTTTATATGATAAATAAAATATTTTGAACCTTATAAACTGATCAAAAACTCAGATTTCCTATTTTAACCCGAATATCCCTTTAAATCGACTTTTAAGCGTTTTAAGCACCTAGTATGGGTCAAAACTATTTTTAGCATATAAAACTTATTACCCAATGATGTTTTAAGTTAATTTATACAATTAAACATTAAGTCAAAGTTTTTAAACTCAGAAGTCTATTTTGACCTTTAAAAGCCTATGTAAAATTACCAAAATGCCCCTACGGTGCATAGTTTGGTTATATAAGATAAATTTCATATATATAAAATACCCTACTTATATAACTTATAAAAATGCATATTTTTACTGATTAGATCAGACCTGAAACTCAGTTTAATATTTAAACTCTTTTATGGGCATTAAAATTACCAAAATGCCCTTATGGGACTTATTTTGGTTTAAATTACTTTTTTGGGCATATATGTTAACATCTTACTGATGTATTAACATATTTTGAGCATAATAACGATTAAGACCTGTATATAATTTATTTGGTTACCCGTTACGCGTTTACGCGTTCGGATCGGCTTATGTGACTAGTTTACATAAAATAGTCGAAACGGGCTTAACCTTATCATTAAATCCTCAATTTCCAGAATGTGTTTAGTTTACCCATATTATACAAGTATCCAAGCTTGTCGGGTCTAAACCACATTCTATTCCGGTCTCCGCTTAATCTAGCGTTTAGAACCGTAAGGTTTCCTTCTAGCTAGCCGGTCTAAGTCCTTGACTAAATTAAAGACCCGTTAGCATCCTAATAGGTAATAAACCTTCTATACAGATTAAATAGCTTCCGGTAGAAGGTGCCATCAAGAGCTTTAGGATTATACTGCTAGCATCAGGTAAATACTTTTAACTTATTTTCCCTTTATACGGGCTTGGGATATGGTATTATAATAATACCACTTGGTCGGGTATGAAATCATTTAATCGGATTGTGATTAATAAATTTACATAACCCGTTTTAATCTGTCTTGTTTGATAACATAAGCATTGGGGGTTAATACGACCGTGTCCTGGATATCCTCGGCTCATTTCATTTGAAAATGGCCACGACCTATGCACGGGGTGTAGGCATACACCTAACAGATGCAAATGCTAAAATATAAACCCACATGTTGGGGATAACTCCTTTGTGGGTTCTATAAGTGGTGAGTCGGTTAATCAAGACCGGCTTCCAAATGGCCCCAATTGTAAGACAAACATGTAAATCTGTATACAAGATTATATTCAAATAATTGTCCCAAGTTATAAGAGATGTGTGCCATGTGCACTTAAATAAATTTTCTTAAATGTTTTCAAAAGAGTCGGTTAATTGTATTTACCAGTGTAAACTGACGTATTTTCTTAAAGACTGTTTGACAGGTACCTCTCGTAATAGGCTGGAGCTATTAGGTATCATAAGAGGATCTTGCAAATCCGTAGATACCTGAAGTCTGTTATTTTGTTTCCTTGTATTTATTTATGATCCGCCTGTGGATCTTATTACATTCCAGTCTGTATATTCTGTCACTCGAACACTCAGACATTATGGTTTGTAATAGTTTATTCACCAAGCCTTCCGCTGTGCTATTATTTTGTGTGTATTGACTATGATGATATCAACTACGTCACGATACTCCCCGCCGGGCCCACCGGTAATATGTGAAAATATCGGGGTGTGACAGGTTGGTATCAGAGCCAACATTGAGTGAATTAAACACTAACCTTTTGTGTTTAATCTCAATGACACAATAAGCACATTCCTTAGACTCTATAGTCTAGGAAAATGACCTAGGATTTTACTCTTAACCTTCCTTTTATTGTTTTATTATAGTTATTTGTTTTAACAGGTTACCACTTGGAAGAATGCCACCAAGAGTAAGAGGAAAAGGCAAAGGACCCATGCGTGGAGGACCGTCTGGCAGCACAGGACCCTCCCATAGACGTACACCGTCCTATTCACTTTCCGGCTCTGACTCAAAGGATAATTGGAGCCATAGCTTTGAACCAGCAAGACATTCTGTCTCGCTGGGATCCTTACCATTTGACCCTCCTTACTTTGGGTTGCCCATTCCTATCGAACCCCATCATTCCCCTCTTTCGCAGGGAACTCATCACTCAAACCAATCACACCATTCCTTTCAATCTCATCCTTTTCATCATTCAGATTCTACTTACTCTCCCGCACAATTTAATCCGAATGATTATGTTAACAACTTTTTGGGCTACAACCCTTTGGGGCCTGAGGATCACTTTTCTCAGGAAATGGAGATGGATGATGACCCGGACCCAGATTTGCAAACAGGAACACCAGGCCACCAAATAAGCGTCTCAAGCGGTTCCCCATTTCAGGGATCACCGTACCATGGGCCCGACTCATTTCAAGAGAGGGTGGCTCAGTATGATTGGTTCTTTACACCTTCATACCATAACTCCCCAGCCCAAGCTCCCTTGGTTGAACCCCAGCTCCAAGCTGTTACCCCACCACCGTTACCAGTTGAGGAACCACCTCAACAGCCTCCCGAGCCTCCAAGGCGAAGGAGAAATGCTAGAATGTCCGTATGTGGGGGACCACGGTTTGCATCTCCTCATGGCTCAAATTCTTACCCTCCTATCCCAGAGGACCCACAGTTGGGCGGACCCTCACACACGGTGCCGGAAGTCAACCTTCCGCCAGTTTCTCATGCACCACTGCAGCCACCGTTGGGTTTTGACAACCCAATTCCGATATACCCGGGTTCATCTGGGTATAACCCATCTGATTATCCATCGGATTATGGAACTCATGATCCGTACCTTACAGTTGCACAATACCATCATCTTTACCCTTCTTCTTACCCTCCAGTTCATCCAACTGGATATTCGGTGCAGGGATACCAATACCCACCATACCAGCAACCTCCTCCTCACCATAAGGATCAAACTCAAGAAATTTTACAGAGGTTAGACCGGGTTGAACATGAAGCTCATGAAACTAAGAAGAAGCACAATGGTTTTGTCAAGGGTCTTATGAACCTTCTTAAGGGCAAGAAGAAGTAGGAGATTGTTGTTCATGTTGTATTTCAATAAGTCCCTGCGAGGACGTTTATTTCATTTTCATGTACCAAGTCCCTGCGCGGACTTACTTTCTGTTTCAGTAGCCCCTGCGTGGGCAGTTTGTGTTGTTTTCTCAAGTCCCTTTTTGGGCAATGTTGTAATCGTTTCGTGGTTAATGAAGTTATTTTCGATTTTAAATATGTATTATATTACATCATGCTATATCATTTCAAATTTATTGATCTGCCAATAAATTTTCTAAGGGTATAACCTAGCCAAAACAGTAAATGGCTATGATGGTACAACCTTTTTAAGATAATAACTCTCTGTTAACATCTGAAAACATGTTAACAATCCTGAATTGTGCGGTACGAGAAACCACACAATCTTTCTAATGTACTTGGATTTTTCCAAGCCACTATTTTTAAGCTTATATGATCATCATGAATCATGGCTAATAAACATGAATATGATGTATACACCACAACATCCATTAGAGATGTATGCTTACAAACAAAGGTGTAATAATGACAATGAAAGTTTTAATAGACTTCTTGTCAAAAAGGCGATGAACTTTGTTCGACCCTTAAAAGAATCAATGATTATAATCGTCCTTGTGACAAGGCTTTGTGCCATCTAAATGTCCTTCGAGACGAGCTTTGTGTAATATGAATATGTCTTCATGACATTGACAGTGTGATTTATATTCCTCTGTCTAATAAAAATATAAAGAATTATATCTCTTTGAATATTATTTTCATATGGTCTATATGGTTTAAAAATACCACGACCATCTAATCATCAATATGATGATTCAATGCATAATTTAAATATATCATTACTGTTTGTTATAGTATCCGAAAATGGCTGGCTCAGATGAAGCAAACAGTCATCCCACAGAAGGAAACAACACCAGGATTAATATCACTGGTGCCGAGCTGCAAGAAATGATAACCGCAGCAGTCGCTCAGGCTGTGGATGCTAAATTTAAAGAGCCTAGTATTGTTAGGTTTCAAACTCATTCAAAATCCCATTCTCAATCCCATACTCATAAGAAAAGTGAGTCTCAGCACTCATCTAATCAGGGTAGTGAGCCAAAGAGGCAGGTTGTTCTTGAGCCGACTCCCAGGTACACCAAGGGTTGTACCTACAAGTACTTTGTCTCCTGTAAACCGAGAGATTTTACAGGAGAAAAAGGTGCAATCGATTGCATGAAATGGTTAGATGAAATGGAGACTGTGATAGACATCAGCGGATGTGCTAAAGAGGATATAGTGAAGTTTGTATCACAATCCTTTAAGGGGGATGCCCTCACTTGGTGGAAAGCGTTAGTGCAAGCCACTGGGAAGGTTCCTTTGTACAATCTGTCATGGAACAAGTTTGTTAATTTGGTTAAGGAAACCTATTGCCCTCAGCATGAAGTCGAGCGGATAGAGACTGATTTCCTCACTTTAGTGATGAAGGATCTGGATTGTAGATCCTATGTGACTAGCTTCAATTCAATGTCGAGGCTTGTGCCATACCTAGTCACTCCTGAACCCAAACGCATTGCGCGTTTCATCGGTGGTTTGGCTCCCGAAGTAAAAGGGAACGTTAAGGCCTCTAAGCCAACCACTTATAGATCTGCTGTGGATCTATCTTTGTCCCTCACTTTGGATGTTGTGAGGAGTAAGGCAAAGAAAACCAATGATGATGGGAAGAGGAAGAGAGAGGAAGATAAGTCTCCTCAGTCGAACAAGAAAGGAAAAGGGAACTTTAATTCCAAGAAGGGCAGTCGAGTGATAAGCCCAGATGCAAAACCTGCAATAAAAGGCACTTTGGGAAGTGCAACCAGGACCCACAAGCCAAACCATGTGGGATCTGCAAGAAGAAAGGGCACAAATCTGTAGAGTGCCGGAATATTAAGGATGCAACTTGTTATGGTTGCAATGAAAAGGGGCACATCAAAACCAATTGCCCCAAGAATGCTAAGAAGCCCGAGGAGGCAAAGAAAACCAACGCAAGGGTTTTCCAAATGAACGCTAGGGAAGCGGTGAACGACGAGAACGTCATAACAGGTACCTTCCTCATTAATAATAATTATGCTAGAGTCTTATTTGATTCAGGTGCTGATAAGTCTTTTGTAGACCATAAGTTTTGTAAGTCACTGAATTTGCCTATTAAGACTCTAGACATAAAATATGAGGTAGAACTTGCCGATGGTACCTTAGAAATAGCTTCAACTTTGCTTGATGGATGCTTTATATCCATCAAGAATCATTCTATCCCGCTATCCCTCTTGCCAATGAAGTTGGTTGGGTTTGATATAGTTTTGGGCATGGATTGGTTGTCGCATAACCAAGCCCAAATTGCATGTGATAAAAAGCTAGTTATTATCAAAACCCCTTCTGGTGAATCTGTCACTATTCAAGGAGATACACAATACGGGTTGCCCAGCAATGTGTCTATTCTCAAGGTATCACAGTGTTTAAAGAGCGGATGTGTTATTTACATGGCACAAATAACTGTGAATGATCCAAAACCTAAGATTGAAGACATCCCAATCATCTCTGAGTATCCTGATGTCTTTCCTGACGAGTTACCTGGATTACCTCCTAAGAGGCAAGTAGAGTTCAGGATAGACATTCTTCCAGGAGCTGCACCTATTGCACGAGCTCCTTATCGTTTAGCACCTACTGAAATGAAAGAACTCAGGACTCAATTAGACGATTTATTGGAAAAAGGTTTTATACAACCTAGCTCTTCGCCTTGGGGAGCTCCAATATTATTTGTGAAAAAGAAGGACGGATCAATGCGTCTATGCATTGATTATCGTGAGCTAAACAAAGTAACGATTAAGAATCGTTATCCTTTACCCAGGATCGACGACTTATTTGATCAGCTCCAAGGAGCGAGCTTCTTCTCTAAGATTGATTTGAGATCTGGGTATCATCAACTCAAGGTTAGGACTGAAGATGTGCCTAAGACGGCATTCAGAACAAGATATGGACATTACGAGTTTTTAGTGATGCCTTTTGGGCTCACTAATGCACTAGCAGCATTCATGGACCTCATGAATAGAGTCTGCAAACCATACTTAGATAAGTTTGTCATTGTCTTCATAGATGACATACTTATCTATTCTCGTAATCAAGACGATCATGAGAAGCACCTTAGATGCCTCTTAGGATTACTGCAGCAGGAGAAACTGTACGCTAAATTCTCCAAATGTGAATTCTGGCTTCGTGAAGTCCAATTCCTTGGACATGTTGTCAGTGAGCGAGGTATCCAAGTAGATCCCGCTAAAGTAGAAGCCGTAATGAATTGGGAAGCACCCAAGACTCCAACCGAAATACGTAGCTTTCTGGGTTTAGCTGGATATTATAGAAGATTCATTGAGAACTTCTCAAGAATAGCTGCACCATTAACTTCTTTGACCCGTAAGAATGTTAAGTTTGATTGGGGTCCAAAGCAACAAGAATCCTTTGAGATTCTTAAGAAGAAATTGAGCAATGCTCCAGTGCTAACCTTACCTGATGGAATTGAAGAGTTTGTCGTATACTGTGATGCTTCACACACCGGTATGGGTTGTGTACTTATGCAACGAGGCAAGGTGATTGCCTATGCATCACGGCAATTAAAAGTGCATGAGAAGAATTACACCACCCACGATTTGGAGTTGGGTGCCGTTGTATTCGCACTAAAGTTATGGAGACATTATTTGTATGGAACTAAATGTGTGATCTTTTCTGATCACAAAAGTCTCCAACATTTGTTCAATAAAAAAGAGCTCAATATGAGACAGCGCCGTTGGATGGAAACCTTAAATGACTATGATTGTGAAATTCGCTACCATCCTGGTAAAGCGAATGTGGTCGCAGATGCTCTAAGTCGAAAGGAAAGAGTTAAACCAATTAGGATCAATGCCAAAAGCATTGAGTTGAAGAATAGTCTGAATGAAAGACTATTAGCTGCACAGAAGGATGCTGTTTTGGAAGTTAACCTTCCAAATGAAAAGTTAGGTATAACAGCTGAACAGTTAGCACCTGGGAAGGATGGAATTCTCAGAATGAACGGAAGGATTTGGGTTCCTATTCAAGGAGGACTTCGAGATATAATCCTTCAGGAAGCCCACAACTCCAAGTACTCAGTTCACCCGGGAGGTGACAAGATGTATCAAGATTTGAAAGCTAATTATTGGTGGATAGGGTTGAATAAATCTATTGCCACCCATATAGCTAAGTGCTTGACCTGTGCTCAGATTAAAGCTGAACATCAAAAGCCATCGGGCCTGTTGCAACAGCCAGAACTTCCCACATGGAAGTGGGAAATGGTAACTATGGATTTTATAACCAAGTTACCTAAAACAAAGCACGGAAATGATACCATATGGGTTATTGTTGATAGACTGACTAAGTCAGCACATTTCTTACCCATCAAAGAGACTCATAGCTCTGATAAATTAGCCCAGTTGTATGTAGATAAGATTGTAGCTCTTCATGGTGTACCGGTATCTATTATCTCTGATAGGGATACTAGATACACCTCACACTTTTGGAAAAGTTTCCAACAATCTTTGGGCACGCGTTTAAATTTTAGTACTGCTTACCATCCTCAGACTGATGGACAGAGTGAGCGCACAATTCAAACTTTAGAAGACATGCTTCGAGCATGCGTTATTGATTTAGGTGGTAGTTGGGATGACCACCTACCATTGATCGAGTTCTCCTATAACAATAGCTACTATACAAGCATTCAGGCTGCGCCTTTTGAGGCATTATATGGTAGGAAATGCAGAACGCCTGTCTGTTGGGCAAAAGTAGGAGAAGCTCAATTATAAGGACCGGATATAGTCCTTGAAACAACAGACAAGATTGTCCAGATTCGAGATCGCCTGAAAACTGCCAGGGATAGGCAGAAAAGTTATGCTGATAAGAGGCGAAAACCTCTAAAGTTTGAGGTAGGCGATAAAGTTCTATTGAAAGTGTCACCCTGGAAAGGTGTGATGCGTTTTGGTAAAAAGGGCAAGTTAAGCCCTAGGTATATTGGACCATTCGAGATTATTGAATGTGTCGGCAGTGTAGCTTATAAGCTAAACTTACCTGAGGAGCTGAGTGGAATCCACAATGTGTTCCACATCTGTAATCTCAAGAAGTGCCTAGCCGATGAATCACTGGCTATGTCTCATAAAGACGTGCAAATTGATGAAAGCTTGAGATTTGTTGAAAGACCTATATCGATCGAGGATCGACAAGTTAAAAAGCTCCGAAGAAAGCATGTACCTATAGTAAAGGTCAAATGGGATGCCCGTAGAGGTCCCGAATATACGTGGGAAGTTGAGTCCACTATGCGACAAAAGTACCCTCACTTATTCCAGTAAATCTCGGGGTCGAGATATCTTTTAAAGGGTGAGGATGTAACACCACGTAAAAACGTGTCCAATTATGTAAAGACACGTGTCCTAAACTCTAAAGTTGTGAAAGATTTACTTTGAAGGACCAAAGTTGTTGAACATTGAAACTCTGAAACCACAGGAACTAAAAGTGTCAATATGCCAAACTTGTGCCTCTGAATGACCTTACATGATGAATATATTCTTAAACGAGTGATTGATTGGATATAAGAAGCCGTTTATGAAAATAATCGGAAGATTATTAAATTATAAGGGTTAAACGTGTCAACATGTCGATTCTGACCTCTGAGTGACCTTTTAACGAACCAAGGCTTCGAAACATTCAAATATACTCTTAAGAATAAGTGGTATAAATTTCACGTGGTTTCGAGATCGCTACGCATGTTTTCAAGACTTTGGGCCAAAAGTGTCAACTTGATGAAACTTGCTTTCATAGAGGTATTTAACGAACCGGAGCCTAACGAAGTTAGTTTATTAATCCTAGAGCCTCAACATACTGACTACAAGGGCCCTACATGTCAACAACGAGGTTAAAAAGGGTTAAAAACAATCAGGGACTAAATCTGCCAACAATGAAACTTGTTTTACCTGATCAGACGGTCCAAACGGCCCGCGTAAGCCCCCCCTATGGCTTACGCGGCCCGCCTCAGAGTGCCAGATCAGTTAAATTGTGCCAGGTGCGGGTTTTGGCTGTTCCATCGCCTTAACCTAGTTTGTAACGACCTAAGGAGCTATAAGTCGGTTTAATTCACTCACTAGGAGACCTGGGGTGATCCCAGGGCCTCCAATAACACCTGGAGATGATCCATGACCTTGTGAATTGTTATATAAGGAGTGCTAGTTCTTGAGTTTCAAAGCACACTTGCAAACATTTGCTAATCTACAACATCTGGAGCTTGCTAAGGACAAGGAGAAGACTTTGAAGTGTAGAAAAGACTGCTAGGACCTTTAGTAAACCTTTAATTTCTTGTTTAGTCGTTCTAATTAGCTAAATTACTCTAAAGTCAAACTTATCATAAATTAAGTTTGACTTTCATTTTAATTACATATGGTTTAACCACTGATCAAATTGAAAGTGGTTATAGAACCACATTAGTGTAGGTGATTAACCCTTAAAAGGGCACCTCCTAATTATCTTGTTTGGCTGGTCAATTGTCGGGTCAAAGTAGTTTGACAAAAAGTCAAACTGGACAGAATGTTTGAATATGATTAAAAATTAATAAGAGGTTCTAAATTAAATTTTAACATTCTAAAGACTTGGTAACTAATATTAAAACATGTTTTATCAGTCCTAGCCTGGCAATTATTAGTCTAAGGTCAGTTTATAACCGAAAGTCGCAAAAGCTTGACTTTTACTTTGACTTTCAGTTCTAACCAATTCAAGCTTAATTCTTCCAAGTTTTAAGCTTCCTTTAGGACCACATTACTTAGTAATATAATCCTCTAGAGTTATATTGCATGGTGCCTAGTGGTTTGAATTGTATGCACTTGATCGTAATTATGCTCAATAATGCCATAAACGCCCTTTTTACATACAACTGAGATTTTTAACAATGTGATTGGACTAACACCTTTGCTACTGATATTTAGCCATGTCCCGAAAATTTGACATCAATTTGATGTCTAGATTAGGAGTTATGCTCAATAGCGTAATTAAGGAACTTTTTATTATTTAAATGGCGTAATTAGCATAAAGCCTATCTAAACCCGATTGTTGACACCAAAATTTTTACCTACTAATGTAAAATAATATTTTGGGATTTTTGAAGATTTTTAATTATTTTTAGGCTGAGCATAACATAGGATTATAGCTTGATTTCGGTAAATGTCGGTTTTACCCTTTTCATGCATAAAATGAGTTCTACATAACATTTTAATGCCAAACTTTTTGCTACTGATTTTATATGATAAATAAAATATTTTGAACCTTATAAACTGATCAAAAACTCATATTTCCTATTTTAACCCGAATATCCCTTTAAATCGACTTTTAAGCGTTTTAAGCACCTAGTATGGGTCAAAACTATTTTTAGCATATAAAACTTATTACCCAATGATGTTTTAAGTTAATTTATACAATTAAACAGTAAGTCAAAGTTTTTAAACTCAGAAGTCTATTTTGACCTTTAAAAGCCTATGTAAAATTACCAAAATGCCCCTACGGTGCATAGTTTGGTTATATAAGATAAATTTCATATATATAAAATACCCTACTGATATAACTTATAAAGTGCATATTTTTACTGATTAGATCAGACCTGAAACTCAGTTTAATATTTAAACACTTTTATGGGCATTAAAATTACCAAAATGCCCGTATGGGACTTATTTTGGTTTAAATTACTTTTTGGGCATATATGTTAACATCTTACTGATGTATTAACATATTTTGAGAATAATAACGATTAAGACCTGTATATAATTTATTTGGTTACCCGTTACGCGTTTACGCGTTCGGATCGGCTTATGTGGCTAGTTTACATAAAATAGTCGAAACAGGCTTAACCTTATCATTAAATCCTCAATTTCCAGAATGTGTTTAGTTTACCCATATTATACAAGTATCCAAGCTTGTCGGGTCTAAACCACATTCTATTCCGGTCTCCGCTTAATCTAGCGTTTAGAACCGTAAGGTTTCCTTCTAGCTAGCCGGTCTAAGTCCTTGACTAAATTAAAGACCCGTTAGCATCCTAATAGGTAATAAACCTTCTATACAGATTAAATAGCTTCCGGTAGAAGGTGCCATCAAGAGCTTTAGGATTATACTGCTAGCATCAGGTAAATACTTTTAACTTATTTTCCCTTATACGGGCTTGGGATATGGTATTATAATAATACCACTTGGTCGGGTATGAAATCATTTAATCGGATTGTGATTAATAAATTTACATAACCCGTTTTAATCTGTCTTGTTTGATAACATAAGCATTGGGGGTTAATACGACCGTGTCCTGGATATCCTCGGCTCATTTCATTTGAAAATGGCCACGACCTATGCACGGGGTGTAGGCATACACCTGACAGATGCAAATGCTAAAATATAAACCCACATGTTGGGGATAACTCCTTTGTGGGTTCTATAAGTGGTGAGTCGGTTAATCAAGACCGGCTTCCAACCGGCCCCAATTGTAAGACAAACATGTAAATTTGTATACAAGATTATATTCAAATAATTGTCCCAAGTTATAAGAGATGTGTGCCATGTGCACTTAAATCAATTTTCTTAAATGTTTTCAAAAGAGTCGGTTAATTGTATTTACCAGTGTAAACTGACGTATTTTCTTAAAGACTGATTTGACAGGTACCTCTCGTAATAGGCTGGAGCTATTAGGTGTCATAAGAGGATCTTGCAAATCCATAGATACCTGAAGTCTGTTATTTTGTTTCCTTGTATTTATTTATGATCCGCCTGTGGATCTTATTACATTCCAGTCTGTATATTCTGTCACTCGAACACTCAGACATTATGGTTTGTAATAGTTTATTCACCAAGCCTTCCGCTGTGCTATTATATTGTGTGTATTGACTATGATGATATCAACTACGTCACGATACTCCCCGCCGGGCCCACCGGTAATATGTGGAAATATCAGGGTGTGACATGTATGCCATTAAAGAAAATTGAGTTTTTCAAGAAATTTATTGACTCGATATCAAAGAGTCACCGTTTTGCAAGAAACGCGGTTTACAATGCAAAGATCAAGTATAGCGAAATAATATTTGAGTTTTGATAAGACTACAAATTAGAATGAAGCCCTCCAGTGGTCTTCATAAATCAAACGAACCACATGCGTAACAAACAGTGCATGTGTAATGTGTGGATTTACCAAGAAATGAAACAGATCAATATTTGCTACTATGAAAGAAATCCTCATGGTATGATGACCCTTAGGGGGAGTAGCAATGCAAAAGTCTATTCACAGAGGTCAGAATTTTAACAAAAGATATTTAAAATTTTTATTTGGAAATTTTGTGTGATAACCGTTGTTAAGTGACATTATCATGGAATGTCGAATATAATGAAATAGGGGAGTTGCAAAGGTATGTGACTCCTTTTGCAATGATAATAATTATGACTCTGATTAGACTGTGCACCGATGGTTGTGAAATCTTGTTCCAACGTACCTCAGCGAGATTCATGTCGTTTGTAGGATCATGTGGCAAAGTGCCGCTTTTTGATCAGTAGTCCTCCCACTGCTGGGATGAGCATTGTTGTTGTCGTGCCCAATCGTATTTTCCAAAGGTCTTGCCTCGAAAGTCGTGTGTGATATACTTCGACGTCTGTGGACTTATAATTTAAGTTTCATGTGTTTTCTTGTGCACTAGCACAACTTTACATGCTTCTTACTTGCGTTAATAGTCTATGGTAACGCATTGAAATTTTTTTATACTTTTGATGGTGTCCCAACTTAAAGGGTTTCCATTGTTTATATTGTCGCACGAGTTACGAGGTAGATGATCAAATCAAATAATGTTTGATATCGGAATTAAAGAGATTCCTGATAAAGAAATTTAGACACATATGCTTGTGCTTTATTCCAAATTGTCAATCCTTATGGTTTTTGGATTTCCTTATAGATATACATATCTATATAATCATATATTTCACATGCTGTAATATACATACCCTTTATAAGGTCAATGTATTTAACAGATTCATATTTCCAAATACAAGTCAGATATCAGGTCATGATATTATTTAGGTAAATCTTGTCACTTGTTTGACATATTATATACCTTCTTACCCGGTTCTAGCCGGAGAGGTAACCCCGTTATATCCGGACAAGCTGGAGAGTCTGCTACACCATACCCAGTCTTGTCGGAGAAGAAATTTAGATTTCCCATAAATAGATCTTTCTTAAATCATGATTTGGAAAGTGCATTATGACTTTCAACAATGAATCAGGGAATTAATATTCACCTGACGGATCATATTTTAGAACAAAGTAGTACCAATAAATAAGGAATAACAATGGTCAAGTGTTATTGCTTATTTATTATACTTGCAACGTTCTAGTTTATCATTCTCACGGCATACCAAAACCCATCATACTTTATTTACACAAGTACTTAGCTTATCTCGAAGCTTATACTAAGGCATCTTTTCTTAAGTTCAAGTCTAAATGATATCATGTGTGCTACTAGTTAATAGCAATCTCCTAACTCTTTTATATAAGCTAGGGTATTATTATCACAACACCTATAGGCTTAAATCAGTGGCTCTGATACCACCTTCTGTCACGACCCCCGACCCCACCCTGGACGGAATCGGGAGCCGCAAACCAGTTCAGTGGTACCGGTGGTTATTTATAAAAGTAGTGCAGCGGAAATTTCATCAGGACCGTGAGTTAGGAAAAATATCAGAGTTTAGAAAACACCGGATTTTTATTTATTAAATAGATGGGATAAAACCATGTTTTAAAAAGGTAGCTTTAATATAGGATAAATTCGAATACATAAAACAACTTTTCTTAATTTAATTTAATTGATAAAATAAGCCACTTCTGTAAGCCTTGTTGGTGCCGCATTCAACTCTAATTCCGATTTACTGTAATTACCTGAAACGCGTTTTAAAAAGATTTGGTCAGCAGAAAATACTGGTGAGTTCATTCAGGTTTTATAAAATGACCATTAGTTATAAATTACAGCATAAGAGCGATTACAATGGCTTTTATCTTATTTTTATCTGGCGCCGTGTCACCTGGTGACGATGGTCATACCACTATTGGGTCTTTCCCCAAGTAGTGACGTTTATCACTGTTAGGATTTATTAGCCTAACCCGTGAGAAATTAGTAATGTGCACAATACCCCACTAGCCAGTGATTCAAGATAACCACGACTTACTCCCTGTAATTATAACTTTTGAAAATGGAGTATTGTAAAATACTTTTGATAAAAGAGAATAACTCACATTGCAAGTTTATACGGGCAGAGTTTAGCCTACTGATTAGCCTTGTAACCTAATTTAAATAACAATGCACACGAACTAGGTTAGTAACTAATACAGCATTTATGATAACTCACGAGATTAAAACCCTCACGACCAATGACAAAGTGCAATTACTTAAACATCCATCGGATTCACAACGAATGATAGAGTGCAATACTTAAACATCCACCGTTTTCACGACGAATGACAAAGTATTCCCCGAGTTCGGGTGGCACTCAAACATCCTGTCGGACTCACGACTAATGACAAAGGATAGCCCGAAGTTGGGCAGCACTTAAACATCCGGTCGGATAGTTTCAATTGATCGGATATTGAATCGTAGCAGCAATCGAGTTAATACCCGGTATCGTAGCAGCACCCTGATATCTTAAATTTCGAATTTATGCAGTATAACTTCGTTTTTTGTGATTTGGTTTCGACACCAGTGAATTGCTCCTGATCCAAGCTATTTATAGCTGAAATATGGGTCTGTCGCGGCCCGCGTGAACCTTAAGTCGATACTTACGCGGCCCGCATGGCCACCTAGTCTACGTATAGGCTTGCTGTGTCACGAGTAGGTGTGCCACGTGGGTGACACGTGGATCTGGACGCTTATCCGGTCAACTCCACATTGACGCGGCCCGCGTAAGACTATGCTGAATCTTTACGCGGCCCGTCTGAAGACCACAAATCTTGATTCCTTGATTTTTGATATGGATTCGGGTTTCAGGGGTCCGGGTTTTTACTTATGGGTCGGTTTGGGACATTTTTGAATATAATTATATCACAAAAAGGGAATAAAACGGTGAGAAAAGAGAATGGACTCACTTTGTAACTTTAGGGTTACACTAGAAAGCCTCCTGGTATAAATCTTGGGTATAACTTCTGAGCTATTTTAATATATATATATATATATATATATATATATATATATATATTTGTACTCGTGTTAAGTATAGTACCCCTAATTCAACCTTATCCCTATGTCACGAGACAGAACCCCAACGAACTTAGTCAGGCAGAGCCTTGACATGTGTTATGGGGCTCAGGATCAATCGGAAAGGGTAGCGGTGATCGGAAGTTAAAATACCTAAAAGGGGGCATGGCTTTATTATTATCATAGGTGAAAATAAAATAAATAAATAAAAATTTTTAGAAAGACAGGGGATGGCGACATGGAAGGTTGCTTTGAACCTTATTTATAGTTGAAAAAATCTTCAAACTTAGAAAGAAATGAATTTAGTCATCATGAGCTTTGTTCTAATCGATACACGTAGCACACAAATCTCAAATGTAGAGTTGCATGCATTCAGACATGTCAGTTGGTGGACATCTGTGCACACTATGCACTTAACACATTGCTTTCAATATGAAAGATATAAAAAAAATAAAAAATAATGGGACACGAAATATGAAATGGGACACGAAATATGTTCCAATTTCAAATATATATATTATATTATTATTTTATTATTATAATTAATTCAACTGCTTTACTTATTTGGCGCATATAACTTCTAAACTATGACGTTCTAGAAAATAATAAATATGTCATTAGAACGAGAATATTTATATCTACATTTTGAACCAAGTTTCATTAAAAACGGAGTAAGTTCAATTATATTGTATTTTTATAATTAATTTATTAAACGGTTCATGGGTCTGTCTAAATACTTCATATTTCTAATCTTCAACTTACCCGTAATCTACCCGTCTAATAATATAAGTTTTTATATACTTTTATTTTATTTAGAAAGGTCACCCATATACAGGCCAATTAATTAGTATAATATTTCAACCAACTATATATAAAATAGTTTTTTAAAATTATTTGGGTCGAATAATTATATTAAAAATAAACTAGTTACTAGTGGTTACTAAATTTAAACAAACCTATAATTCTTATATGATAAAAATAGGAATGTTACACAAACCGTCGGTGTGAAGTTCACACACTGTAAAGGGGACCATCATCGCGAAATCAAAACAGGGATGACTATCGCCTTCGTCTTCGCTAGTGTCTAGGGTAGGTTTGTTGGTCTCGGTGTTGTTTGTACCTGATTTTTCTTCCATTGATTCTCCTTCATTTGAACTCCTTGATGAACATCGCGCCTTCATCATGGATTCTATTTCTTTGAGTTTTGGAGAATCCTCTTTTCTATTTGACTTACGTCTTCTAAGTCTCCTAGATAAGAGGGTTGATGGATTTCAGGTGGATGGACGTTTTTATCATTTTTACTCCCGCCCATCTTAAGGTGATCGTTACAGGAAAACGATGGGGCTAAGTAGTGGGGAGTGAAGTTTAGAATGTCACATTCTAATTCTTCATGCTCTTCTCCACATAACTCGCACCATTCACCGTAAGAGTGGCGGGGGTAAAAATAATCATAAAAATCCATGTTTTCCAGAAAGTTTTTAACTGTCGGATCAGCCGGTTACTATTTTCCTACAAATTGTTGATCTAACACGGCCCCATGTGAAGGTCACACGGCCCCGTGCTGCAGTCTGTATCTGGCAGAAAATAATTATGAGGTTACTAGAGAGATGACACGGCCCCGTGTAGATCACACACGGCCCGGTGTCAGTTTTGCATAAAGTGAAAATTTTATAGAAAAAGAAGAAAAACCTAAAAAGAAAAGATAAAAATGACTAGCCCGTTAATTTTAAGCTTTCTCAAAATCCTTGTGTCCCCGACAACGGCGCCAAAAACTTGACTTGTGCGTGTGAGGTTATAATTTTTAGATATATTTTAAGCTCTTTTTACTCGCGATCAAGTTTTAAATTTATAAAACACGATATAATACTATCACTCTACACACGTTAGGGCAAGTGCACCCATCGCGGACGTAGTATAGTGATGGCAAGATACCGAGGTCGTCCAAGGACACAAGAGCTTTTAGTACCTGTTTATCGTCAACGTCTAAAATAACCAAATTTTGATAAAAAGTTTTGAAAGTTATAAAAAGATAAACTAGACAACAAAAACAACAACCATACCCATTAAATCGCACAAATAGCAAAGCTACTCATAGGGTCTGGGGAGGGTGGGATGTAGACAGACCTTGCCTCTATCCCTAGCGATAGAGAGGCTGCTTCCAGAAGAGACCCTCGGCTCCAAAACGAACAGCAAACCAACACATCAAGTCCAAGAATATAGAAAAATAGAAAAATAGACTAGATAAAAAATAAGTCACCTATACGAAGCAAGTGATCAGAGTGGCACAGTATAATGTAAATCATGTATAATAGCATACAACATCATTTGGGCATATACACAAGAAGTCAATCGTCGGTAAAGTCACTTAAAAGAATAAGAAAACTTACTTCCCTAAAATACACCTAAGACCTTACTGCAGTATCCTCTAGAAGTCCTTAACCCTAATCCTACGCCTCCACGAAGTCCTATCTTGGACCATGTCCTCAGAAAGATGCAACTCTAGTAAATCATGCCTAATCTGCTCTTCCCATGTCAGTTTGGGTCTGCCTCTTCCTCTCTTCCCCTACACAGTAAGAGTTTCCACTACTCTAACTGGTGCTGTCGTTTGTCTCCGCTTCACATGCCCAAACCATCTCAATCTCCCTTCCTTAATCTTATCCGATATACTAGCCACTCCTAATCTCTCCCTAAAAACCTCATTTCTTATCCGATCCAACCTCGTGTGTCCACACATCCACCTCAACATCCTCATCTCTGCTACCTCCATCTTGCGCGTTTGTGTCTTCTTGATAGCCCAACAGTCTGTTCCATACAGCATAGCTGGTCTAACTGCAACCCTGTAAAATTTTCCCTTTAGTTTAGTAGGGAACCTCCTATCGCACAATACTCCACTGGCTACCTTCCATCTACACCAGCTAGCCTGTATGCGATGGGTTACATCACTATCTATGTCACCATCCCTTTGTACAAACGACCCCAAATATTTAAATTTAGTAACCTACGGGACCAATTGATCCTCAATGGTGATTTGGGTGTCATCGTCATCGGCTACACCACTGAAATCACAATGTAGATACTCAGTCTTAGAACGACTAATCCTTAGGCCCTTGCCCTCTAGAGCTAATCGCCACTCCTCTACCCTCGCGTTCAGGCACTGTTTAGTTTCTGCAATCAACACAATATCGTCTGCAAAAAGCATGCACCACGGAACTGTCTCCTGGAAAAAACAAATAGACAAGAAGGAATCACTTGGTTCCAACTCCTCTTTTATGTATCCTTTAATGATTTCCGCACTTTGGGCATTTTAAGAGATTATCTTTAAATTATAGTAGTAGGCCCCCTTCCAGGCAGCGTTACCCTCAACCTATTGGTCTGAGTCAGCAGAGATACAGTCCCGTAAGGTCAGATTATTGAAAGATAATTAAGTAAGTTATTAATGCGAGAAGTGGTAGGCCCCCTTCCAAGCAGCATTACCCTCAACCTATTGGCCTAATTCAGCAAGGATACAGTCCCGCAAGGTTGGTTTAAAGTTTTAATAGTAGTTTATAGATAAGGGATTCAAGCGGTTCTTACTTCTTCCGAGGGGGTTAAGACCGTCCTCTCATGAAGTCCTACTAAGCTTGAACCAGGTTCTCGCAGGATCTATACACTGAACGAGATAAGAATTTACCTTACCACCCTTCTAACCCCCTTCCAGACAGTTAACGCGCTTTATATAGACCGTAAAGACACGAATGAGTGAATCAACAAAACATGAAGAATGATTAAGTAAAATTCACCTTCAATATAGAAAACTAGTTATTTAAGTCATTAATACATACCTAAATAAAAAGGAACCAAAGGTTGGAAATCAAAAAGTAATACATAAAAGATTTGTCTTCACCAAGTGATGTAAGAGTTTAGCCAAGCATGACTTTTGTTTGACAAGAACTCTTACGATCGATCTTGGATCCCGAGACTACTACAGACTCTAAAAGATGGAAGATGGATGATGGTGGTGGATGTTGGATGTTGGTGTTGTAGTGGTGGTGGAGTGGTGGCAACTGTGAGAGAAGTGCTTTGCCAATGGATGGATTGGAATGAAACCAAGCACCCCTATTTATAGCTGGAAACAGAGCATCACCACGGCCCTGTGCCCACCTGGCATGGCCCCGTGGCCTTCCTTCTCTCTCATCTTCATTAACTGCAGTATCAGACCTTGTACTAACACGGCCCCGTGTGTCAACGGCATGGCTCTTGGCCATTGTACTTGCTGTACTATCTCAGATTCTGTGAATCTTAGAGTTGACCACGGCCCGTGTTGCCTTAGCACGGCCCCGTGTTGAGGTGTCTGGTTTGTCTTTTGCTGTTGTCTTTTCTTATGTAGAGAATCTTGACTGGGCGCGGCCCCGTGCCAGAGCTTCTGATCTTGTTATTTTGTTGGTTTGGATGTGGATGGGGGCTTGGCGAGTCGTGTCAATCCTCCTTCTTTGTATTTATGTTGGTTTCTGTTGTTAATTTGCTTCTTTTGTGCGTTTAAGCTCTTTTGACCCTGTAAATTAAAAAGGAACAAATAAACACGCTTTTTCCAACATTAGTACCGAAAAAGGGTTGATTTTCTGCCTTATTTGATATAATTTATATGTTGTATTTTACGCACATCAACAAGCTACCCATTGACAAAATCAACTTAATTTCAAAAGTAAACTATAAACTTTCTTAAAGCCCTAATAAGCTGGTAATATCCAAATCTTGGAGCTTTAATCAAATTGAAGAAATAAACAAAACCCACCAGTCATTCAATTTGAAGCTCTCAATTTAAGATACAATAGCACAAAAGCAACCTGAAAAACAAAGTAATGAAGTAATGAAATCCAGAATCGAAGAACAAAGGATGCGAATGCAAGTAAAGTAAAACATCAAGTTCATCAACCAACATTGTGAAAAGCATTCATATATCGTTTTTAGGTGTTCAAAAAGATGCCACAGATAGGCCAACAATGTCTAAGGTTGTTTTTATGCTCAATAGCTCATCCCTGAATCTCCAAGTACCATTAGAGCATGTGTTTTCATTGAAAATAATGTTGTTCATGTCTAAGCTTTGAATGAGAACAGTAAAGGATCATCATCGAAGATTTCTATAAACAGCAATTCAATTTTTGAGATGATTCCTTGACAACCATTATTGTCTTTTAGGCGAAATGGGGTCAGGGGTATGCCCGGAGATGGTGGAGATGGGAGGTGGTGGTGGAAGAAGGGCTACGGTTTCAAACACGGTATATAATGAAGAAGGTTCTCATTTGTAGTTTTGGTCCCTGGGGTATTAAGGTCATTACAGCATTTTTGTAACGTTGGGGTAACGACAAAAATCAAGAAGTATGTTATTGATTCAAATCCACAACCACAGGGACGGGAATGGTCAATTTTGGCACTCAGGGACTGAATGTGCGATCGGGAGTCAACCACATGAACGGAACTATATATGTGTGTGTGTGTGTCATTTGATAAGAAAAATTAATTGAGAAGAAAAAGAACAAAGGGTACAATTGTAAAATATTAAATAGTTTTTCTCTAATCTAATTTATTTATTATTATATCTGATTAATTAAATAGTCATAAAGAGTATCATCATCCACACTAAAACTTTTTGCCTACACACATCAAGATTTATCCTATACATTTCAAAAGGAATATTGGATTTTAATAATCCCAACTATTCGCCGTTGGCCACCAATAGTCCCAACTTCAAAAATAACCACTGGCAGTCCCAATTATTGACATATTGGCCACCAATGGACCCTGACTAACAGAACCCTAACGCCGTTAGTCTCCGGTCGCCGGAAAACCATTTTTGTCCAGAAAAAGGTTTCTAAAGGTCCGATCTAAGGTTACAAAGAGGTTTGAGACGAAAATGTTGAGTTTTTAGGCCAAAAAGTTGAGTTTTCCAGCGAATAAATGAGTTTTCCGGCGACTTTAACAATTGGGGTTTTTACTAGAAAAAGGTTCTCAAAGGTCCATAATAAGGTTACAAAGAGGTTCGGGACGAAAATGTTGAGTTTTCTGGCCAAAAAATGTTTTTCCGGTAACCGGAGACTAACGGCGTTAGGGTTCTTTTAGTCAGGGTCCATTGGAGACCAATATGTTAAAAGTTAGGACTGCCAGTGATTATTTTTAAAGTTGGGACTGTTGGCGGCCAACGACGAATAGTTAGGATTATTAAAATCCAATATTTCATTTTGAAATTTATTCTACACATATCGAAATTTATCCTACGTAGCTCGTAATTTATCCTACACTCTAAATTATTATTTTTAAATATATATTTTGAAAATAAGTTACGAATTTAATATAGTTAGGTATTAAAAAGGAAAACTACAAATTAATGATCTATGTAAGTTACCAATATAGCCTTACAATAACATTATATAAATATTAATGAAGCAAAATTAAACATTTTTTATTAGTCGAAATTTCTTTTCTTTTCTTCTTGGAAAGAATTTTTCTCATTTAAACCACACAATATACAATAATATAAATATATATTATGTTGTCACAAAAAGACAATTTGTAAGGCATTAAATTGGTTCTAGCATAGTAAATGTTTAAGACATACATGATAATAAATGCTATAAATGTTGTCAAAAAAACCGTAATGTTGTCAAAAAAACCGTAACCCTTCTTGCTCGACGATGATGAAGCACTCTAACTAGCAAGCGAGGTTATCGATTCACACGTCGTTTGTGACTCTGATCCTACCTTTCTTCCTAGTTGGTTTTCAGATTCATCCATTCGCGGTGGGGTGGTCGGCAACGGTTATTTCGTTTTCTTCTCCCCTTTCTTTGGTCTATGGCAGCAAGTATCACCAAGTTCTTCATGGCAAACATCCCAAATGGGTGTAGGCCATGGGATTTGGCTTCTTTCCTTGGAAAATTTGGTGAGATTTCAGGTTCCTTTATTGCCAGGAAGAGATCCAAAGATGGATTAAAGTTTGGATTTGTTAGTTTCAAGGGGATTAAGGACTGGAAAGGACTGGAACGGGATATGCAGGGACTCAATCTGGGGGGCTATAAACTTCAGATTAATAGAGCAAGATTTGCCAAGGAAAATGATTTGATGGAGGAACCTAGGGCTCCACTCCCGAAGCCTCAGTTTGATCCTAGGAAGGAAGATAAGGAATATGAGCACCATAAGAAGGAGTCTTTGGTTAGGAACGGTTGTTCATATTCGTCGGCTTTGTTGAAGAACTTGGACAAGCCAACGAACCCGGAAGTGCATGAATTGGGTAGTGACATGGTATTGGACGTCCATGGTGAGACTAGTGCGTTTTTTGACATGCAAGGTAGAGCGGTGGTGGGGAGAGTTAATGATTTTGATTGTCTGATAAATATGAAAGTTAACTTGATCAAGGCAGAAATTTTCGGATTCAAGCTTCATTATATTGGGGGCTTAAACATGCTGATCTCCTTCGAAGATGATATCGACGCGTCTGTGTTCGTCCTTAACGTTAGTCTGTGGAAAGAGTGGTTCGTATCCCTTGACATATGGTCTGGCCAGACCTTGGCTTACGAAAGATTAGCTTGGCTGAAATTCCAGGGTGTTCCCCTTCACCTGGGTGAGAACAAAGTTTTTAATGATATTGCGGAAATATTCGTTAAAGGTTCTCAATTGTCTCTTGACGATTGGGATCTGTCTTCATCATATGTTGGAGTGCTGGTGGACCATGGATCCAGTATCTATGGCACGGCAACACTGAAGTGGAAAAATAAGAAATTTAAAGTATGGGCTTTGGAAGAACAAGAAAAGTGGGTTCCTGACTGTATGTTAGAAGAAGATAGGATGACAAAGAATTATGTTTCTGTTAAGGAGGTTAGCAACAGTGTAGAGGGGAACGTTTCTTCAAGTGAAGAGGATGAGGAATCTGTGGTTAGATCGGAGAACGAGAGGGATGAGTTTTCCGGGGGGCAGGGCCTTGAGAGGTCGGATCCAGTCTCACCGGTGAGAGACAATGAACAGTCGAAAGGAATAAATGTTGGCGGCGGTCCAAATTCTGACATCTTTGGAACCGCACGTGGATTTGATGTCGATCCTATTTCCAAGGATGGTAGGGACTCGATTAGGCCTGGTGGGGACCACAGGTATTCTGGTCTGATGAGTAGTCTGGACCCCTCTTGTATCAATTTTAACTTGGGTAGGCCCATTTTACCAACCAGGAAACCAAGGCCCAGAGGTAAAAACTCTTCCTGTAGTGCCAATGTCAGCCTAATTTCGGACCCAAGGCCCAGGAAAAGATTTAGGGAAGACTCGGAGTTTTCTTTTGACCTTAATAAACAAGTTGTAGAAGGTGCCCAGTCATCGTTTTCGAGGAAAATTTCAGATGAGGACCTCTCAAACTCGATGCAAGAAGTTGGTGATAACCAGGTTCCTTGTGATGAATCTGGCATTTCTCCTCATAATCCCTCAGCTGATAATCCAAGTTTGGAAGACAGGGAGAATCGTCTGGATGATGAGGTTAGTGATTCTTTTGTTGATTGTTTAAACAAAGAAGTTAGGGACACGATTAATTTGGGGAAAGTTGTGGGGGTGGAACTAAGTAATCACTTCGAGCTGGTCAACGAGACAATCAGGAAAGAAGGAATAAATGTGGTGAACCCATGAATTGTTTGTCTTTGAATTTAAGGGGTATCGCAGAGGAGGCAAAAGCCAATTGGGTTAAAAATATTAGGATTTCTAACAAAATCAGTTTGGTAGCCTTTCAAGAAACTATGGTTTCTGCTGTGTCCAGGCCTTCGATTGCGAGGTTCTGGGGCAACAATAATTTTGATTTTGTTTTTTCGGCCTCGGAAGGGTTATCGGGAGGTTCTGGGGCAACAATAACGGGCTGCTGGAGTATCCGATGCAGGGGAGGAACTTTACTTGTGTTAGAGATAATGGTAAAAAATTTAGCAAGTTGGATCGCTTCCTGGTCTGTTCGGTTTTTTTCAACAAGTGGCCTTCGGCGTGTGTTAGAGCTTTATCAAACTGGTACTCAGATCATTGCCCTATTATTCTTGAGTTGGTTGATCTCAATTTTGGCCCCCGGCCTTTCAGAGTTTATAATTCTTGGTTTGGGAAGCCGGGTTTTGAGGATTCTGTTTTGGCGGCTGTGGAGGATTTGCAGTTTTACGACCCTCCCGACACTTTCCTTAAAACCAAATTTACACGTATCAGGGAATTCCTTAAAAAATGGAGGGACGATTTCTTGATTAAGGAAGGTGAAAGTGAATCTTTGGCCATTTCGGAGCTGGAAAAGTTGGAAGAAGAAATGGAGTTGAGGGAATTATCGGAAGAGGAAGAATGGGTTATGTCGGAAAATAAAAAAATTATTAAAGACATCGATGACAGAAAGAGAGCGGATTTAAAACAAAGAGCGCGCATAAAGTGGGTCGTTGACGGTGACGAGAATTCTAAGTTCTTCCATGCTATGGTTAATAACAGGAAAGCCTCGAACAATATTCATGGTCTCTCTATTGATGGAGAATGGGTTTCTAAACCGGTTAAGATTAAAAAAGAGATCTTTTCGTTCTTCCGAGACAAATTTAAAGAGAGTATCAAGGTTAGGCCGGCATTGCAGTGCATCAACATTAAAAGGCTTTCCGAAGATGATGGCAATTTGTTAATTGAGCCCTTTTCCGAGATAGAAATTAAAAATGCGGTCTTTGAATGTGGTGAGGATCGGGCCCCTGGCCCGGATGGTTTCAACTTCAAGTTCATCAAACATTTTTGGGAAATTTTTAAAGACGATTTCTTTAGAATTTTCTCATGGTTCCATAATCATGGAGTGATTAATGACGGGTGTGGAGCGTCGTTTATAGCACTTATAGCGAAAATCCCGGACCCGGTTTCGCTTAATAACTATAGACCTATTAATTTGGTCGGTGTTATAAGTAAGGTGATCTCTAAAGTTATGGCGAATAGGATGAGAATGGTGTTAAATAGGGTTATCTCGGACTCCCAATCGGCTTTTCTTAAGGGGAGATTCATTTTAGACGGTCCTCTTATCGTTAACGAACTCATTTTGTTGGATCTGAGTTTGGTTTTGATTGTATTTTCTGTTTGAATTAAAATGGAAATGGATGAGTTGTGCAGCGGAATTAATTATGGAAACAAACTTTGCATACAATCAAACGAGAGTATTGCTTTGATCAAACGAGAGTATTTCTTGGATCAAAAAGAATAAAAAGAAAGCGTTTTTTCTTAAGATAGATTTTGAAAAGGCCTACGACAATGTTAACTGGCACTTTGTAATCAGTATTCTTTCTCAAATGGGATTCCCGGAGTTGTGGTGCAAATGGACCTTGGGCATTCTTAAGTCGGCCTCTTCGTCGGTGCTTGTTAATGGGGCCCCCACTTTCCTTTTCAGGTGTGAAAAAGGAATGAGGCAGGGAGACCCACTCTCGCCATTCTTATTCCTAGTTGTCATGGAGGCCTTATCGTGCATGATTAACAGTGCCAAAAACGCAGATCTGATTAAAGGTATTGTTACTCCCAATGATGGGCCAAATATCTCTCATCTCCTCTACGCGGATGACTCTATCGTTATGGGGGAGTGGGATAAGAAGGAAGTCGTGAATATCGTGAGAGTGCTTCGGGTTTTTTATTTATATTCTGGCCTTAAAATTAATATAGATAAATCCAACTTGTACGGTATTGGTGTGGGAACGGAAGACATCATTGGCATGGCTAGTGTGGTAGGATGTAAACCGGATCATTTTCCTTTTAAATATTTGGGTCTCTCGGTAGGGGCGAACATGAATAGGATTATCAACTGGCAGCCTGTTTATGAAATTTTTCTCAACCGGCTGGCTAGGTGGAAATCTCAATTACTCTCGATTGGTGGAAGGGTAGTTATCATAAAGTCAGTTTTGGAAAGCCTTCCGTGTTATTACTTCTCGCTATACAAAGCTCCTAAGAAGGTAATTTCGGACCTTGAAGCTATGATTAGGAAATTTTTATGGGGAGGCTCCCTAGAGGTAAAAAAGATGCATTGGGTAAATTGGGATCGAGTCTCGTGTCCTAAAAAAGAGGGAGGCTTGGGTCTTATTAAACTCTCTGATGTTAATATTTCTCTCCTTATTAAATGGGGATGGCGTTTTAAAACGGAGAATAATAGTCTTTGGCGTAATGTCATTGTTGCGCTCCATTCTAGTCGGGTTGGGTGGGAAGGATATCCGTTAAAAAAATCGTTGAACGGAGCGTGGAATAATATTGTTAATGTCCTTATTAACGTCAAAGTGGGTGGATTACATATAAAGAATTTTATTAAAGGTGTCATTGGGAACGGTAATAACATTTCGTTTTGGCTGGATACTTGGATCTCCGATGAACCTCTTAAGATTAAATTTCCAGAGCTGTTTCGTATAGAGGCTGAAAAAAAGTGCTCTGTTGCTGATCGTGTTATCAGTACTAGTTCGGGGGTTGATTTTTCGTGGAAATGGAAAGAAGACTTGGTTGCTTCGGGGTTGTTTGTGTTTTTTGCGCAGCTTTGTGACATTCTGGCTTCGGTTCAACTCTCTCACAGTTCCGATAAATGGATTTGGTCTCCTCATAAAGACGGGTTGTTCTCTGTTAAGGCTGTTAAGTCTCTTCTCAGTTCGGACAGGGATCTGGGCTCCAATTTTGTGCTGGACTGGTGCGGTTGGATTCCAGACAAGTGTAATATACATATCTGGAGAGCAGAAATGGAGAAAATTCCCACGAAGTTGGCACTGAGGAAAAGGAACATGCATATCGAAGATGCGAGCTGCCCTCTTTGTTATTCGGCTGACGAATCTGCTGAGCACATTCTCACTGCTTGTTCGGTGTCAGCGGCAGTTTGGAACGGCATCAGCCTTTGGTGCAAGATCCCCTTTATTTACGCATTCTCGATCAAGGATCTGCTAGGCTTTCATTCATCGCTCCCTGTCTAGGCTAGGAAGTAGGAGGCGATTTACGGTATAGTGATTATTGTGTGTTGGAGCCTTTGGCGAGCTAGAAACAAGCTGGTCTTTTCTAATATCCCGGTTAGGTTTGATAAGATTTTGAGTGAAGTGAAAGCTATTAGCTTCCTTTGGTACTCTAATAGGTCGAAGTATAAAGGGGTTAGATGGGAAGAATGGGTTTCCTTTGTAAATTTGTAATCTGTTTGTAGTGTTTTTGGTCGGCCCGGTTTGGGTTGGCTTGTTGTGAATGAAGTTTACGTTTCAAAAAAAAATGTTATAATGTTACTCCCTCCTTCCCACTAAAAGCGTCCTATTTTGAATTTTCAAAGTCTTTATTTATAAACTTTGACCTTAAATAATTTTCTTTGTGTTAGATAATACTTGATGAAAGTTATATGATTTGAGTGTGTTTTACAAATGTTTTTATCGGGTTAATTTTCATCAAGTTTTATATAACACAAAAAATATATAATTAAAGTCAAAGTTTATAAATAAAGACTTTGAAAATTCAAAACAGGACACTTTTAATGGGACGGAGGTAGTATAATAGTATTTATTGTGACTTAATATTTCACAAAACATTTTTATATAACTTTATTATTATTTGCAATTCGTGCGATGCAAAAATTAGGTGTGATCCCAAATTTACAACGAGAGTAACTATTCAGTTTGATGCATAACGATAGGGGTGAGCGTATAACCGAAATAACCGAACCGAAACCGAAATAACCGAACCGAAAATAACCGAACCGAGCCTTAACCGACGGTTCGGTTAACCGTTTTTATAATAACCGAAAAAACGGTTCGGTTACGGTTATGCCCATTTTACCGAACCGAATTATCCATAACCGAACCGATTGGCCCAATGCATGTTTTTGTGATTATATTTATATCTAGTCCTAAGTTTTTATGAAGCCCATTGTTTTACTTATTAGACCCAACTTACTAAAAGCCCATTTTACATAACACAAAACATATGGCAGGTCCAAATTCCATTTGAAAGTTTGAAACCCTAAAAACATAACACGTCCTTGCTTCTCTGCTAGTCTGCTCCGACTGCTCGACATCGCTTGTCTGCTCCGAGTCGGCTCTTGCTTCTCTGCTCCGACTGCTCGGCTCTTGCTTCGACTGCTTCCGACTGCTCGGCTCTTGCTTCGACTGCTCGGCGCCTCGGCTCTTGCTTCAGGCTCGGCTCGACGCTCTGCTCCGACTGCTCGGCTCTTGCTGCTCGATCTTGTTAACTTTAAAACTCTAGCCACTTTTTTGTATTGTTGTGGCTTCACGTAACACGTGCCTACTTTAGATTTTCGGGTTAACATTATGATGTTATTTTGTTGGATGCTTTAATTGTTAATGAAGATCCTTGTTACTTTCATGTGGGCTGTTAGTTTTTTTTAATTGTATTTGTATCATTCACACCTTCCCAATCAACAACTTACACAAACTATAAAAAAAAAAAAAAAAATTGAAAAAAAAAACGGTTATTTAACCGTAACCGAACCTTAACCGAACATTAACCGAACATTAACCGAAAATTAACCGAATTATCCGAAACCGAAATAACCGAACCGATCGGTTAAGGATATGTAATGACCGATCAAATCGGTTTCGGTTACGGTTACGGCTCAAAACCGAACCGAACCGGACCGTGCACACACGAAGTAGTTATATATTTGTACTGTCTTTGTGTTTTTTTGCATAAATCGGTATACTTGTTTATCAACCACCTACGAATCTACGATAGACCAACTGAAAAACCCTCCTGTAGATGAACCTGAAGACCATCCGATTGACACACTAGAAAACCCTCTAGTTGACGGACCGGAAAACTCTCTGGTTGTTTTTTTTTTTTTTTTTTTTTGAAAAATTAACTTCATGGCATGCCTCATTGCACTCCATTCAAAGTTGACCTAATAGAAGAAGATGCTCATTGGAGTCCTTATTTTTATTTTACTTAACATTATTATTTCATAAAGTTGACCTGATAGAAGAAGATGCTCACTGGAGTCCTTAGTTTTTATTTTACTTAAAGATTTTTATTTCATTAGTGTAAAAGTAATATTTCTTCTCGTTTATTAATATTTTAAGGTGTATGTTCATTTATTATTTTATTAATATTTATATTTAAATTTATTTAGTTTTAAAACATATTTTTAATATTTATAATAAGTTTTATAGAGTACACATTACTCAAAAGTCATATCTATCTAACTATATATAAAAGGAGAAGTAGAGCTGATGTAATTTTGCATACTTGTCAACCATCTAGGCATGCCACGTAGGATATGCTGATGTCATAATCTTTATTAAAGATTCCAATTAAATCAGTTTGAATTAATAAATATGAATGAATAATAATAAATAATAAATTGGTCAAAAAGTCAGTAGAAAGATGGAGGAAAATTTGAATTTCAAAATTCAAACCCTTCTCTACTTTCAAAATTCAATCCATCTCTTATCTCTCTCTCATCCAGATCCTTCATCAGTCCACAAGAAATATATCTCTCTCTCACTCTAACGACACTGCAAAAACAAAAACAAAAAAGGTTAGTAGAGAGAGAGAGAAGGAGACCAGAGATTTATGAGAGAGAGAGAGAGAATGAACCAACTGTGACAGGCTCTTATAGATCTGAAGAGATTGAATCGTAACAATCTTCTCCCTTTTCTCTCAATCATCTATCACAAAACCAAATAGGGATCTGAAGACATTATCCACCGTCACAGATCCGGTTTCCGACGACAGGTTCCCGGCACGGTGATAAACAAGAAGCCGAAGAAGATTATTCACAAAGATGATGATGATGCTGTTTCAAAGAGGAGTAGTTTTTTGGAATATTTCTCTCTCTATCTCCGAATCCATCTTCAACCCGATCCTAAGCAGGTATTAAGCTCGATCTCTTTCACTTTTGGTTCTGTTTTGAATGAATCTGAATGAAAAGCCTGGAACAGGTCTGTAGAACCCTAGCAGATCCATTTCGATTTTGAATCATTTTCTATTTTTTGTATCTATGTGACTTAATGCTTTGCGATTTGTGTTCTAAACTTAATTTTCTATTGATGTTGAACATATTACAGTGATAATCATATATCTGAACTAGTGGGAAACCCGCGCGTTGCAGCGGAGTCGATAATATGGAACGGAACATAATCCAAACCTTAAAATGATTAAAAAAAATCATACATAAGTTGAGGTTTTTGTGTCTTTTTTGAGTACCACAAAGAACCTGATACATATGCCTCTTATTTCATGTTATATATCATGCATCTTGAAAGAAAAGTTTATAACTTTATGATGGTTATCATACCTGAAAGCTAGAAACATAAAATTAAAAAAAACACAATCCATATAGCTTAAAGTCCGACCTCACAGTGTGTTTCACTGCAGAAACATGGAATAGTCATCATTAGACAAACACCTCTACAAGAATGAAAATGACTCGTTTTTGGCTGGTTCAGACTATTAGAAACTATTTTTGGGCGACTTTAGGCCAACTTTTTTTTTTCCGATTTTGTTGTGCCTCGCCTAGCGCATGGGCACCTAGGCGCATGCCTTTGGCACCTTTAACTACATAGATGTGGAGTATGAATGATTTTCTCTTGTCACCAAAACTTTAAATGTTGACAAATTTTGGAGTGACAGACTAAGTTTAACAAATATGGGAGCTGAAGATCGATGTTTGACAAATTTAGGGACCCGGAGATATTTTAATTGTGAAAAATATTCTTTATATTTTTTTTCAAAATTGAACTTTTACTCCTTTTTGATGAGGGAGAAAATTACTCATGCTCAAATTGTCAATTAGATTATATGGGTGCCTTTTCTTTGGCAATTTTACTTGATGTACTTAATAAGAAGTATGTGTCACTTAATAACTCAAGAGGACCGGAGATATTAGACCCAGTGACCTAATAAAAAGAAAAACTGCTTTAAAAATGTCACATACAACATACATTTGACTAAATATCGGAATACACTATATATACTTTTTAATCAACATCAAACAAACTACTTTTGAACTTCAAAATATAAACTTTATTCAGATTATAAAATCTTCAACAATATTAAACCTGTAAGATAAATAAAACCAAAAAATAAGTGTTTTTAGTTAGGGCTTACTGCTTGCATGAGATCATAAATTTCTGATTCCTTAAGGTTAGCACCGACTCTTTTTAATCCCGCCTTAAGTTCCTCGAAAGTAATTTCACCACTGTTGTCCGCATCGATCATTTGAAACATTTGTTTCACCAGACGTTAAATGAGTGCAAATGAAACAGAAATTCGTTTGATATATAGACATACTCACTGATATGGACCCCTGGAAAAAAATCACCGATAACTTTTATTTCGAGAAATTTATGCTAAAAGCTCAATAAGAGAAAAAAGAAACGAACCTTGTTACCTATGTAGCCCATTACACCGACGCCAATGGTTGATACATGCACGTTCTGTATATGCTTCCGCAAGTTTCTATGGACCCAAATGGTAATAAAAACACCAACCATTTGCTTGCTTACGATTCTCACATATTGTGGTTTTCGTTTTTGGTACATAACGGATTCAATATCCAGTTTCGCAAGCCAGTTGACCTCTGGTTTGACTTTGTTAACATCATTCAAATACTCCTCTAAAGGATGATCATTTTCGAAAGTACTGGAATCTTTGAATGAATCAACATATTCTTCTACTTTTTCTTTAGAATCTGTTGTTACAGAATCGTTAAATGTGCGTATTTGGTCCCCAGTGTCGCTATCACTTTCTAGCACTATTTTTATATAAAAAAAAACTAAAGCATCATTTATATACCTCACAAGTAATGTAGAAAACAAGATCAATATATTAACAAGAACAAGAACTGAAACAAGTTCGGGAACAAGAATAGGAACAAACCTGAAATCGGTTCGGGTTCCTTCAAAATCGGTGTTCTCCTTCGATTTGATCGTCATTTGTTCTCCAACCCGGAGACCCACCCATTTAGCCAGTGTTGTATCAGATCTGTTAAGAGTAGAAATAAAAATAAAAAAGTAAAATCCAAATTTTTAACAAAATCTTAATTCATTTGTTCTTCATAACCCATGTCAAAAAGAACATAAAGACGCAATCTTAATTCAAATTTTTAACAAAATCGCATCATAAAATCCAATCTTGAATCAAGTTTTGAAACCTTATAGGTTATGCATCTCAAGAAACAAAGACACCCCACGACCACCATCATGAAGAACCAAGTATTCTCACATTTCTAAGAAAGAAATGAAAGAAAAAACATGACTCGAACTCGTTTCACGTATCAACGGGCTTTGTCTTTGATAAGTCGACCCTCTAGAGTCATAACCAAGGTACCTAGGCGAGAAGCTAGACGGCAACGAACCGATGACCCGGTCAACTCCAGGCAGCCCATCGTCTCTATAATCGCGGTTCCACCTATCTTTAGGATAATGGTGAACATAAATTACATTTCATTACCGGAGAGGGATCATCTTCATCTTCTCATGAATCTTTTATACCATCTTCATCATCCCACATGCTTTTAGGGTTATTTTTTATACCAAGTGGGGTTGGCTCATTGTTTGGCATTCAATTTAAATAGTTGAAACATGTGAAGCAATACATAAATATTATTCTAGTAATATTGATCGTTGAATCTTTAAAACTTATATTTGTGATCAAACCAAAATAGCGAGTAGAAAAAGGTGTTATATTCCTCTTTTCCTCCCGCCATCCTATTCTGGAGATGACCCTATACTCAACAATGTTAAAAAGGTCAATAATTATTCGTTCACAAAAAATTATGATAGAAAATCATGTAAATCATAACTTAAAGAGACGTCTCGGGCTTCTTGACGCCTTGAACCGCATGTGATGATATTTGAATAATCACATTTGCTTCAGGAATATCGATCGAATTATCACCAACCTAAGTAGTGATTTCAACATTAATTGATACAAACCTCCAATATACTCGTTTCTTTACAAAAATGACATTTTGGGGTCGTACCTTCGAAAGGAAAACAGTGTTGACTTCCTTGCTAGTCTTGAAAGCCTCTGGTATCTTTGTTCTTTCACTATGACTGGACATGAAATATAACATTTCTCTGGTAAACACATACATGGATGACATATATATTATTTATTTTGGAACTAAAAGCTAGAATAAACCTTGTGGCACCATAAATCATCGGTTTGCGAAGTTTCATTGCGTATTCAGTGAGTGCGAAAAGATTGTCGGCAAAAACAATTAACTTATCGCCACGTTGCTGCTCATGGAATCTAATAAGAAATTCGCAAGCTCTAAACTTGTTAGGGTTCATCACATATAGAGCCTGCGATTTAAAGCAGAACATAAACAATTATTAGATATATGTTCAATAAGAACAATACACACATTAAGAGTGCAAATGTGCAACCACTTTCTAAAACACAATACCTGTTTCTTCTTAGAATTTTCCTTCTTTAAATATTCAGCAAAAAACTGTTTGGTCATCGGACACCACACTTCAACACATGTTTCACAGTTATATACTTAAGAAGCCCTTTCCCAACACTATAATGCATATCAGTCATAACAATTTGTTGCGCGTGCCGTGAAGACCAGAAAATTAAATACTTTTTAATACTTTCCAGTCCATCTTCACTACCGAGACCCTAAAATTTGAATTATCCAACAACTGAGCCACCATGTTGCCAGCCTCTCTTGATGTATTTGACAACTAAATGAGTGCGTTGGTTCCATATCACAAAGCTTAGATGATTCCGCCATGAGTTCTGATCAAAACGAAATGAAGAGAACAGATCAAAGGTAACGATTTGAGCATGGATGGCTCCAATAAAGCTTCAGATAATCACTGGTTAGTGATATGGTTCACTCAGCATTCTTAGTTCCGTTTAGTTTGGAAATGCGGCATCTAATTACGGTACATTCGGTATCTATTGTTCACTCAGTGACCAAATGATTGGGTTGGTGGTGGAGTCAGGGAGCACCAACAATCCATACAGGTCTTAAAAGCGCTGACTTTAAAGTCTGTCAATTTAATCTTTAATAAAAAAAAATATGCTGGTCAAAGAATGAAATCTTCAAGAATTATAATGATGTCAGTAACTGAAAATTCCCTTCAACATTCAACCAACAAAAGGGATCAATCAGCTTCTTATTACAGTGCTATAAAACACATTAACAGTCAAGGAGGCAATTCATCGAACACCTTAACTGCAATTCATGAACTATTTCCACTTTCTCCACAAGCAAATTAAATATAAATTCTTTGACACCAAATTTATAGTAAATATAACCCTAATTTTTAAAAGAGAGTTGATTTGTTTACCTTGGGATTTAACTCGGATTTTGATGGGCGTGTTCAACGGCTCGCTTGATGGAGACCATCATCTTCATCTTCCTTATAATTCACTGAAATCGATTAACGGTTGAACTTCAAATTTCATATGGAATTGATTTTTAGCTGCAAGTATGGAGAGTGGGTTTTGGCGTCTTACAAATGACGGAAAATTTGTTGAAGATGATGAGCTCAGTTTATCCTTCTCACAAGCGTCGATTTGCTTAGCATATGAAGATGTAACGCCTGACATAAATGTAGGGTTTTCAATTCTGGAGAATAAATGGTCTGTTCGCTTCATCTTATATATGAATAAACCGATCAAATGGCATTCAATAGCTGGGCTTCTCAGTTGTTAACAAGGGCAAATATGGAATTGGCTTTTAAATTGCAAAGGAGGAGTATGATAAATTTACCATCTTACCCCTCTAGTGTCTTAAAATGTAGTGCTATTTACTATTATATCCCTTTTAAATGTGTTGTGTTTACTTGTATATATTGCATAAAATGATGGACGCCATGTAAAATTACATGTGTGTACATCACTTTTCCTTTTTAATATATTATAGATATATCAACCTTTTGTTGAGTTAGGTTATGGAGGGTTAGGAGTTAGGTTATGAGTTTTGAGAGTTAGGTTATGGAGGACGACGAGAGGCGAGAAGAAATTCAAAATCACACAACAACAAAGCCTCCGAATCCATCTTCAACCCGATCCTAAGCAGGTATTAAGGTCGATCTCTTTCACTTTTGGTTTAGTTTTGAATGAATCTGAATGCAGAGGTTTTGATTGCAGAGCCCGCTATTTCTATGTTATCTAAAAAGCGGCTGCCATCTTTACTATTATTTTTTGTGGAGTTGGGCTGTGAAACATATTATATGTTATGTTATGATGAGAAAAAAAGGACGCATGTATATCAATTTGGAGTTTTAGTGGACAAAAAGGGAACTTGAGAGATATATATGTTGGATGGCTGAATCATATTGGGCCGCCAAAGTCAAGACTAAGCCTACGTGAATTTATGACATTGGTGTTTTACATCTTTTATTGGTAAGAATTTATGTTTAACCTTCATTTGTATGTGATGATGATATTGAATTTGTAGTAGGAAGGCTGCAATATTCTAAACCACATGGACATTACTCTTTTTGTAAGTTTGGTTTACAATAATTTTACTAATGAGTTTCATTGTTTTATTTTTTGAATTTGATAGGAATGAATACAGATTCAGACAAGTTCGCGGAAGATTTGTTTAAATCACTTTGCCAGCGTAGAGTTATAACCAGTGATCCTATTAACAAAACACTATTTAAGGAATTTTGGGAAGAAATTTCTAATCAGAGCTTTCATTCAAGGCTACAGATTTACCTGGCAATGTGAGTATATAATATATTTTTTTTGTTTAATAATCATAGTTAATTCATATTTTTGTTTGAGGGAAATTTACGTTGAGAAATATAATAAATACAGGATTGATAAAGATAACGATGGTAAGATCACAGAAGAAGAAATCATGGAGGTATGTATTAGGAAATAAATGTTTAATCTATAGGTGTTTCGGAATACAAGAAAGTAGGTTGTAAGAAAACGGCATTACGGAATGTCTTCGCGTGAAGAACATAGCAAAATGGTAACGGAGAAGAAGATAAGAAAACTCCACTGTGTACGGCGTCGGAAGCAACCGTCGGCTTTTGACTCAGCTTTTGTCTCCACTCCGACGATATCAGGTAGTGATGCTTTTGAGGCCGACTCAGCTTTTCTTTCTCACCGACTTACCTCTGTTTTCTCTCTATCTTTGGGTCGATTTTGAGTAATTTACAGGTCGGAATGTCTTCGCGTGAAATCGAAGGCTTGGATCTGCGTCTTCTCAACAATTATCACCAATCGGAAAACTATTTGGTACTTGCTGCTATTCTTCCGTCAGTAATTCGTTTGCCAGCACTCTTAATTTAAATTTAATTGTTATTCAATACATTTTATGAAGGTTTTAATTTTGTAGTATTATGTTGCTGTTATGATAATTAATATGTTGGTCTCATATAAATGTTGATTTGTTTCAGGCCTTTTAAATAGGTTAGGTGAATCCATCGTTATGTCCATTGCGAGGTTTATAATGATATTTCAAAGTATATTGTAGTGATTGGATTATCGTGAGGTTTATAATGATATTTCAAAGTATATTGTAGTGATTGATTTTTAAGAGTATTTATATTATTTTTATTTAATATATTAACTAATAAATAGTAAACGAGCCGAGCCGAACTTGAGCTCGAATAAGTTAATCATTGTTGGGTTAAAACTAACAATTTCGTTGATGTGTTAATTTTGCAGGATGAATTACTGGATAATTGATAGCATTGTGTCAATTGTCCTACCTTTTCGTCTTCCACAAAAGGGGATAAAGGATGTGGTAAGTGTACTCTACCATTCAGATTCTCATTTTATAATCTATTTGTGTCAAGATGATATTACTGGTATCAATGAATCCTTTTTTAATTTTCGAATATATTTATGTCCAGTGGTCCAAATATGCAAATGGTGGGTCAAAGGAGGGCGAAAAATAGGTTTTAAAGGCCTAGATGCTGTCTACAACAACTAAGCAGCAGGTACAACACATCAAATGCAGTTTTTTTTTAAATAGCATTGCCGGAGAGGAGTGTAATCAAAGCCAGTTTGCAGTGTGCATGGCAGTGACGAAGATAATCACTGCAAGTTGTATTTGATTTTTAGACTTCATGTTATTGGATTACTTCATCTAATCGTTAAAAAAATTATATTTCAAAGTGAATTTTACATTCAATAAATCAATTTATGTCAGTAAGGTGCATATGGTGACGTTTATAAAATAAAATGCCATCCAGGTGCATATGGGCTAATCATCCAGGTCAATATTTGCTTTTTCTTTTTCATTTCATTTAACTCTCTGATATGTTTTAATGGATGAGTAAAGTCCAATATTGGTGGCTCAATTTTTCAAGATACCTTTTTGAAGTTACATTAACTTAGACCAGTTATTATTTGTTATGATTAAATAAAATATTGTGAAATGATGCCTGTTAAATGAATTTCTTTTTGGGGAAACAGATTCCTATGGAGTTCTATGATCCATCAAGCTCATCAACAAGTCATGCAATTAGTTATGCGGACCAACGGTGATCTCGAGTGGTCGAATTGGTTGTAATTCAATCCGAGTGCTCGGTTTTGCAAATTCGATCCGATCGGATCGGATAGGTTGTAATTCAATACGAGCACGAGCAGACCCTAGATCGGATCGGATTGGCTCATGAACACCCCTAACTCAAACGGGAAGTTTGACTAAAATAGTTTTATAAAATATTTTTTTAAGTTGTATATTAATTTCACTCAGTTCCACTTCGATCGTAAACATGTGAATTGAGATTTCAAAATTTATATGACTTGCGAACCTAAAATAGTTTTATAAAATAACAAGGGTTTTGACTACATGTTGGACGACTTTTTTGATCCAGTTAACACATTTTCCGTTCATTTATTTGGCTATTATTAGGTGAGTTGCACTATGTACTCCTAAAACCGTTGGAATCTTCTATTGATGAACCTTCCGGAGGCAAACCAGCTGAGTTGGTAGACGAACAAAGCTCTGGTTCAGTTTCTCCCGGTTCAAGGACATTTCAACCACAATTGACTGATAAGGTCGAGTCACCAAGCCCACAAAACATGGAAAACTACACCAATTATCGGTTAGTAAGTTTTTCAATCTCGTGTAATATTAGATAATGATATTTTCTTATATGTTTTTCTTCTGTTTATGTGGATTTCTGAAAACTCGGGAAAATACTGTTAATTAATCAACTGGAACACCTGATCTTCCATCCGTTTGGAGCGTTAAGGATATATATGAGGTAATTTCATTCTTTTGCATTCTTATATGAGAGTTCTTATCAACTTATCTGGGAAGATGTTGGTTAATTATATTCTTATAATGTGTGCTTTCATATTTGCGTCCAATTGTTTTATTTATGTTTAATAATGATTCTGTTTTTCTCTTGCTTGATTTTATAAGATAAACAAATTCAGTCTACTTTTTTGTGTGGCAGGCCGTGAATGGTAACATCCCTACAGCCTCAGCGCTGGCTGCTAGAGGAGTTCTGATGGGGGACAACCACTGCAGAATTTGACCTGTTGAGTATGTGTGTTTTCGCTCAAGAGGTTTGGAACTAAATGATGTATTAGATAATATATTTTTAATTACTGCGTTTTCTGTGTTAGTGAAATTAAATCATTTAGTGAAATTAAACATGTTTTGTGGGTTCGTTATGCTTCTCTTGTGTCTAAACTTAATAAGTTGACAAGTTTAATGTATTCTTAAGTATAATGCGAATGTGAATTCATTAAATAATTGCACATTATATTTTACATATAAACGTAGGCTTACATTCAATGTTTACGATGTACCCGCGTCCATCGGACGGGTGTGCACCTAGTACTTTCTATAAAAGGAGAAATCCCAATTACATAAGAAAAGCTGATGTGGCAGCCAGGGAGGTTGTCCAACAATACTTTTCTTATGTCATTACTGCATCATAAAGCCTAATATATAAAATCATTTAAAATTAACTCAAACCTCTGCCAAAGTAAACATCTGCTCATTTATATCTGCCTTTACTTTAATACCCAGCAGCAGTTGTTGTTATGCTCTGTAATGCTTTTAGATCAGCAGATGTTTAAGGTTAATTACCGGCAAATTCAAATTCAAAAATGCATGGGAATAAGTAATTTGCAATTAATGCATGTCACTCACAAACTCCTGTCAATCATCTTCTTATATAAGGCTTTTCTTCTCATTTCCCTCTTCATATTTAATCACACTTTCGTCTTCTCTAATTTTGCAATTTGAAATTTGATCACAATCCGAATTTCGAATTAGAAGCATTTCAATATCAGTTGACAGTAACAATCTTAGTTTTGTTAACGATTTGAATCCTGGGAAAGATATGTTAAACATGAAAGCGAGAATTATTCGAAAATGGAATCAAAGTTACAAAATGGATCTCATCTTCATTGATGAAAAGGTAATTTGTATTTCGGCTTTTTCGTTCTATCAGAGAATGTAGTGGTGTATGCTAAAAAGATACTTTCTTTAAATGTTCTTCAGGGTGCTAAGATTCAAGCATGTATTAAGAGTCATCTGATACCTGTCGAAATTTGGTGTTGGTGAGAATAAAGATTTATATAAAGTTGTAGTACATGATTATAAAATCAACTTTTATAGATGTACAACTGTTACACCTGTGAGAGATTGGCAAGGTGTTGAGTATGGTTTCAACTTCAGAGCTTATCAAGATATTCTTCAAGGAGAGGCGTTAAACTCTTTGAGTGTTGGTAGTGTATACTTTTGTAATCATGTCTTCTCTGTATAAAATTAGGAAGTTTTACTTATATTGTTGTATAATGTGATCATATAGATGTGGCTGGATCTATGGTTTGTTGTGGAGATCTTGAATTCTTTGGTCGACCTCTAAAAGAGACTAAGAAGATCAATTTCGATATTCAAGACTTGGAGTAAGTTGTTGTTTACATGTGCAGTCATGTACAGATCATTGTTTGTATTTAATGATGTTAATAAATAAGATGAAGAATGTTGGTATTTAATGTGGAATCATGGTAATGGTAACAAATGAGATCTATAGTGTTTGTATCTAATGTTGAATCATGGTAATAAATGAGATCAACAGTTTGTTCTTAGTGAATATGTTAGTTAATTTATGGCTCATTTACTACTTTAATAAATGTCATAAATTTCCTTTGATTTTGTGTTGTTATTCATTCAATTTAGTTTTGATATTAGAGATTGTAAAAAAATGGTCATAAATTAGTCTTTAGTATATTGTCATACGAATATTGTTTTCATGTAGGGGTAAGGTTTTGCGGTGTACTGTGTTGAATGATTATGCTCTGCAGTTTAAGGAGTTCATCTCTAAAATCCCATCTCATGAGCATGTGATGGCTGTTATACAGCATGGAAAGTGTAAGGAATGGAAAGATAATTTTTGTTACTTTCTGCAAATCATAACTATACTCTTTATTTCTAGTAATATAAAGACAGGTTGACTAAATATCTATATACTTTTGCATGTAGGTGAATATACAGTTCAAAGTGATAAGTTTGCAACACGAATGTTTCTGAATGAAGAAATTGATGAAGTTAATCAGCTAAGGCGGAGGTAATTTGTCAATATAATTTCTATTGTATATAGATGTTCAAGTCAAATACTTGGTTTCATGTTATTTGTATACTAATTCTAATCATTTATGGTATTCAAAAGTCTTATACTGAAGTTTGGACAAGGGAGTGGTTCTACTTCTCAAACAATACTATCGTCTCAGAGCGTTTTTCCATTGCATAAAGAATTTGTAACAGATGGTGTGAAGAAACATGTTGATGAGATTAGTGAGATAGAAAAGGTTTCACATCTTTTTATATAGTTTTGTTATTTGTTTGGTTTATCACCTGCATGTTTGTCAAACTATAGATTACAAGTTGATATATTGTTTTTACAGGAAATGTCTTGTGTTGTGGTTGCGACAATTAAGATTGTGCAAGAAGAGTATGGTTGGTTTTATCTTGCCTGTCGTAAGTGTTTCAAGAAAGTTATGGCTAAAAGTGAATACTTACGGAATGTTGAAAATGTTTCGGATGATATTGTTCAATTGCCTGCGACTTCTTTGGTTTGTCCCAAATGTCGTAGTGAATGTACATCCATCACCACGAAGTAAGCAATGATGATTATTTAACATTTTATTTATATAAATAACAGTTTAAGACTGATATTTGCATATAGTTTTGGAGTTTACTTAGTCATTTGTATATATTTCTGGTTCAAGGTGCAAGTCCGGGTGCAAGATGAGAGTGGTAGTGTTTCTTTTGTTATGTTTGATAGAGATGTTCAGAAGCTTCTTGGATTAGCGGCGAGTGACATAAGAGAGAGGTAGGTGAAGGCGAATAATACTGAATGTTCCCCTCATGAGATATTTCGATTGGTTGATAAGAAGGTCGCTTTTAAGATTGATGTTTCAGAGTTCAATTTTAAAAATGACTATCGTGTTTATACCGTGCAAAAAACATGTGATGATCCAGTAATAATTGCTGAGTTGGTTGGTGGAGATGGTAATGGTGATGAAAATACTGATGAGGTAGCATATAAAATTACTTTTTCAATCTATTTATTTTTCTTTTGAGGTTTAAAGACTGGATTCTGCACTTTTTTTATATAATATCATATATTATGATCTTTTAGGTTACTCAAGAGGTAGCTGAAGTTAAAGATGTTAACCTTTCAGAATCTTCCCAGGTGTCTGCTGAACGAACTTCAAGGGTGAGTATTTATTTTTGAAAGTATGTTTAATATGTTTAAAAAGAGTTCATTATTTTATTAAATGAGATCAATGGTTGTTTTGTGATCTGTTACAAGGATGTTGTCTCTGTTACGGCCGACTTTTCAACCGTTGAAGTTGAAAAGGATTCTGGATCAAGTCCCAATGGAAAGCGGACAGCTCAAGATGTTGATGTTGCCAATGTTGTGGAGCTATCCACTAATGTGAGAAGAACCCGGAAGAAGCTGTCTAAGGTTAACAATTAGATGCTTATGAAAAAACATGTCTTATGAGAGATAAGTAGAAACCACTTATTTTTGAAGACTCCTTGTGGTTTTTATTTATGTCTGTTAACTGTTGTTTTAACAAACTGTGGTTAAAATTTGGTATGTAAGGGCTACAATCTGAAGCATCTAAACTGATATATTTGGTATGTAATGTCTACGCTTTCAATATCAAGTAAATTTAACGTTTTGTCTGTTATATAATATTGTTATTATACATTATATACATTTTTGGTGATATTCATGTATTGCACAAGTAGTAGGGTTGCATATTATTGTTAGTGAATGAATGAAAATTTAATCAATTGGTTAGTGGGAAAACTGTTAGGGTCTGAGATACATTAACATCTGTTAGAGGCTAAGCACTGTTATAGCGTGCTAACATCTGTTAACGCCTAAGAACTGTTAGGATCTGAGTTACATTAGCATTTGTTGATAGTCTTTGCTTCAACAGACCTTATGAGCTATTGATCATCATCTGTTAAAGATCTTATATTAAAGATCTTCTGTTGAATTGTGCAATATCTGTTGGTCCACAGTAGAACTTAGATTCATCATACATTTGGCTTCATCAGCAGAGGTTCTCTTTAGGAGACCTTTGCTTCAGGCTTCAGCAGTCTTTGTCTTCAATAGACCTTTTGGTTCGTCAGCAGAGGTTGTTTAGTTCATCAGCTGAGGTTGTCTGGTTTAACGGACTTTGCTTCAACAGTGTTTGTCTTCAACAGACCTTTTGGTTTGCAAATTTAGCGAAACAGATGTTAAGTTTGTCCCTTTGGTAGGAGCAGATGTTTAAAACACTGTTATTTGTAATTACAGGTTGTATACTATTTTGTTAATTTTGAGTCTTATATTTCTTTTCCTTGAGCGACCAGGAAATGTGATGCAAAATAGTAATGTTTAGATGCAAAATATAGTAATGTTTAGTTGTAAAATATAAAAAGGTAAATCCACAAAGTTTTGGACGTATATAACTTTATATACTAACACTACCTAACTTCATTCTTAAGTTAGTTTTGGAAGAAGAAATTTGTCCATCAAACATATCAACTAAAACATAAATCATTAAATGCTGAAAAGATGTTCAGAGACTATGTCAACAAACTTCAAAGTGTACTTTATCTCCTGGTACACTTTTTTCTTCGACTATCTCAAACCTCAGCTTTTTGCCCACAGATATTCCCGTTTCATCCATGATACGCTGCCAGTTTGTATACATCATTAGATGGGTGTTGTCATCAGGTCTTCTAGGATCTCTCCTTACAAGCAGCTGTACCAAAAACTTCACATGACCAAATGACAGCACAGCTCTATGGTAGTCATTTAGCTGGTGTTCTCGAACAAACTTCCTCGGTATTGCCTGTAAAAGAAAATTATTTCTTTAGTTATTCATTCAAAACAACATACACTTTAAGTAATAACAGATAGATCCAACATTATAAGTAAAATCAACCATATTAAAAGTAGATATGTAAATACCAAGCTGTGTGTCTCTATAACATGGTATTCAAACTGTTTCTTATAATGTGGACGCTTTTTGCGGTGTTGGTGATTGCTACGACTGATGTGATGTTTAGTCTCCCTGTGAAGTCCAATCTCGTCTTTGTTAAAAATCTTGACAGTGAAGTTAAAGTGGTCTTCAGGAGTATTTCCCGTCCATTGAAACAACAGTTGGCAGCTTTCCTCAATGTCATTTTCAAAGCAAAAAGTTGTCCATCATGGTCCCATAAAACCAGCAGCCAATCCCTTTTTGGTTTCAGGAGAGAAAACATAATACACATCAACTTTACTACTCTGCTTTGGTCCATGTACTTTTGCAATCAAGTTATCAATTTTTAATCTCCTCTCTGACAACAGCTTCAGCAAATCGTGTGATAAATGCTATAATTTTCATACATTTCAGAAATGTCATATTAGACTTTATATAGGATACAAAATATAAATTAGAAGTTTTCTAACAGCCCAAAAGATACACTGGCAATATATAAAAATAAGGTAGCAATTTTTAACCTGCTTGCAATATGTTTCTTCTTCAGCCTGTATCAAGCAACCATGAACACAATCTTTGTTCGAGGCATCCTTTCTAATCTCCAATCCCTCATTGTTTAAAACATTTATCTCAAATTTTATTTCTTTCAATTTTTTTAACCACAGCTTGTCTATATTCTTATTTCTATAAGTTTCAACAAACCGAGTCCATTCTGGCCCGTTTATCCTCTTACTTTTATGACCGATGCTCTGTACTGCAATCTTATACTTAAATCCCGTATAATCAACCAACTTTATTATTTCACACTTTCTTGGTAATTGGTTACTCATTATCCTTGGAAGTACCTATGTATATAAAATACACAACATTTAATATATCTTTAATTTTATAAATACAGTTTTTAGCATACAATTGTGATTTGAGTTAATTTGTTCTAAGAATATAGCTTACCAATCCCTCACTTAGGTCTGTCAATTCAGAGACATTGATAATTATCATAAACTCCATCTGAAAGTAAAAAATACAATAACAATTAAATACTAAAACATAAAATCAATTGTATGTGAAAAGCATTCTATTTAAAGTATAAAACAATATCCAACACCCTGTAGGACCAAAGTTATATGTTGTGTACTTCAATATGGTCCCTACAACCAACGATATGAGTCTAACACCGTGTAAGATGAAATTTATATTGTTGTATAATAAAAAAGTATTATATGACATTAAACTGTTCAAATATCCATGTTTGTGTCAACTTCAAACTTCAATTTTTTCAGCAGCCAACGCTATATTCACTTACAAATCAGACATATGAGTACTATAAACTGGTTGCAGAATATTTTATCAAAATTAAGATTGATAGAAGAAATATATCAATACTACATGGCAGTTCATACAATAATTCTAAAACCATTCGTAAAATATACAACCAAATATTTATGAAACAACATTATTTCAGATTCTTATTTAGATGGAATGAATCAAAATGTAACTAAATAAGTTGATATAAATCTTATTATAAAATAAAGAAAACAAGTTCATATAAGTTTATCTATTTTAACATCAGCAGATTATGATTTTGATGTCCATATAATTTGAAATGAAGAAACTGAAAGGAACATGTCAAAACATAACTGTAAAATACACAAGAGAACAAAAAAATACATGATCTAAAACTTTAAACTTCTGATCGTCAAGTCTGAAGAATAAGAAACTGTAGAGTTTTTTCGCCGGAGAAGAAGAGAGATTGTATTGGGATTGTTGAAAGTAAGATACTTATCTATTAACTTGTAATTGTTTATTTATTTGACTTATAATAATCTTTAATATCGGGATTTAAAAACTATTTTTAATTATGTAAATACTTGAATTAATACATAAGTTTTTGTTATTTAACATTAAATTTATATTGAAGCAGTGGTTGATACCGTGCTAAAATTACATTATTTTACAAAACTTAATTCCAACCAACCAGTGTAAATGTAACATCTGTATTAACTCCATTTAATATACTTTTCATCTCCATTAACATAAGCTCCAGAAAACATATTCGGAAGTCTTCTCACATAACTTTCTTATCAAAATCGGAAAGGTTCAATTGCATAATATAGATTACACACTATAAAACCAAGTATTGTTTCTTTGAATTTATTGTTTGTATTATAAATGTTAGATTAATCATTGTTTGATGTTATGAGTATGTATTTCTCACCGACGGCATTTCATATTCTTTGTTGAAGTAAATAATAGTTGCTGTAATCTGGTGTACTTTTATCGATTAAGTACTGCATTAACTTAAATGAAGTTACTGATAGCATTCTCTGTCACAATTTGTGCATGCATCTTCTTGATGTTGTCTTCTACATTACGATTGATAAATCAACCATATAATTTTTGGTTGATGTTGATTTGCTTAACTGTTGTGAGAGATGATGATTTTCGTTTTGTGTTTTGTTTTTTGTAATACCTTAAGTGTGTGATTATACAAATAGTCCTGTTAATATTTGGTACTTTTGTTTTTTAAGTTCTGATTTAGTTTAAGGGATGTTAGTGATGTTTATTTTATGATGTTGTTTGTCTATGACTTTTCTTGGATGTTGTTCGTCTTTATAACTTGTAAGTTTAAATTCTTTATTGCAGATATGAATCCATCCAATCAAACACCATCCTTTTTAAAATTTCTTAATGAAGATGATTTTATATTTTTTGTATGTTTTTTAACTTTCTTGCTACTATTAGGATTGTACATTAATGTTTGATGTAAGATGTTTGTTAACTACTGTCGTAGAATACCACTTGATTTTGAGAGTCTGTTGTGGGGCAAGGAGGTCCCGTACGGTCAAATTGTAGAACTACTTGATGGTGACAAATCATGGTTAGTACGAGTAAGGAAGAAAGATGATCATTGTATATTTACGGATGGATGGACAAAGTTGGTTAGAGATTGTTGTTTGAAAACCAAAGATGCTGTATTGGTAAAAGCTATTAGAAGTTTGTCATTCATTGTCTCATGTTTTAAAGAAAATGTCTACGAGAACTCTTACATTTCAGCAAATATTAGACCTGAACTTGGCATGACTGTAAGTAACGATATATTATTTTGTCACTTACTGTAAACATTTTTTGCTAGCTCAACAACTTGCTAACATTTGTTTGCCCTTTTAACGTCTGTTTCCTTATAATCTTAACGTCTGTTGACTAACCTTTTTAACTTCTGTTGACTAATTCTTTTAACCTCGGTTGACTAACATCTGATATTTAAGATCTGTCCACGTTGCAACCTCTGCTGGACATAATGGATGACAGTTGTTACGAAACCTTTGTTGGATAGCAACAAAGGTATGTAATAGTTGATAGCCAACAGTGGTTAGGTTGTGTGTAAATACTGTAACTCCTGTTGACTAATTCTCATTTTAACTTTTTTTGACTAACCTGTTGTAACTTCTGTTGATCATTAGTTCATATCAAATTTGTAAGTCTGCACTAATTATTTCTATGCTTCTTCTATAGCTAATTGCTGACAAATTTTGGAAAGAATTCTATGGTAAAAATTACGAGTATGGGATGGCAACTATCTATGTTGGCGAAAGGTTTTGGAATGTGACAATGAAAGGATGGACTGATGGATGCGGATTTACTGATGGATGGTTAAAATTGATTGAAGAAGTTCCGATAGCAGTTGAATCTTGGTTGGTTTTCACCATGATTGCATCTAAAACGTTTGAGCTTTCCGTTTTCCATCCCGAGACTGGAACTGAGGTTTCTTTCAAGAAAGCTGATGTTGTTGTTTTGGATGATTCAGTTTATGGAGATGATGGGTTTGACTTATTGGCTGCGGTATAAAATTTTGATGATAAAATACATTGTTTGATAACATGAAGGTGATAAGTAACTTTTATTATATTATGCTAATAACTTTTAAAATCCCATATTGTAGGCTAAACACAAACAAGTTCTGGATTCCGGGGAAGTTGCTTTAGATGATGATGAGACTGGAGCTTCGGTTGGTAATTCTAAGCACTTTACGAGTTTTAAGGATATTTTTAATGTATATATACACATGTAATATTTACTTATTATTATGATTTAAAATATGGTTTCTTATATATGATCATTCTTATAAATATAGTCTGCTGATGATGGGCTATTTGATTCAAAGGTTGCGCGTCTGGTTGATGAGTCAGATGTTAAAAATGCTGTAAGTTTATATTTTCCTACGGATATATTTTATTATATAATAAGTATAACAAGGTTTTTTAAAATTTTGTTGTAGCCTGAAGATCATTCTGTAAAAATAGCTGATGATGTTAACGATCCTCAACTTCAGTCTAAAGATTTTTCTGTTCGTGACATTCCTGCCTCTTCAAGTGTTGTATCTAATGTAAACGTTTATTAGTTTTATACTGTCAATTTTATAATTGTCTCAATATATTGATATTCTTCTGTATGATTGAGTCTTAAACTTCAAAGCTGAGTTGAGATTTGAGAAGATAGTTTGTGTTGATAAAGAAAGTTTACAAAATTTCAAGAATTTAGAGTTGTTATAGTCTAAATTAATTTACGTAGGTTGAAAAGATGCACAATCTTCGTGGCAAGACAATTGTAGAGGATAACCAAGCTATTGATAGACCGTGTAAAGTTCAAAAGGTTCGTTTAGTATCATCCACTTCAGAACCAGTCTTACACTTCACCACACATGCTGAAGACAGGCTTGTAAGTTTTTGTAGTCGTTACTTTGTTTCGTTATTTCAACAATTTCAGTTATATATCAATATTTTATAAAATTCACTATTCAATTTTCTGTTTTTTAGCATCTGCCATCAGATGTATCTTCTGCGTTGGATCTACATACTGATAATCCTAAGTCTGTCAAGATCCAAAATCTCAAATTTGAAGTCCAGGAACTGTTTACAACATCTCAAAAAACCAATACTGGATTCAACTACGCTATTGTTGGATGGTCTTCTTATCTGAGATCTTGCAATATTGCTTTTGGTGATGAACTTTCGTTAGAATTTCACAAGTCTACTCAACTGTTGAAGTTAACAAAAGTTGTGCATTTCGTGACAAAGATAAAGTCCTCTTAGTTTGTGTTGCGTTGATTGAAGATTTATAGACAATGTTTCATGTCATGATTGTTCGTGGTTGTACATTTGGTTCGTCGGTGGTACTAATTTTGTTTCTTAGATATGTTCTATATGTAGTTATGTCTATAAACAGGTTTCATTGTCAATGGGTGCGTACTCCTTTTTTTGGATAGGACAATGGAAATACTCATATGTATCTTATATATTAACTGATGATGCATGTTTATAGTTGTCTATTATCTATAATAGATAATAAGTTTTGGTACAATATCTATACACGTATCTATATGTTCTATTAATATGTGTTATGCATGGTTTTCTAAGAAACCACCCGTGTTTGCACACGGGTCTTACCGCTAGTTTATAAATAAAAAAGTTAATTACATCGTTAGCCCCTATGGTTTGTGAAAAGTAACAACCTCATGTACTAACAGTTTAAAGTAACAAGTTGAGGTTTTAACTTTTGATTTTGTAACATTCTAGGGTCTTAAGGTTAACTGTTGTTAAATACTAACTGAGAACTTAGAGTATTTTTCGTCATTTCAGAACTTAGTACCTAACTTTGTTACTTTGAAAAAACCATAGTGACTATCCCTTCAATTAACTCTTATAATATTTAAATCACAATTTTTACCTTTTTCTATTTTTTTAAATAAGTTTTATTCAATTATTTAACCAAACAATTTTTAAAATGGTGAAAAAGTAATAAATTTTAAAAGATTGTATAGTTCTAACTAGGATGTATCCCGCCGCGTTGCGGCGGGCGAAGTATGCCTTGATGAAAATTAAAATAAATCAGTTTCTACATATTTATACTGTTTTTTATTGGTTAACACGGGCGGGATAGAAGAAAGGTTAACGGTTTGGTCTAGTTTAACATAAACGAAAAAAAGACATGTTTATCTACAATTCTTGCCAAAAAGAGATGATAGTACATTGCCAATTGCATTATAGAAAGACAATTATTAACATGGAGAAAACAAATAATAAGAAACAAAGGGAGCAGGGCCGTCTCCGAGAATTATAAAAAAAATTTGGGCCCCGGGCGAAACAGAAAAAATGGTATAATATAAATTTATCAAATATATATCAAGAAACCACAATATGACATGCTAATCATGGGGTTTGAACTCATGACCTCAAGATTAACCCAAAACATTAACCCATTAATCATATAATCATCTTATTAACAAGATCGAAGAGTCAATTAATTAATTAAGTGAATTGATAGTTCAAAACAGTTTAGGAAATAAAAAATCCATGGGATTAACTGAAAATTGTTTAGGAAATAAAAATGTAAAGGAAGGGTTAGAACTCATGACCTTGGTTTTCAAATTTGAGTATCTTAACCATTCAACTAGCTTCATTTTTTGATAATGAAGTCATTTATTAAAAATTTAATATAACAGTGCTCATTTAAAATTTTTGACCCTAAATTTTTGTTGGGCCCTATAAACCTTTTGGGCCTTGGCGTCTGCCCGGGCTGCCCAGCCCACAAAGCCGGGCCTGAAAGGGAGTATGAATCAAACTGAACACAAGCATCAATTTATGAATGAACTATGTCTACCAAAAGCGCAATTATTTTCGTAGTTGCAGTATGCCATTCTAGAGTCCAAAGGCTGTCCATTCATCCTGAAGCCGTGAACATGGTATCTTGTTTTCACAGTTCTTTATGGGTTGGGGAAATTTCCAAAATTACAAGAGAGAAAGATAGAGTTAGCACTTCTACAAGCATTATGTAGCTGCAGTGTGTACCACGTTTAATGTTTTCCATAGATTGTTTGAACTTCCTAATTTGTACCAGCAAACATCTATTCCTTTTTTCAATTTTATATCACAGAGATCCATTTTTAAACCCATTGCTCATTACCTTTACCACATTAATATGAAGACTGCAAATTTCCTGAGCACATTTCACTTATTTTGCACACAAAAAGTCAAGAGAAATGTTGACCTTTAGCAAGTCAAACCTAGCATCTCAGCATATATGGATATGAATTTTGTAATACTTTTTTAATAATAAATTAGTGCTGAAATTATGGACATATTGAAATAAACTTTCACAGAAAATAAAATTATATTCATCAAATGTAGCTCAATCCTTTCCAAACTCAGATTACAAATTAACTAATCAATGCACATAATTTTGTTGGTGATGTATCGTCGCAATACACAAATAGCATATTCAATAAGATATTAACATTCCTAAAATGCACCCAAATCCAAATGGCCAAACGTGGATCAACTACGATCACATATTCTAGAAACTAAATTTATACTTCCGCATCAGAAGGTAAATAGGTATTCAAGATTTACTAGCCAAAAATCAGAGAAAAAGTTAACTAACCAAAAAACGGGGAAAAAGTTGGAGCAAGTATATCTTCGACGCCGTCGAAAGATGAAACCGACTTCCACAAAGGGTTTGTATGTTCAAATCAGTGGACTGATGTGGAGCGATGTGGGGTTCAGGCCAGATCCGCTGAAAATCACATAACAAAGATGAAATCCTTTTCTATCGTTCTCTCTTTGTGTTACTAGGGGAGCAAAACTGAAGATGAAAAGTAAGGAGTTGAGTTCACACGGAGCAGAGAACAAACGTGACAAGCCAATGTTAAAACTGCTTGAAAGACGTAAATTACA
>CM060410.1:24567209-24915333 GCA_030545235.1 Helianthus tuberosus
ACCCAGGACTGCCATCAAGTCCCAAGCTTTAGCTTACTTTGTGGCTGATTCCAGTAGTGATCTACAAAGGGAAGCTGAATTAGAAGTTCAACAACTTGAGAAGACCAAGGATCCTTAGACACTCCTCACGGATGGAGCTTCAGATGTTAAAGGAACTAGACAAAGCACACTACCAAAATCGCCACAGGGGGGCATTATACCCTAATCCATTGCATGTGAATTCCAAACCACTAATCATGAGGCAGAGTATGAGGCCTTGATAGCAGGTTTGCAATTAGCTAACAATATGAGGATCAGGTATCTTCAAGTATATGTAGATTCTCTATTAATTACTAATCATTATAATGGTTCTTACACTATTAAAGGTGAAAAGCTAATCAAGTACTTAGAAATAGTCAGGAAACTGGCAGACTCTTTTGCTTTTTTCAGTCTATCACAGGTACCCAGGGAAGAAAAATGCAGAAGCTGATGCTCTAGCTAATCTTGGATCATCGCTGAAGATTCCAGAGGATGTGAAAATACTCATCATTCATATCCTAACCCCCGCTATTGAGGATCATGTAGCCATGGAGATAGGAGAAGATTCTACAGTCATCCCTAGTGATGATACACAGTCTCATTCAGGATCATGGATCCTCCCAATCAAAAGATATATCCAACATGGAGAGATTCCCACAGGAGAAAACCCCAGGGCTTTCAAAATTAAGGTATCTCAGTTTGCAATATTGAATAACATGTTATATAAATGATCTCTTGCAGGACCATATCTAAGATGCATTGATGATCCTGAAATACAAGAAGTCCTAAAGGATTTTCATGAAGGAGATTGTGGAAACCACACTGGGGGCAGGGCATTATTCTCAAGGATCATGAGGACAGGATACTATTGGCCTATAATGAAAAAGGATGCTGTGGATTATGCCAAGAAGTGTGATCCTTGTCAGAGACATAGTAATATCCTTCATCAACCAGCAGAGCTCTTGCATCCTATATCCTCTTCCTGGCCATTCATGAGATGGGGAATGGATATAGTTGGAAAACATCCCAAAGCACCAGGAGGAAAGGTGTTCATGCTTGCCATGACTGATTACTTCTCTAAGTGGATAAAGGCTGAAGCCTTTGCTCAAGTCAGAGAAAAGGAAGTGATACCCTTTATTAAAAGAAACATTATTACTAGATTTGGTATTCCTTCTGAAATTGTTTGTGATAATGGATCCCAATTGATTGGGAGTAGAACTACTAACTTTTGTGACAGCTGGGGGATTAAGATGATAACATCAACACCAGTCCACCCACAAGCTAATGGTCAGGCAGAATCATCCAACAAGATCATCATCAACAATTTGAAGAAGAAGCTTGGATCCAAGAAAGGAAAGTGGGCAGAAGAACTACCTTATGTATTATGGGCTGATAGGACAACTCCCAAGAATGCTACTGGTCAAACTCCATTTTCTTTGGTATTTGGAGCAGAATCAGTGATCCCTACAGAAATGGTTGTTCCTACTGCAAGAACAAGCATCCGTGATCCTGAAGAGAATGCTGAAAACTTGGTTCAAGACTTGGATACTATAGAAGAACTCAGGGACTTGGCAAGGATAAGGATGGCTAGTTATCAACAAAGGATGGCTGGAGCCTACAATAAGAATGTCAGGATCAGGAAGTTCCAAGTTGGTGATATGGTATTAAGAAAAGCATTTCAGAATACCACAAATCCTGCTGATGGAAAATTGGCACCAAAGTGGGAAGGCCCCTACCTGATTGAAGCTGAGGCTGGAAGGGGGGCATGTCGATTGCTAACAATGGAGGGTGATTTGCTACCAAGAGCTTAGAATGCTGTCCACTTGAAGAAATACTTCATGTAATACGGATTCATGATCCTTAGCAACATTCATGATCCACATCCTTGAAGGATCCTTAGAGGATGGATAATCCTCATTTTGGTAATGATCCAATCTCAAACTATTTTATTCTTTAATTGTCCTATATGCAAGGAAAAGGATCCTGGATCCTTTATCCTCCTTTCACTTGATTCTGAGTTTTGCAGAAGGCTCTTGTATCCTTAACGAAGGATTCAGTAACCACAGAAGTCTCCAGTTATTTGGGCTTGTCCCCAGTTTTTTGGGCTTGTCCCCAATTTTGGGCCTGTCCCCAGTTTTGGGCCTGTCCCCAGTTTCGGCAGTAGCGCACGATGATCCTGGTACAGTTCATGGCAATGGGACCAGTACTCACTTTAGGGGCTGACAATTTCATTGTACTGGCTTTATCCGGGATCCTACGTATAATGGTAGACGTACCATACATCCGTTCCTAAGGTTTCTAACGTTTTCACGTTCGCTAAGGTTTCGGCATTTTCATGTCGCTCAAGTTTGGATAGTCGCCAGTGAGGGCCATACTCCAGTTTACACAAGTTTATTTAGGCTTGAACCCAGTTTACATCCGTTTATTTGGGCTTGTCCCCAGTTTATTTGGGCTTGTCCCCAGTTTATTTGGGCTTGTCCCCAGTTTGTTGGGCTTGTCCCCAGTTTATTTGGGCTTGTCCCCAGTTATTATGGGTTCATTCCCAATTATTTGGCTTGGTCCCAAGTTTGTTTTTCTTGCAGGATCTTGGAGCTCTAAAGTTATACAAGTTCTGACAATAAGGATCCTAGATCCTGGAAACTTTACTTTTCACACATTTTATTCAGTATTAGTTTACAAGGATATAGAATCCTAACTTGGATTCTCTGGTATGTTATATTCTAACTTTTTCTAAGCTACAAGTTGTCTCTTATCCTTTTTGGTTAAGGATCATTAATCCACATTTATATGAACACTTCAAGTTTTCTGTTAAAAGTTTAACATTATCATCAGATTTCCAATAACTTTCCAATTGTTTGGCGATGATATCTTTAAAAATAGAAAGCATACATGAAAAATAAAGAGGAAAGAAACAACAACAGTTGTAGCTAAAAAAGTTTAATGTTATCACCCATTCATTATGTATCAAATCATCTGGCCTGGATTTCACCAGCAAAACTGTGGACCATCCACCCAGGCCGGACATGGCTATCTTACAGTTAAAGTGTCTATGCAGATATTAAAGTGCAGGAAGGTTAATAGCGAATGGTGTAGAAGGATCCATTCTCCACAAACAGAAGGATCTTCTGATCTTTAAAGGAACTTGAGGAGTTATCTTTAACTCTATATTTTGCAATGATGATTATAGCAGGTTTTATCAGTGACGACAGGCAGTGTAACGACTAGTTACCAGTAGCAACGGCTAGTCCGCTTCTAACGGAAATATGACAGTTGTGAATCCTTATCACAACTGCCATATTGGGGGCAATTGTTAGGGCATGAATTTTATGCTAAGGATTATCTATCCTGAGACTGGGCATGGATAACGGATCCTTAATGGATAATGCAGGGAGTCTGAGGATCCAGAGTCTGAGGATCACAGGATCCTTAACAGAACTTATGATTTCTAACAATTGTCACGTTTTTAATGCTTAAATGCAGATAATGGACGTAGTGGACTACTTCTTTGCTGGAATCTCGTGGAATATGCTTCTTAGGCACGTGCTTAATGAATAAATAACCGTTAGTGGTGATCATGGGTGACTTCCACCTTTTTCGGGAAGTTAGTTAGTTGATTTTTTCTTATCTTTTAAGGGGAAAACGAGCTCATTTAAGGCATAAGTCGAACACACCACACAAAGAACACACAACACTCGAATTCTCTGTAAACACTTAGCAAAAACACACACTTACACTAGCAATTCATTGTATTGAGCTTGTTTTCTTCCGAAGTTGTACAAGGATCATTATTGTTTTTTGCAATATAGTTGGTGATCGGTAGTTTCCATCACCCGAGGTTTTTTATGCCGGAGATCTTCTAAAGATCAAGGGCTTTTTCCTCGTATAAATCTCGGTGTTCATCATTTTTCATATGCTTGTCGTTCATACAATTAACCAAGCATCATACCTCACAAAATCAGATTTGGTTGCATTATCCTTGTGTGATTTTTGACCAAAACATACATGAAGGGGATTGTTAGGGGAGGATTTCTTAATGACCTGTGATCCTCAAGTGTTATCCTGTTTGGTGATCCTTACTTCTGTGACAGTTAGTGATCCTCATAAGTACTTCAGGATCAGGATCATGGATCATCCTAAGGATCCTTATACTAATGATTGTTCACTTTGAATTTGGTATTGTTTTGCAGGAGTACCGGCTTAGACTTGGTCATGGCGATATTCCTGGAGCATATTCCTTTCAATTCTGCACGTGCTTGACCATTGTGAACGTTATGGAGAACGTGGGGAGAAGGCACGAAATGCGGACAGTTAGTTAGGCTTGATATTTTCTAATTTTAAGGGGGTAGCGAGCTAATTTTTAAACACACTTGGCTATTTTTGGCTACACACACTCGTACAACTGCACTCACCAGCTCTCGGCAAAATACTTAGCATTTTTCATACATTTCTACACGATACACTATAGTGATCCTTGTACTTAGCTCGCTATCATCCGAAGTTGTAAAAGGATTATTGTTTAATTTGAGTTGGTGATCTGTAGTTTCCATCACCCGAGGTTTTTTATGCCGGAGATCATTCATTGATCAAGGGCTTTTTCCTAGTATAAATCTTTGTGTCTCCTGTGCAATTCATTTCTTAGTGATCCTCATTGTTGTTTACCAATTCAAGCATCATACCCCGTAACAGAGAGTTTGGTTGCATCATCCTCGTCTGATTTTTGACCAAAACAGTTTGGCGCCCACCGTGGGGCAATTGGTGCTTCATTCCTAGGAAATTCTCATTTTTGTGATCATTTCGGTTCGTTACATCCAAGCAGATGGCTTCATCATCAAGGAACACCTCCAGTGCGATGTCTGCAGTCAATTCATCCCAGGGCATTCCACCTTTGCCTCCACCACCTTCTGGACCTCAGAAAAATGCCGAGAAGAAACCAACTCCCATTTTCTCAAAACCTCCAACTTCTTCTGCTTCTTATACTCCCACTACTAGTGACTTGTTTACTCTGATTTTGCAGATGAAGGAGCATATACAGCAGCAGGATAAGACCAATGAAAGAATTCTTAGAGAAATTGGAGACATCAAGAAACAGAAGAGATCGGCAGAGGATCATTCCCCACTGATGCCCAGATCTTTGAATTTCGATACTCCGGTTATAACTTCTCAGCCTTCAGTGGTTCCAGACGTTCAATATGTGGGAGGACCAAAAGGAGTGCATTACGGATCATCAGCAATGACTCAGGCTTCAGGGTCACACTTCCAACCAACAGGATCCCATCCTCAGCATATAGGATCCTTCGTAAGCTCAGGAGGATACTCAGGAGCGCAGCAGATTCAAGGGTTCTGGCCGTTTCAAGGATCCTCACAGGTTCAAGGATCCTCCTATGTTCCAGGATCCTCCCAGGTTCAAGGATCCTCCTATGTTCCAGGATCCTCCCAGGTTCAAGGATCCTCTCAGTTTCAAGGATCCTCCCAGGTTCAAGGATCTTCCTACGTCCCAGGATCCTCGCAGGTTCAAGGATCCTCTCAGTTTCATGGATCCTTCCAGATTCCGGGATCCTTAAGGAGTTTGCAATTAGGGAGTTCCGATATCCATCAGGGAGATTTTATTCCAATGCAGACCATTGCTTCTACTGGTCCATCGGTCATTCCAGAGCCCCATCAATATGGATTCACATCCACTCTACCTAATTTGAACCCGATGGGAGGTAACACTTTCAATAATTCTTATACCACTAACCATAGCCTTATGCAGGATACAGGTATCAATCATGCCATGGCCAGAGAATTGAAAAAGTTAAAGGATATGATATCAAATGTCCCAGGAGTGGCCATGCCTATCCCGGAGATTGCAGATGGGAGCCACAAGATATCTCGTTTTGCACCACCAATCTGTGATGCTGAGATACCCAAGAGGTTCCATGTGCCTACCATGAAGTTGTATGACGGTTCAACAGATCCTGAAGAACACATAGCACAGTACAGGGAAAGGATGGAGATCAATCCCATCCCAGAAAGGTTAAAGGAAGCATGTCTGTACAAGGGATTTGGATCCACTCTTACTGGATCGGCTCTTAAATGGCTGCTAAGTCTTCCCCCTTACTCTATTACCTCGTTTGCTAATCTAGTTAACCTATTTAATAACCAGTTTTCTTGTAGTAGAAAATTTGAGCGTTTAACTAGTGATCTGTATAGGATAACCCAAGGTCATAATGAATCATTAAGGGATTATATCACTAAATTTAGTAAAGAATCCTTAGATATTCCTAACCTTGATATAGCTATGGCTGTTGAAGCCTTTAAAATGGGATTTCTTAGGGATTCATTATTCTATGATGATCTTGTTATGACACCATGCCGGAATCTAGATGAGGAAAGAACCCGGGCCCTTAGGTTCATCCGGCTAGAGGATGACAAAAGGATACAGGAGAGGTTAGCAGGATCCTCAAAGCAAGAGAAGCAAGGATCCTCATTCAAGAACAACAAGTTCAGATCCTACAACAAATCTGATAACCAGAATGTGCATGCTGTTGAACAAGAAGAGGATGATGAGGATTATCCTCCAATTTCTAAATATTGTTTTTCTGTTGATAACAATGAACTAATCCTTGCGATGCAGAATTTAGGTGATAAAGCTAGATGGCCCAGGAAAAATGACAGACCAGCTACAACTAAAGATAAGTCAAAGTGGTGTGCATATCATGAAGATTTTGGGCATCTCACAGAAGAATGCATCGCATTGAGAAAAGAAATTGGATACTTGTTGAGCAAGGGGCACTTAAAAGAATTATTGGGGAGAAAGAAGCCAAGGACTCAGGATCCTGAAAGGATCCCAGAGAAAGCTCCAGCCCCTCCAGCAGATGCACAAATTATAAACTTTATTTCTGGAGGATCAGACATTTGTGGAACATCCTTCTCTGCAGCTAAAAGACATGCAAAGGAAACCAAGATGGATAATGGAGATAGACCCATTCGAACATCCAGTGTCTCCGAAGGAAAAGTCATAACTTTTGATGAGGATGATCGTGTTGACATTCAGGATCCTCATCACGATGGTTTGGTTATCACTCTTTTTATTTCTAACCATTTTGTTCGCAGGATCCTTATAGATGGAGGAAGCTCTGTGAACATTATCCAGCTTGATGTCCTCAAGAAGATGAATATTCCTGAATCCGATATCATACCAAGATCCTCTGTGCTCGTGGGATTCAGTGGTGAGACTAAGAATACTCTGGGGGACATTAAACTCCCAATCTATATCGAAGGCCTACATTCTTACCAAAAATTTTGTGTTATTGACTATTTATCTTGTTGTAATGTTATCCTTGGCAGGCCTTGGATTCATGACATGAAGGCAGTCCCATCCACTTATCATCAATGTGTGAAGCTTCCTAGTCCTTGGGGAATAGTGAAGATTGATAGTGATCAGCAAGAAGCTAAGAACTGCTACACCTCATCAATGAAACCAGCCTCAAAGTCAAGGGAGCAATAGCAATTAAAGCATCCTCCAAGGGATGTCTTGGAGGCAAGAGAGCAGGATGTAGTAGAAATTCTTATGGATCCTGATGATCTTGAATCTAAAGTTTATATAGGATCAGGGATCCTTGGCGAAATGAAGGAAGACCTCATATCCTTCCTCAAAAGGAGAAAGACTACCTTTGCATGGAAACACGAAGACATGACAGGTATATCTAAAGATATAATCACTCACAAACTTGGCATTGATAGGTCCTTCAAACCAATCCATCAAAAGAGGAGGAAATTTACACCAGAAAGAAATGCATTTATCCAGGAGGAGGTAGAGAAATTACTCCAAGCAGGTATGATTAGAGAGGTCAAGTATCCAAGATGGTTGGCCAATGTGGTTGTTGTTCAAAAGAAAAACGGAAAGTGGAGGGTATGTGTCAATTTCACTGATTTAAATAAGGCATGTCCCAAGGATCCTTTCCCATTACCCCACATTGACTCCATGGTGGATGCAACTGCGGGTCATGAACTGTTAACTTTTATGGATGCTTCATCTGGATTTCAACAAATTCAGATGGAACCATCTGATCAAGAGGATACATCCTTTATGACTCCAACTGGTATATACTGTTATATTGCTATGCCATTTGGACTAAGAAATGCAGGTGCAACTTATCAAAGGCTAGTGAATATGATGTTCAAGGATCAGATTGGACAAACTATGGAGGTTTACTTAGACGATATGGTGGTAAAATCCAAAAAGGCTGAGGATCACCTAAGGAACTTGGAGGAAGCATTCAATATCCTTGACAAATATAACATGAAACTTAATCCCTCAAAATGTCACTTTGGTGTTAAAGCAGGTAAATTCTTAGGATATATGGTGACAAAGAGAGGCATTGAAGCCAGTCCAGAACAAATCAAAGCTATAGTGAACATCAAGTCCCCTGCCAATGCTAAGGATGTTCAGAGGTTAACAGGCAGGATTGCAGCTTTAAACAGATTCATATCCAAATCCTCAGAAAAGTGCAAGGAATTCTATGATATCCTAAGGAAGAACAAGAAATTAGAGTGGACTGAGAAGCATGAAAGTGCCCTAAGAGCTCTTAAGGATTACCTATCCTCGGCCCCGGCCTTGATGAAACCAGAAAAAGGAGATGTGTTATCCTTATATCTTGCGATATCCTCAAAAGCAGTAAGTGCCGTCCTTGTTAAGGATCACGAAGGTACACAACATCATGTCTATTATGTAAGTAAGAGTTTACTTGATGCTGAATCCAGGTATTCACACTTAGAAAAACTTATCCTTGCATTAATTATGGCATCTACTAAATTGAGACATTATTTTGAAACTCATACCATTATTGTCAAAACTAATTTTCTAATTAAGAATGTCCTCAGGAAACCTGAAATGTCAGGAAGGATGGCTAAGTGGGCAGTGAAGCTTAGTGCATATGATATAAGATATGAGCCCAGGACAGCCATTAAATCCCAAGCATTAGCTGACTTTGTGGCAGATTTCAGTAGTGATTTGCAAAAGGAAGCTGAATTAGAAGTCCAGCAGCTAGAGGAGACCAAGGATCCTTGGATACTCTACACTGATGGATCCTCAAACGTCAAAGGAACAGGGCTTGGAATACTACTAAAATCGCCACAGGGGGACATAATACACCACTCTATAGCATGTGAGTTCCAAACTACTAACAATGAGGCTGAATATGAAGCCTTGATAGCTGGTTTGCAAATTGCTAAGCATATGAGGATCAGGTATCTTGAGGTACATGTAGATTCTTTGTTAATCACTAATCACTTTAATGGATCCTATACTGTTAAAGGTGAAAAGCTAACCAAATATTTGGAGATAGTCAAAGAATTGGCACTCTCTTTTGTTTCCTTTAGTTTGACACAGGTACCAAGGGAAGAAAATGCAGAAGCTGATGCATTGGCTAATCTAGGATCATCTTTGAAGATCCCGGAGGATATAAGTATCCCCATTATCCATATCCTGGCTCCTGCCATCGAGGATCATGTGGCTAAGGAAATAGGAGAGGATTCTACAATTATCCCTAGTGAGGATACTCAATGTCATTCAGGATCATGGATCCTCCCAATCATGAGATACTTACACCATGGAGAGATTCCTACAGGAGAAAACCCTAGGGCTTTCAAAATTAAGGTATCTCAATTCACAATTTTAAATAATATGTTGTATAAACGATCTCTTGCAGGACCATATTTAAGATGCATTGAGGATCCTGAAATCCAAAAAGTTTTAAAAGACTTCCATGAAGGAGATTGTGGAAACCACACTGGGGGCAGGGCATTATTCTCAAGGATCCTGAGGACAGGATACTATTGGCCAACTATGAAGAGAGATGCTGTGGAGTATGCTAAGAAATGTGATCCTTGTCAGAGACACAACAATATCCTTCATCAACGAGCTGAATTTTTGCATCCTATATCCTCCTCTTGGCCATTTATGAGATGGGGTATGGATATAGTTGGTAAGCTCTCTAAGGCACCTGGCGGAAAAGTGTTCATGCTTGCTATGACTGATTACTTCTCCAAGTGGATAGAGGCTGAAGCTTTTGCCCAAGTCAGAGAAAAGGAAGTTATATCATTCATTAAAAGAAATATTATAACTAGATTTGGTATTCCTTCTGAAATTATATGTGATAATGGTTCCCAATTCATTGGGGGCAGAACTACTAACTTTTGTGACAGCTGGGGGATTAAGATGATAACATCAACACCAGTCCACCCATAAGCTAATGGTCAGGCATAATCATCCAATAAGATCATCATCAACAATTTGAAGAAGAAGCTTGGATCCAAGAAAGGGAAATGGGCAGAAGAACTACCTTATGTGCTTTGGGCTGATAGGACAACTCCTAAGAATGCTACAGGCCAAACTCCATTCTCCTTGGTATTTGGGGCAGAATCAGTGATCCCTACAGAAATGGTGGTTCCAACTGCTAGAACAAGTATTCGTAATCCTGAGAAAAATGATGAGAACTTGGTTCAAGACCTGGATACTATAGAAGAAATCAGGGATTTGGCAAGGATAAGGATGGCCAGTTATCAGCAAAGGATGGCTGGTGCTTACAACAAAAATGTCAGGATCAGGAAGTTCCAAATTGGTGATATGGTGTTGAGGAAAGCATTTCAAAATACCACCAATCCTGCTGATGGAAAGTTGGCACCAAAATGGGAAGGCCCTTACTTGATTGAAGCTGAGGCAGGAAAGGGGGCATATCGATTGCTAACAATGGAAGGTGATTTGATACCCAGGGCCTGGAATGCTGTCCATTTGAAGAAATACTTCATATGATAAGGACCTATGATCCTCACATGATAAGTATCCTTGAAGGATCCTTAGAGCACAGATGATCCTCATTTTGGTAACATTCTAATCTCAAACTATTTCATTTCCTTACTTTCTCACATAAGGATAAGGATCCTGCATCCTTTATCCCCCTTTCACGTGATTCTGAGTTTTGAAGGTTCAGGCACTCTTAGCAAAAGGATGGTTATCCACAAAAGCAACCAGTTATTTGGGCTTGACCCCAGTTCCGCCAGTAGCGCACGATGATCCTGGTATAGTTCATGGCAGTGGGACCAGTACTCGTTTTAGGGGCTGATAATTCCATTGTACTGGCTAAACCTAGGATCCTACGTATAATGGTAGACGTACCATACATCCATTCTTAAGGTTTCTAACGCTTTCACGTTAGCTAAGGTTTTGGCATTTTCATGCCACTAAGTTTGGATAGTCGCCAGTTAGGGCCATACTCCAGTTCACACACGATCCTTGGGCTTGTCCCCAGTTATCCATGGGCTTGTCCCCAGTTATCCATGGGCTTGTCCCCAGTTATCTTTTGGGTTTGTCCCCAGTTGCTAACTTTTATCTTATATTGGCTTGGTCCCAAATTATGTTCTATTTCAGGTCTTCGAAGTTAAACAACCAAGGATCCTTGATCCTTACTTCTTACTAAGGTTTGTCTTATGGTTATCCTGATTATAGTATTAAGGGTTAGGATCCTAACTTGGATCCCCAGGTATGATCCTTAACTATTTTGATTTTATTCATTGTTTATTTGAATAACCCTTGTACTTTGACAACTGAACTCATGATCCTTAAAATATACCACTTTTTGGAAATTTTCAACTATAGGATATTTGATCCTGGATCATATCCTAAATATTCTTTATCTAATTTGTTCAACTTTTCTTATTTAGACAAGTGTATATTAAAACAATTGAAAATTAAAAGGACAAACAAGGATAACAACACAAGATAAGCAAAAAAATATTAAAGTTATTTTATTAACAAAAGTTTAACCATCGAAGGTTGTCAAAATTGCCAACCCACGTTTCTACCAGCAAAACGTGGCCCGTCCACATGGGTTGGCAACGGGTGTCCATTGTTTATGCGGTTATAGCAAGTGCAGGAAATTAAAGGCGGCAGGATCACAGTGGCTTCATCCCCCAAACAGAGGATCCCTCCATCATTTGTAATCCTACCTATTATCCAAAGGATCCTAGATCCTTAATCCTAAAACTATTGTTCAAATACAAACCAACCATTGTTCAACAAAAACTACCACCAAACCTAAAGAAAAAATGGGCTCCGGCTATGTTTAGAAATGTCCATCATTGCCCATTGCTGCAGCCTACACCTTCGCTGCATCACCATCTCAAGCTCCACTAGCTTCACCACCATGATCCTTGCCACTGCCTCCAGCCTCGATTGTCAGGATCTCCTCAGCTTCCTCCTCGTCATCCAGCTCAGCCAGCCTTGCCTTCCAGCCTTCCACATCCCAGTTGCTCCTGTCGAAGTCAGGATCCTGAGCTTCCAAGGCCATCTGCAATTTGGTCTTGTACATCGCTATGGCAGCAGAGACTTTAGCATCCTGGGTGATATCATGCTTCTCGTAATCAGCATTGATCAGAACCTTGGCCGTTTCAGCTTTGGCATTTTGGAGGTCCTTTTGGAGGTCTGCAATCTTAAGATCCTTGAGCAATGCGACTTGTTGGAGGTCAGCAATCTTCTTGTCCTGCTCCTCGACATGCCCAACGTAGTCTTCAATCTCAGCAAAATTCTGCAAAGAAGATAAAGCACAGTTCAAGAACAGGTGATCCTCAAATAAGCTGGATACCTAAAGCAGGGACAAGGATCCTTACATCGTTGAAGTATTCAAGGAACTGGTGGCGGATCAGGGGCAGACCTTGCAGATCCTCAGCTTCAGAGGCTTTTCTTTTCTTGCCACCCCTTCCTTTAACGGGTGCCTTGGGGATCGAAGTCGTTGGGCTGGCAGGAAGCTTCTTCTTGGAGGATCGTACGTTGTCCAGATCGGTCACGCTGAACTTGGAGGCAGATTTTGAAGCTTTTCCAGCACCTGCACATTCAAAGCAAGATAAGTATCCTTATCCTATTTCTATTTAACTATTTATTTAAATCTTTAACTATACAAAAAACAGGATACTTACTTGACATGGTGACTGAGCCTGAGGATACCTCTTGAGAATCCTGGGTGATTGTCTTGAATGATCTTGTTTCAGGACCGAGTCTTCTAAAAGCAGCAAGCCTTTCCTTGGTAGCAGAAGACGGTATGAGGTGTGAAACAGTGACAGCTGCATAACACAAAACAAAAGGGGGTTAGTGATCTTATCACAAGAGCAAGATTATCCGGTGATCCTTCTTAGGATCCTCTATCCTACCATGGGTGGACCACTCCCTGGGTAGATCCTTTCCGTTTGGGATAGAGTCTCTTCTGACAAAGAAAAAGCGTCGTTTCCAGTTTGTATCGTTCTTGGTGGCTTTAAAAATGGGGTGTTCTTCACCAGGTTTTCGTTTAAACAAATATCGGTGGGATCCAAACGTTGTGAGATCATACATCTCAGCCAACTCCGACATTCCTAGATCAATCCCTTCCTGCTCGATGATCCTTTCAAGGGTATATAAGACCCTCCAGATCATCGGCATAGCTTGGATGTAGGAGATGCCGGTAAGGGAGAAAAAGGATTGGGTAAAGGCTGGAAAAGGATAGGTGTATCCTATGGTGAATGGGGTAACAGGAAAGGTAATCCAAGTTTCAGAGATATAGTCACTCAAAGCAGTGGGATCAAAGGATTTGAAAATGGTGTTCGCTGGGAAACAATGGCGAATTCTATCAATTTGTGGATCGGTGAAAAAACAGCGTTCTTTTGCGGAATCTTTGATGATCCCTTGGCTCTTTAAGGGGCTATTCTTCTTGTGATCCTTACCCGGTGAGTTTCGGAGCATCATTTTTGATGAGATGATGGTAAAGAAAGAAAAGCAGAGTAAGAGAAGGAAGAAGAGGAAAAGAGAATACCTGAATAAGTCTTCTGATGAGGATTTAAAAAGGAAACGCTTGGATTTAAATGCCCTTTCGCTCTTATCTCTAACTGCCATTTATAATGATGATTTTGCAGGATAAGTCACCTCAGTGACGTCAGGGTTCCAACGGCTAGTTCGATCTTAACGGCTATATATCCGTTAGTTTGTTGCGGATAAGATCGACAAAATACAACTCGTTTATTTACAATATTACTCCTTATATTTTGGGGGCAATTGTTAGGGGATGATTTCTTAATGGCCTGTGATCCTCAAGTGTTATCCTGTTTGGTGATCCTTACTTCTGTGAAAGTTAGTGATCCTCAGAAGTACTTCCGGATCAGGATCATGGATAATCCTAAGGATCCTTATACTAATGATTGTTCACTTTGAATTCGGTATTGTTTTGCAGGAGTACCGGCTTGGACTTGGTCATGGCGATATTCCTGGAGCATATTCCTTTCAATTCTGCACATGCTTGACCATTGTGAACGTTATCGAGAACGTGGGGAGAAGGCATGAAATGCGGACAGTTAGTTAGGCTTGATATTTTCTAATTTTAAGGGGGTAGCGAGCTAATTTTTAAACACACTTGGCTATTTTTGGCTACACACACTCGTACAACTGCACTCACCAGCTCTCGGCAAAATACTTAGCATTTTTCATACAATTCTACACGATACACTATAGTGATCCTTGTACTTAGCTCGCTAGCATCCGAAGTTGTAAAAGGATTATTGTTTAATTTGAGTTGGTGATCGGTAGTTTCCATCACCCGAGGTTTTTTATGCCGGAGATCATTCATTGATCAAGGGCTTTTTCCTCGTATAAATCTTTGTGTCTCCTGTGCAATTCATTTCTTAGTGATCCTCATTGTTGTTTACCAATTCAAGGATCATACCCCGTAACAAAGAGTTTGGTTGCATCATCCTCGTCTGATTTTTGACCAAAACAGTAACCATACCGGGGGCAGATCGTTATTCTCAAAAGTATTGAGAACATGATACTATTGGCTGACGATGAGGAAAGATGCAGCAGAATATGCTCGAAGATGTGATGCATGTCAAAGCCACAATAATATATTACATCAGCCTGCTGAACCGCTGTATCCTATTGCTTCCCCTTGGCCATTCATGAAATGGGGAATGGACATAGTGGGGAAATTGCCAAAAGCTCCAGGAGGAAAAGTCTTTATGCTAGCCATGACTGATTATTTCTCTAAATGGGTTGAAGCTGAAGCATTTGTTCAAGTCAGAGACCAAGAAGTAGTATCCTTCATAAAAAGGAATATCCTGACTAGATTTGGAGTACCAGCTGAGATAATATGTGACAATGGTTCTCAGTTTATCAGCAAAAGGACTACTGATCTTAGCAAAAGTTAGGGAATCAAGATGATTACATCCACTCCGGTACATCCTCAAGCAAATGGACAAGCAGAATCCTCAAATAAGATAATAGTCAACAATTTGAAGAAAAGATTAGGAGCTAAGAAAGGAAGATGGGCAGAAGAGTTACCCTTTGTTTTATGGGCTGATAGGATGACAGTAAAAGGTGCAACTGGGCAAACCCCATTTTCCTTAGTATTTGGGGCGGAGGCAGTGATCCCGACAGAAATGGTGATACCTACAGCAAGATCCAGTCTCAAGGATCCTGAGAAGAATCCTGAAGCCCTTTGTCAGGAATTGGATACTGTGGAAGAAGTAAGAGATGCGGCAAAGCTAAGGATGGCAGCATATCAACAAAGAATATCCAGAGCCTATAACAAGAATATAAGGACTAGAAGGTTTCAAGTTGGAGATTGGGTGTTAAGAAAAGCTTTTCAGAATACTACTAATCCTGCTGATGGAAAGTTAGCTCCTAAATGGGAAGGACCTTATGAGATTGAATCGGAATCCAGAAAAGGAGCATACCGGCTTAAGAATATGGAGGGGGATATATTACCAAGATCCTGGAATGCTATACATCTCAAAGCCTATTTCAAGTGAGTTTAGAATTTAATTTCTAACTCAGGATGGTATGAATTCTATCTCTTTTAATATGTTTGATTTAATTTATTCTTTGAGACCTAATACTGACTTAAGCATCGGAGGGGTGTTAGCCAGGCTAACACCCACCTTAGTTTAAGGTTGTTTTACAGAATATGCTTTGGGATACAGCTCCAGGATATACACTCAGGATAAATCGGAAGATTAGAGGATTGGCCCCCTCTCTCATGTTTAAGGGATCCTGATCCCTTCACAGGTTTAAAGGTATTCACCTCTCTCTCGAATTGGGTTTAAACACCCCGCCTGGAGCGCAAGTTATCCATGGATAGTTCAAGATAGCGGGACCAGTCCATGTAAAAGTAGCTGACAATTTCGTTATTGTTAACTATATCCTGGATCCTAAAGGTATATGAGGATTCATCACCCTCTCTCGCGAAAGGGTATTTTCATACTCTCTAAGGTTTAAAGGTTTTCACCTTTCTAAGTCTTGGAGTTTATACACTCCCGTCTGTAGCGCACGAAAATTTGGGATTTTCCCCAGGATACTCAAGGATTTATCTCCAGAATACCTATGGGTTTATCCCCGGGATTTTAAGGATTTATCTCCAGGATACTTGTTTTGGTCAAAAATTACCGAAGCAATTAAGTGATCAAATTAGTTAAGTGAGGTAGTGTGCTAAAAATGTGTGTTGAAAATATGCTAAATAAGTTGTTTGCAAAAACAGTTTTCAGGATACGGCTCAGGATATTGAGCTGTATCTACGTTCAAACAATGAGCAAAAATGTAAAGGGTGACACAGGATGTACGAGGAAAGCCCTTGATCAATCTAGATCGCTGGCACAAAACCTCGGGAGCTGACAATCGCAGCTGCCTTGTTCTTCTTATTGCTTCAAGTGTCAGGATACAGTGCAGGATATGATGCGGATTGACTAAGTGTTACAATGTAATTTGAATACAAGTGTAAGTGTGTAGTGATTGTTTGCGGTTAGAGAGAAAGAGTGTGCGAAAGATTGTGTCCCTAATCTAATCCGATCATTCCTTTTTATAGTAAAAGGAAACCGACTAACTATCATACTATTCCGGGATTCGGCGAATATTCCATATTTGGACGTTTTAGTCCGCGTCTTCCGGCTTTAACGACTATAATCTAACTGATTTGCCCGAGTCTTGAGGAGTAGAAGTCCACCTGACCGTTAGAGACTTGTTACAATAATCTGCACGTGAGTTAATTAGTCACTACCAGGATATCGCATCTGGATGTTACCAATATCCTGATCCGGTATCCTGATCACAATAAAAGAAACATAGTCAGAATATTAGCCAGGATATATAAGCAGAAAATCACCCATAACAATTGTCCCCAAAATATATCTGTTGGTATACCAATTCCAAGGGATATATTTTAAGTTTTATCTCTTAAATCGAGGTTAATAAACCGAAACGACGCTTGATGTGACCTGGTGCAACTTCCAACGCGATATTTACTCTTTGCCCCTATGTTCAGCCTCTATTTAGCCGACATGTTCCGCATCATTATCATCATATTTCAAGCGATTTCTCAGGTACTTTCCTGCACTAAGACAATATGATGACCAAAGGTGGATGGGTCCTAGGTTTTAGGATGAAGCCCTTGGTCATCGGTTAATATAACCTGTTTTGAACAATATAACAGTTGGAGGTGGATGGGTCTCGGTTTGAGATGAAGCCTTCAACTGTTAATTAAATATGGTAAGAAACTAATCGTGCTCTTGGTGGATGGTCCTCGGTTTGAGGTGAAACCAAAAGCTCAACTTTTGACTTGTTAATAATATAACCTCCTTTTGACTTATTCGCTGTCGTTTCTTTTTAACTTTTGTTATGCATTGCTTAGTTTAGATTTTGACTTTCCAAAATTAGTGCAATTATTTTTTGAAAATATCCTGATTGGTATACTCGGCGATATCCTACAAAGACTTTCGTCTAATAGGGTTTCTCAAAAATCAAACAGTTCAGATATAGTTTTTAAAGAAAAAGGACAGTTTATTTTACAAAGTTCGTTTTGATAACACTTGTTTGACTAGAATACAGTCTTAATTTTTTAACCCAAGTATCATATCCCAAATATTCCAACCAAATATCCTGAAACATATTTTGAGAATATATCCTAAGAATGTATTCTAATCAGGATATTTAAGCTTTTGTCAAACATGGTTTCAAAAATTCAAAATGATTCAAATAAGGTTAATAAAGGAAAGATCATACCAGGAATAGAGTGCAACCCTATTCTCAAACTTCAATCCTTTTGCAATTCTTCCAACGAAGATGTCCCCAGTCCAAGATACTTAGTGTACTAGGTCCAAGTTTGATCCTTTGAACTTTACACAACTGCCTTAGTAGGAATGTCCCCTGTGCACAATGTCTTTGAATACTCAGAAACTTTCTGGACATCAGTTGCAACCGTTTGAATAATTCTTGTATTACAGGGGATAAACCCTAAAATAAACTGGAGATAAATCCTTAGTGTTCTGGGGATAAACCCATAAGTATTATGGGGATAATCCCAAATTTTCATGCGCTATAGGCGGGAGTGTATAAACTCCAAGACTTAGAAAGGTGAAAACCTTTAAACCTTAGAGAGTATGAAAATACCCTTTCGCGAGAGAGGGTGATCAATCCTCATATACCTTTAGGATCCAGGATATAGCCAACAATAATGAAATTGTCAGCCACTTTTACATGGACTGGTCCCGCTATCTTGAACTATCCCTGGATAACTTGCGCTCCAGGCGGGGTGTTTAAACCCAATTCAGGAGAAATGTGAATACCTTTAAACCTGTGAAGGGATCAATATCCCTTAAACGTGAGAGAGGGGGCCAATCCTCTAATCTTTCGAAGTATCCTGAATGTGTATCCTGGAGCTATATCCCGAAGCATATACTGCAAAACAACTGTAAACTAAGGTGGGTGTTAGCCTGGCTAACACCCCTCCGATGCTTAAGTCACTATTGGGTTCAATAGAATAAATAATATCTAACATATTAAAAGAGATAGAATTCATACCATCCTGAGTTAAAAATTAGATTCCAAACTCACTTGAAGTAGAGCTTTAGATGTATAGCATTCCAGGATCTTGGTAGCATATCCCCCTCCATATTCTTAAGTCGGTATGCTCCTTTTCCTGACTTTGATTCAATCTCATAAGGTCCTTCCCACTTTGGAGCTAGCTTTCCATCAGCAGGATTAGTTGTATTCTGAAAAGCCTTTCTTAATACATGTTTTGGTAAAAAATTACCGAAGCAATTAAGTGATCAAATTAGTCAAGTGAGGTAGTGTGCTATGAAAGTGTGTTGAAAATATGCTGATTAAGTCGTTTGCAAAAACAGTTTCCAGGATACGGCTCAGGATATTGAGCTGTATCTACGATCAAACTATGAGCAAAAAGTAAAGGGAATGACACGAGATATACGAGGAAAGCCCTTGATCAATCTAGATCGCCGGCGCAAAACCTCGGGAGCTGACAATCGCAGCTGCCTTGTTCTTCTTATTGCTTTAAACGTCAGGATACAGTGTAGGATATTGATCAGATCGCTAAGTGTTACAATACTTTTTGTGAGAGTGAAAGTTGCGAGAGAGAAAAGTGTTAGAAAGCAGTGAGTGTTGTTGTTGTGTCCTATTAGATCTGATTTATCCACCTATTTATAGCTAGTAAACGAAAACAAAATCTCCTATAAGTATGGGATGCCTTCGAATATTCTTTAGTAGCCGTTGGAGACCAGGTAAAGCGGGTTCAACGTCCTTCTTTGAACAACTTAGAGCGAGTCTTCAAGAGAAGAGGTCCTCATGAACGTTGCAAGTTTGGACTCATATTCCTGCACATAATCCGTTAGTGATCCTCAGGATATCATCCAGGACGTTACCAATATCCTGAATGAGTATCCCGGGCATGAACATATATCATGAAACTAAGATATAACTTAAAATATTGCCCAGGATATGGGCTCAGAATTTCACCCATAACAAGTGTCCCCAAAAATGTTACCGTTAGGTATCCTGATACTAACGGTTACATTTTTTCACGATAAACGAGGCAATTAAGAGATTAGACTCTTGATGTGACCGCTTGTAACCGTGCAACCTATATTTACTCATTGCTCCCCTATATCTTCTCATGCTTATCCCCATTTAACGTTTACTGAAGAAAAAAGGTAAATACTTCTCTCTCTCAATTCCAGCTTCTTCTTTCATTCTGCTCAATATTCCGGCGACAATATGGCAAGGCAGACAAGATCCGGCTCCGGCGATTCTGCGCCTACGTTTATCCACCAGAATATTCTCCAAGATCCAGAGAAGGAAATATGCACCTTTGATAATGCACACTTGTCAGCCCTTAAAACCTCCGGCATCTTCCCGAAAGGGACGGTATTCCGGCCATTTGATTGGGAAATCCGATCAGATATGGTTTCCGACGAGTGGTTATGCTTCAATGCTTTTCCTTTTACCTTAGGGTTACAATTTCCTTTCTCGGACTTTATCACCGAGTTCTTTAATGTTACCAAAATCTGCTTCAGTCAGACAATGCCGATGCTCTGGCGAGTTTTGTCTGTTCTTGACCAGATCAAGAGAAATCATATTCCTGACCTCTCCGTTCATGACCTCTGTTTTGGTCAAAAATCAAGCAATGACAATGTAACCAAACTTTCTGTTGTGAGGTATGATGCTTGAATTGATGAACAATAATAAGGATCACTATGAAGTATGATGAACCAATGACACGAAGATTTATACGGGGAAAAAGCCCTTGATTAAGAGTTGATCTCTGGCACAAAAAACCCCGGGTGATGGAAACTACCGATCACCAACTCAAATTAAACAAACAATCTGTTACAACTTCGGATGATAGCGAGCTAAGTACAAGGATCACTATAGTGTATCGTGTAGAAATGTATGAAAAATGCTAAGTGTTTTGTCGAGAGCTGATGAGAGCGGTTGTATGAGTGTGTGTGTAGCCAAAAAATAGCCAAGTGTTTCTATATTAGCTCGCCACCCCCTTTAAATTAGAAAATATCTAGCCTAACTAACATTCCGCAAATGGTGCAAGTCCTCCACGACTCCACAACGTCCATTTCTGACCAAGCACGTGCGGAATAGACTGAGAATATTCTCCAGGAATGTCGCCAAGACTAAGTCCAAGTTGATATTCCTGCAAAACATTTATGAATTCAAAGTAGACAATCGTTAGTACAGGGATCCTTGAAGTGATCCATGATCCTGATCCTGCAACACTTCTGAGGATCACTGCTTCAGACAGAATTGAGGATCACTAAATCCAACAGTAAATAAGGATCACTGGTCATTTAGAAATCCACCCCTAACAATTGCCCCCAAAATATAAGGAGTAAATATGTAAATAAATGAGTTATATTTTGTCGATCTTATCCGCAACAAACTAACGGATATATAGCCGTTAAGATCGAACTAGCCGTTACGATCATGATGTCAGTGAGATGACTACCCTGCAGAATCATCATTATAAATAAGAGTTAGAGATAGGGATCATTTCATATTTAAGTTCAAGAGAACTCCCTTTAAATTCTGCTCCGAAGATCAAGCAGGTAACTCTTTTCCTTTCTCCTTTCTCATATTCTGCCCTTCTTTCTTTATCATCATCTCGTTCAAAAATGATGCTCCGAAGCTCACCGGGCAAGGATCACAAAAAGAACAGCCCCTTAAAGAGTCAAGGGATCATCAAAGATTCCGCAAAAGAACGCTGTTGTTTAACCGATGCACAAATTGATAGAATCCGCCACTGTTTTCCAGCAAATACTGTTATCAAATCCTTTGACCCCACTGCTCTTAGTGACTACATCTCTGAAACTTGGGTAGCTTTCCCAGTTACACCTTTCACCATAGGATATACCTATCCTTTCCCAGACCTTACCCAATCCTTTTTCTCTCTTACCGGCATCTGCTACATCCAAGCTATGCCGATGATCTGGAGGGTCCTATATACCCTTGAAAGGATCATCGAGCAGGAAGGGATTGACCTAGGAATGTCGGAGTTGACTGAGATGTATAATCTCACAACGTTTGGATCCCATCGATATCTATTCAAGCGTAAACCCAGAGAAGAACATCCCATCTTTAAGGCTACTAAAAACGATACCAACTGGAAACGGCGGTTCTTCTTCGTCAGAAGGGATTCTATCCCGGATGGAAAGGATTTTCCGAAGAAATGGAGCACTCATGGTAGGATAAGAGGATCCTTAGAAAGATCACTAAGTAAGCTCATTCTGATAATGATTACTAATATGCTTTTGTTTCTTTTTTTACAGCTATCACATTCTCGCATATTATTCCTTCAGCTGCCACCAAGGGGAGACTTGCTGCCTTTAGAAAGCTTGATCCTGAAACAAGATCATTCAAGACAATCACCCAGGATTCACAAGAGGTATCCTCAGGCTCTGTCACCATGTCAAGTAAGTATCCTGTTATTTTTATATTCAAATGTTTAAATAAATAGTTATATATGAATATAATAAGGACACTTATCTGTTTTGAGTGTGTAGGCGCTGGAAAATCATCAAGATCCGCTTCCAAATTTAGTGTTACTGAGCTTGACGCCGTACGATCCAAGAAAAAATCTGCTGCTAGCCCCTCCGCTATAATCCCCAAAGCTACCACTTCAAAGGGAAGAGGTGGCAAGAAAAGAAAAGCCTCTGAAGCTGAGGATCTGCAAGGTCTGCCCCTGATCCGTCACCAGTTCCTTGAATACTTCAACGAGGTAAGGATCCTTGTCCCTGCTTTAGGTATCCAGCTTATTTGAGGATCACCTGTTCTTGAACTGCTCTTTATCTTCTTTGCAGAAATTTGCTAAGATTGAAGACTATGTTGGGCATGTCGAGGAGCAGGACAAGAAGATTGCCGACCTCCAACAAGTCGCATCGCTCAAGGATCTAAAAATTGCTTCCCTTGAAAAGGATCTCCTTGATGCCAAAGCTCAGACAGCTGCTATTCTGATCAATTTTGATTATGAGAAGAGCAAGATCACGGAGGATGCTAAGGTCTCCGTTGCCATAGCCATGTACAAGACCAAGCTCCAGATGGCTCAAGAAGCTCAGGATCCTGCCTTCGATAGGAGCAGCTGGGATGTGGAAGGCTGGAAGGCTAGGCTGGCTGAATTGGAGGATGAAGATGAGGCTGATGAGGTTCTGGCAATTGAGGCTAGTGGTAGTGGCAAGGATCATGGTGGTGAAGCTAGTGGAGCGGGAGATGGTGATGCAGCGAAGGTGTAGGCTGCTTGAATGGGCGATGAAGGACATTTCTAGACGTAGCCGGAGCCCATTTTTTAGTTTGGTTATGGTTTTTTGTTTTGATGATGTTTTGGTAAACAATGGTTGGTCTGTACTTGAACAATAGTAATTAGGGTTGAGGATCATGGATGATCCTTTGAACAATAGGTAGGATTACAAATCGTGGAGGGATCCTCTGTTTGGGGGATGAAGCCATTGTGATCCTGTCGTCTTTAATTTCCTGCACTTGTTAGACCTACGAACAATGGACACCCTTTGCCAACCCATGTGGACGGGCCACGTTTTGCTGGTAGAAACATGGGTTGGCAATTTTGACAACCTTAAAAGGGTTTAAGCTTTTGTGAATAAAATGACTTTTACTTTTTGGCTATATCCTGTGTTGATATCCTTATTGTTATTTTATTTTTCAATCTATTGTGATGTTCATGTCGTTTAAACTCATCAAGTAAGGAAAAATTTTAGAAATATCCCTTAAGAGTTAAGGATATGATCAAGGATCACATAAAAAATTATTTAAGGATCATAATCTCAGTTGTCAAAGGATAAGTGTCACTTAAATACATAATGAATAAAATCAAAACAGTTAAGGATCATACCTGAGAATCCAAGTTAGGATCCTATCCTTCAACACTTAAAATTAGGATAACCCAAGATACAAACCTTAGTTGAAAGTGAGGGTCAAGAATCTTTGGTCATTTATCTTCACAAACCTGAAATAAGATATTACTTGGGACTGAGCCAATAAAAGATGAATGTTAGTGACTGGGGACAAGCCCAACAATTCTGGGGACAAGCCCAATATACTGGGGACAAGCCCAAAAGATAACTGGGGACAAGCCCAAAGGATACCTGGGGACAAGCCCAAAGGATAACTGGGGACAAGCCCAAAGGATAACTGGGGACAAGCCCAAAGGATCGTATGTAAACTGGAGTATGGACCTTACTGGCGACTATCCAAACTTAGTGACATGAAAATGCCAAAACTTAGCTATCGTGAAAACGTTAGAAACCTTAGGAACGGATGTATGGTACGTCTACCATTATACGTAGGATCCTGAATATAGCCAGTACAACGAAATTGTCAGCCCCTAAAGCGGGTACTGGTCCCATTACCATGAACTATACCAGGATCATCGTGCGCTACTGGCGAAACTGGGGACAGGCCCAAACTGGGGAGTAGCCCAAAGAACTGGGGTCAAGCCCAAATAACTGGGGTCAAGCCCAAATAACTGGGGTCAAGCCCAAAGGATGACTGGATACTTCTATGGATACTCAACGCTTGGTTAAGGATGCCTGAACCTTCAAAACTCAAAACCAAGTAAAAGGAGGATAAAGGACGCAGGATCCTTATCCTTGTAAGAGAATAAAAAGAATGAAATAGTTTAAGATTGGAATGTTACCAGAAAGAGGATCATCTGTCAGTGGGGATTCTTCAAGGATACTTGTCGGGTAAGGATCATGGATCATGATCACATGAAATATTTCTTCAAATGGACAGCATTCCAAGCTCTAGGTAGCAAATCACCCTCCATTGTTAGCAATCGATATGCCCCCTTTCCTGCTTCAGCTTCAATCAAATAGGGGCCTTCCCATTTTGGTGCTAGCTTTCCATCGGCAGGATGGGTGGTGTTTTGAAATGCTTTCCTTAATACCATATCTCCAATTTGGAATTTCCTGAGCCTGACATTTTTGTTGTAAGCTCCAGCCATTCTTTGTTGATAATTGGCCATCCTTATCCTTGCTAAATCCCTGATTTCTTCTATAGTATCTGTTTTGGTCAAAAATTACCGAAGCAATTAAGTGATCAAATTAGTAAAGTGAGGTAGTGTGCTAGAAAGTGTATTGAAAATATGCTTGTTAAGTTATTTAGAAAATCAGTATTCAGGATACGGCTCAGGATATTGAGTTGTATCTATGATCAAACTATGAGCAAAAATAAAGTAAACGACACGAGATGTACGAGGAAAGCCCTTGATCAATCTAGATCGCCGGCATAAAACCTCGGGAGCTGACAATCGCAGCTGCCTTGTTCTTCTTATTACTTCAAACGTCAGGATACAGTGCAGGATATAGACCAGATCGCTAAGTGTTACAATGCCTTTGTATGAAAGTGAGAATTGCTTGAGAGCGAGTGTTAGAGTGTAGCGAGTGTGTATGTGATGTCCTATTCGAACTGGTATACCCACCTATTTATAGTTACAAATTAGAAACTAAAATTCCTATAAATATGGGATGCTCCCGAATATTCCATAAGTAGCCGTTTGGAGCCAAATAAATCGGGCTTAACGTCTTTCTTCGAACAACTTGGACCGAGTCTTCCGCGGAATGAGTCCTTGTGAACGTTGCTAGCTTCTAACCCACGTACCTGCACATAATCCGTTAGTAATCCTGAGGATACCATTCAGGATGTTACCAATATCCTGAACCAGCATCCCGGACGTAAACAGATACTACATAACCAAGATATAAATCAAGATATTTTCCAGGATATGGGCTCAGAATTTCACCCATAACAATTGTCCCAAAAAATGTTACTGTTTGATATCCTGCACTAACGGTTACATTTTTCACGGTGGCCGAGGTAATTAATAGATAAGACTAATGATGTGACCGTTTTCAACTACCCATCCTATATTTACTCATCATGCCCTATATCTTCTCATCCTCATCTCTTTTTTAATCATAATCGACAAGGAAAAAGGTAATATTCTCTCCCTCATCTTCATATACATCTTTATCATCTTTCTCCGGCGAAAAATTCAGGCGACCAAATGCCCAGGCAAACAAGGTCCAGTTCAGGTGACTCGGCTCCCACATTCATCCAACAGAACCTTCTCCAAGAACCGGAGAAGGAAGCATGCACCTTCGATAGTGCCCACCTGACGGCCTTGAAATCCTCCGGCATCTTCCCGGTAGGAACCGCATTTAGACCCTTTGACCGGGAAATCCGGTCAGATATGGTTTCCAGTGAGTGGATATGCTTCAGTGCTTTCCCTTTTACCCTAGGGCTACAATTCCCCTTTCCGGATTTCATCACCGAATTCTTTAATATCACCAAAATCTCCTTCAGCCAAACCATGCCAATGCTCTGGCGTGTTTTGTCTGTTCTTGACCAAATCAAGAGAAACCACATTCCTGATCTTTCTGTCCATGATCTGCCCCTAGCTTACAAACTTAGATGCCACGGATCATGCAGATTTCTGTTTTACTCTACTTCCGGTGACCCATTGATACTTCGTGCCACCAGGAACGAGGATGGTTGGCAATCCAAGTTTTTCTTTGTAAAAAGGGACTTAATCCCTGGTGGAACGGATTATCCGATGAGATGGTTGAAGAAGGGTAGGATTTAGGGTTTAAAGATGATCCTGCCTCTTATCCTGCTTTATATCCTGAACTGACCAATTTTATTTTCTCTGTTGTGTATGCAGCTGATTTCAGGAAGATTGCACCTCCCCTTGCTGATTCTCAAAAAAGAATAGACGCCATCAGACTCCTTTCAGAGGCAGAGAGAAGCTTTAACCCATCTCCACCAACTCCAAGCCCTCTTTCAAGCGCAAACATGTCTTGTAAGGATCCTGTAAGATATCCTGTACATACATGTTCTTATTATATATTTTTAGGAGAGATTTAGAATTTTACTCCCTGTGTGCAGATTCCAGCAAAGTTCCAGTCTATCTAGACCTTGATGAACTCGACAGCTACCCAACTCCAGCCACAGTCAAGAAGGAGACTCATGCTGCTACTAGCTCCAAGCCACTCCCGGCTCCCAAGGCCAATCCAAGAACTCGTGCTTCCACAGCAAAAAAAAGGAAAGGTCTTGAAGTCACTGCTCCAGGTTCAGAAGGGTTCTCCTATGACGAACTCAGCTTCTCTGATTCCTTAGAGCCAATGACATCCTTCCTCAACAAGGTAATATCCTAACTCATATCCTGTACGTATATCCTGCACGTATATCCTAATAGGATATCCTGACAGGATATCCTGGTCAATATATATTCTAACTTTATACCTGTAATTGATGTGCAGGGCCTCCAGCATTTGCTCCACTTGTATAATGATGCCTGTGGTACTGTCGCACTTCATGAAGCCAGGATCAAACAGCTTGAAAGCACCGTCGCTGACCAAGGTGCCATTGCTGAAGCGAAGACCCGGCACTACGAAAGCCTGCTGAAGAAGGTCACCCAAGATGCTGAGGTCAAACTCGCCACCGTTCAAATGGATCATGATCAAGCCTTGGTCAACTTCCGGGAGGGAATCAAGGCTTCTGCTATCGTCTCCCTGTTATAAGCACGCATCAAGATGGCCTACGAGGCCAAGGAGACGGGCCTTGTTTGTCCATCTTGGCCAGTTGAATCCTGGGTGGCCAAACTAAAGGAGCTCGGAGGCAAAGCTGTGCCACTTCCTGTTGAAGCTGGTAAGTCTTCTAAGTCAGCAGAGGTGGTGATCCAGGCTGGAGACAAGAAGGATGCTGGAGCAGATGCTGGAGCAGATGCTGGGATGGATGCTGGTGAGGATGCTGCTCAGGATGCTGGTGCTGAGAAGTCTGAGAAGGTTGGAGAGGATGCCGCTGTGTGAGGGCATTTAGGTGGGCGATGACGGATATACGTGCCAAGGCCAGAGCCCACCTTTTTAAATTTGAATGTTGGTATGTAGTCCGTTAAACAATTTACTTTTCTGCACTTTAATTTCCTGCACCTGAACAATTTACATTTCCTGCATGCTTTTTGAACAATACAACAGTTGAAGGTGGATGGGTCTCGGTTTGAGATGAAGCCTTCAACTGTTGGGTAAATATGGTAAGGAACTATTAGTGCTCTTAGTGGATGGGCCTTGTTTTGAGGTGAAACTAAGAGCACATCTTTTGGTATGTTAATAATATAACTTCTCTTTTGACTTTATTATTGTTGTCATTGATATGAAAATCGTACTTGTGAAAACTGTTTGGTTTGTACATTTTTAGGAATATATATTATAAATGTATCCTGGGAGATATCCTGAAAGATATCTTGATAAGGATATTAAAATACAACCTATAAATTGTCCAAATAAAAAGGAGAGATCATACCAGAGATTCTTAGAGAATCAATTTTAATCCTCCATTATAAGTTTGTCCCCAGTGCATACTTATAAACTTGGATCCATCCTTTGAACAGTATAATGTATATCCCCTGTGTTCGACAAAAACGCAAATGTATTTATATTTTGACTCGAATGAATTCCGAATACCCTAAGGCAAAACCCATGATATCCTGAAATGAATCCTTAGCATACTCGGGATAAACTTTTAATATCCTGGGGATAAACCCTGATATCTGGGGATAAACCCTAAATTTCATGCGCTACAGGCGAGAGTGTATAAACTCCAATTCTTAGAAAGGTGAAAACCTTTAAACCTTAGAGAATATGAAAATACTCTTTCGTGAGAGAGGGTGATCAATCCTCATATACCTTCAGGATCCAGGATATAGCCAACAGTAACGAAATTGTCAGCCACTGTTACATGAACTAGTCCCGCTACCTTGAACTATACCTAGATAACTTGCGCTCCAGGCGAGGTGTTTAAACCCAATTCGAAAGAAAGGTGAATACCTTTAAACCTTTGAAGGGACCAGGATCCCTTAAACGTGAGAGAGGGGGCCAATCCTCTAATCTTTCGACTTATCCTGAGTACATATCCTGGAGCTATATCATGAAACATATCCTGCAAAACAATTGTAAACTGAGGTGGGTGTTAGCTTGGCTAACACCCCTCCGATGCTTAAGTCAGTATTGGGTTCAAGATAATAAACAAATATATTAAAATAGGATACATACCTTTCCGAGATAGAAAACAAATTCTACTCTTACTTGAAATAGAGCTTTAAATGTATTGCATTCCAGGATCTTGGTAGCATATCCCCTTCCATATTTTTGAGTCGATATGCTCCTTTCCCTGCTTCTGACTCGACTTCATAAGGTCCTTCCCATTTCGGAGCTAGCTTGCCATCGGCAGGATTAGTGGTATTTTGAAAAGCCTTTCTTAGCACCCAATCACCAACTCGAAATCTTCTAGTCCTTATGTTCTTATTATATGCTCTGGATATTCTTGTTTGATATGCTGCTATCCTTAGTCTTGCTGCGTCTCTTTTTTCATCTATAGTATCCAAATCTTGGCACAAGACTTCAGGATTTTGTTCAGGATCCTGTAGCATAGATCTTGCAGTAGGTATCGTCATTTCTGTTGGAATCATTGCTTCTGCTCCAAATACCAAGGAAAACGGGGTTTGGCCGGTTGCATTCTTTACCGTTGTCCTATCAGCCCACAAAACAAAGGGTAACTCTTCCGCCCATCTTCCTTTTTTGGCTCCAAGTCTCTTCTTTAAGTTATTGACTATTATCTTGTTTGAAGATTCAGCTTGTCCGTTCGCTTGAGGATGTACTGGAGTAGATGTGATCATTTTGATTCCCCAACTTTTGCAAAAGTCAGTAGTCCTTTTGCTTATAAACTGGGACCCATTATCACAAATGATCTCAGCTGGTACCCCAAACCTAGTCAGGATATTCCTCTTTATGAAGGATACTACTTCTTGGTCTCTAACTTGGACAAATGCTTCAGCTTCAACCCACTTGGAGAAATAATCCGTCATAGCCAACATAAAGACTTTTCCTCCCGGAGCTTTTGGTAACTTCCCTACTATATCCATCCCCCATTTCATGAATGGCCAAGGGGAAACTACAGGATATAGTGGTTCAGCTGGTTGATGTAGTATGTTACTATGCCTTTGGCATGCATCACATCTTCGAGCATATTCTGCAGCATCTTTCCTCATCGTTGGCCAATAATATCATGTCCTTAATACTTTCGAGAACAATGATCTGCCCCCAGTGTGATTACCACAATCCCCTTCATGTATATCCTGAAGTACTTCTTTGGCTTCAGGATCCTCCAAGCACCTTAAATACGGTCCTGCAAGAGATTTCTTGTATAAAACATTATTTATAATAGTGAATCGTGATACCTTCATCCTAAATGCCTTAGGATTTTCATTTCCGGGGATGTGTCCTTCTTTGAGATATTTCACAATTGGAGCCGTCCAGGATTTAGGATCCTGTTCAGGATATTCCGCTCCAGGATCCCGAATACCCGCTACTTCTTTATCCTGAGGATTCGTTGCAGGATATAAGACATGTAATATTGGTATTTGGGTCCCTTCCGGTATCCTGATTGATGATCCCAGATTTGCTAAGGCATCCGCTTCAGCATTATCCTCCCTTGGTACCTGTTCAAGTGTAAAAACATCGAAATATCCTGCTAATTTTTTAAGAATATCGAGGTATTCGATTAACTTCTCACCCTTAACTGCATAGGATCCATTAAAATGGTTAGTAATTAACAAGGAGTCAACATATACTTGTAAATTTTTGATACTCATGCTCTTAGCCAACTCTAATCATGCAATTAAAGCCTCATACTCTGCTTCATTATTAGTAGCAGGAAATTCACACCTAATAGCCTGGGGTAATATGTCCCCCTGTGGCGATTTTATTAGTAGCAGGAAATTCACACCATCAGTATATAATGTCCAGGATCCTGAGGATTCTCCTAACTGTTGAACTTCTAGGTCTACCTCGTCCTGAATGTCACTACTAAAATCAGCCACAAAGTCAGCTAAAGCCTAAGACTTTATGGCATTTCTAGGTTCATATACTAAATCATAAGCACTCAGCTTTACCGACCACTTAGCCATTCTGCCTGACATTTCTGGTTTCCTAAGTACATTTTTAACAGGATAATTTGTTTTAACATGAATCCTATGTGTCTCAAAGTAATGTCTAAGTTTCGTTGATGCCATGACTAATGCTAGTATCAATTTTTCTAAATGAGAATATCTAGTTTCGGCATTTAACAAGCTTTTACTAACATAATAAACAGGATATTGCTGACCTTCATGGTCCTTTACAAGGACGGCACTTACAGCATTCCCTGACACTGCGAGGTATAGGGATAATGGTTCACCATTCTCGGGCTTCATCAGTAGAGGTGCGGTTGAAAGATATTGCTTTAAGTCCTGTAGGGCCGCTTCATGCTTCTCACCCCATTCGAATTTCTTGTTCTTCTTCAGGATATCATAAAAATCTTTGCATTTTTCTGAGGATCTTGAGATAAATCTATTTAATGCTGCCACTCGCCCTGTTAATCGTTGAACATCCTTCATATTTGAGGGCGATTTAATATCCAAGATGGCTTTAATCTGCTTCGGGCTTGCTTCTATTCCTCTTTTGGTCACCATATATCCTAGGAATTTTCCTGCCCCCACTCCAAAATGGCACTTAGCAGGATTCAGCTTCATGTTATACTGATCCAGGATATCAAATGCTCCTTTAATATCCTGGAGGTGATCCTGAGCTTTCTTTGATTTCACCACCATATCGTCAATGTACACCTCCATGGTGTCCCCCAGTTTGTCTTTGAACATCATGTTTACCAATCTTTGGTATGTTGCACCTGCATTTTTCAAACCAAAAGGCATAGCTGTATAACAATAAATACCTGTTGGCGTCATGAAGGCAGTATCCTCCTGGTCAGAAGGCTCCATTTGGATTTGTTGAAATCCTGAGGATGCGTCCATGAAGGTCAGCATTTCATGCCCGGCAGTGGCATCTACCATCGCATCAATGTGGGGAAGAGGAAATGGGTCTTTAGGACAAGCTTTGTTCAAGTCTGTGTAGTCTACACAAACTCTCCATTTCCTATTTTTCTTCTGTACCACAACTACGTTTGCTAGTCACCTTGGGAACTTAACCTCTCTGATCATCCTGGACTTCAATAATCTCTCAACTTCCTCTTGAATAATCGTATTCCGCTCAGGAGCAAACTTCCTTCTTTTTTGTTGAACAGGCTTGAATGATTTATCAATTCCAAGCTTGTGAGTGATGATGTCTTTGGATATGCCTGTCATATCCTCATGCTTCCATGCAAACGTTGACATCCTGCATTTCAAAAAGTTAATTAACTGTTCTTCAATATCCTGAGGGATATTGGTTCCTACGAGCACCGAAATATCGGGGTTATCCTGGTCCAAGATAATTTTCTTCACATCCTGCTCCGGATCCTCCACGATATCCTGGGCCCGCGTCTTTAATTGCTATGCTGCACTAGGCTTGGTTGAGGATTTCATCGAGGATGAGTAGCATTCTTTCGCCTCCTGCTGATCACTATCAACTTTGACAACTCCCCAAGGGGTAGGTATCTTGATGCATTGGTGATATGTTGATGGCACGGCCTTCATATCGTGAATCCACAGTCTTCCCAGTATGATGTTATAGCAGGATAGAGAATCCATCACACAGAAACGTTGTATCGAGTTGACTCCTTCAACGTATACTGGCAACTTTATCTCTCCCACCGTGTTTCTAGCCTCTCCACTGAACCCAACAAGCACGGTAGACTTTGAAGTGATATCCATTGGAGATACATTCATTCTCTTCAGCGTCTCTAGTTGGATTATGTTGACGGAGCTGCCATTATCAACCAATATCCTGCGTACAAAATGGTTAGCCACATATAATGTTATTACCAGAGCATCATGGTGAGGATCCTGGACAGTATCCCTGTCATCAGCATTAAATGTGATCACTTTGTCAGTTGTGAGGGTAGTCATCCTGACGGGTTTATCTCCCCTTTCGGCCTTAGCTTCTTTTGCATGTCTCTTTGCTGCCGAATACGAAGTCCCACAAATGTCGGATCCTCCCGAAATGAAGTTGATTATCTTGGCATCTGCGGGAGGTGATGCTGCTCGCTCAGGATCCTTCTCAGTATCCTGACCCTTATTCTTCTTTCTTCCTAAGAGATCTTTCAGATATCCCTTGCTTAGAAGATAGCTTATTTCTTTCCTTAGAGCAATGCAATCCTCAGTCACATGTCCGAAATCTTCGTGGAAAGCGCACCATTTTGACTTATCTTTCCAATCAGCCTTTTGTTGATTCTTTCGAGGCCACCTAGCCTTGTCTCCCAGACCCTGCATGGCATACATCAATTCAGGAATGTTAACAGAAAAGCAATATTCAGACAACTCAGGATACTCTTCAGGATCCTCATCTTTGACAGCATTCACTCTCTTGTTTTCATTTCTACCATATGGCTTAGGCCGATATGACTTGAATGAGGATTCTGACTTCCTGTTAGTTGACTCATAAGTGTTAGATGAGTTCATCCTTTCTTGCATCTTTCTGTCATCCTCCAATCGAATATATCTTAGGGCCCTGTTTCGAGCTTCATCCAAGTTCCTGCATGGGTTCATTACAAGGTCTTGATAAAATTGAGAATCTTTTTGCAGCCCCATCTTGAAAGCTTGCACAGCTGTTGCAACATCAAGATGAGGAATATCTAGGGATTCCCGGCTGAACTTGTTCACATAATCCCTAAGGGATTCCTGAGGCCCCTGTGTTATCCTGTAGAGATCACTTGTTAATTTTTCAAAGCTTCTACTACAAGAAAACTGACTATTAAATAAATTTACTAAGTGAGCAAAAGATGTAATCGAATGTGGAGGAACATTCAAGAGCCATTTCAAGGCTGATCCTGTTAAAGTTGAACCAAAACCCTTGCACAAGCATGCTTCCTTGAGATCCGGAGGGATAGGGTTAATTTCCATTCTTTCCCTATACTGAGCAATATGCTCCTCAGGATCCGTAGTTCCGTCGTAAAGCTTCATGTTGGGGGTTTGGAATCTCTTTGGGATCTCACATCACAGATAGGATATGCAAAACGAGATATCTTGTGGCTGTCTTGGGACACCTCCGGGATCGGCTGGACCACCCCGGGTACACTAGATATCATGTCCTTCAACTTCTGAAGTTCCCTAGTAAGCGCTGATGTCACACCTGTATCCTGCAAAGATCCACTATTGTTAGTAGCATGAGTATTATTATTATTTGACACGTTACCCGTTGGAGGATTTTGGCCATATCCTGAAGCATATCCTGAGCTCCTCATGGTTGACATCCTGACCGAGGAGGGTATTTCAGGAGTATGATTCTGAGGAAGGTTGGGCACAATATTCCCCCTGTTATCCTCAGTATACACAGCTGAACTGAAGTTCAAAGTTCTAGGATGCAATGGAGTGACAATATCCTCAGCAGATCTGCTCGAGCCAGACTTCAGGAGTTGTATTTCCCTCAATAGCATTTGGTTTGTTTCCTGTTGCTGCCTCATTTGTTCCTGCACACTTCCAAATAAGGTTAGAATTTCATCATTAGAAGCTAAAACGGGAGCAGATTCCTGAACACTACGAGTAGGGATAATATCCTGAGGTCGTGAAGAGGCTGGCATCCTTGGAGGAGGTGGTGGAAGCACCGAACCGGTAGCAGCAGAAGTCATAGCAGACACAGTGGAGGAGCTCATGTTTGATCTTGAAGCCATTGTGGACAATGTGGCAAAAAGTTTTGAAAATAGAAAGCCGATTAGCGATTTCACAAAAATTTTTAGTAAAGAGAGCACTACTTGCCCCACGGTGGGCGCCAAATTGTTTTGGTCAAAAATTACCGAAGCAATTAAGTGATCAAATTAGTAAAGTGAGGTAGTGTGCTAGAAAGTGTATTGAAAATATGCTTGTTAAGTTATTTAGAAAATCAGTATTCAGGATACGGCTCAGGATATTGAGTTGTATCTATGATCAAACTATGAGCAAAAATAAAGTAAACGACACGAGATGTACGAGGAAAGCCCTTGATCAATCTAGATCGCCGGCATAAAACCTCGGGAGCTGACAATCGCAGCTGCCTTGTTCTTCTTATTACTTCAAACGTCAGGATACAGTGCAGGATATAGACCAGATCGCTAAGTGTTACAATGCCTTTGTATGAAAGTGAGAATTGCTTGAGAGCGAGTGTTAGAGTGTAGCGAGTGTGTATGTGATGTCCTATTCGATCTGGTATACCCACCTATTTATAGTTACAAATTAGAAACTAAAATTCCTATAAATATGGGATGCTCCCGAATATTCCATAAGTAGCCGTTTGGAGCCAAATAAATCAGGCTTAACGTCTTTCTTCGAACAACTTGGACCGAGTCTTCCGCGGAATGAGTCCTTGTGAACGTTGCTAGCTTCTAACCCACGTACCTGCACATAATCCGTTAGTAATCTTGAGGATACCATTCAGGATGTTACCAATATCCCGAACTAGCATCCCGGACGTAAACAGATACTACATAACCAAGATATAAATCAAGATATTTTCCAGGATATGGGCTTAGAATTTCACCCATAACAGTATCCAAGTCTTGAATCAAGTTTTTAGCATTTTCTTCAGGATCACGAATGCTTGTTCTTGCAGTTGGAACCACCATCTCTGTAGGGATCACTGACTCTACCCCAAATACCAAAGAAAATGGAGTTTGGCCTGTAGCATTCTTGGGAGTCGTCCTATCAGCCCAAAGCACATAAGGTAGTTCTTCTGCCCATTTTCCTTTCTTGGATCCAAGCTTCTTCTTTAGATTGTTGATGATGATCTTGTTGGATGACTCTGCCTGACCATTAGCTTGTGGATGGACTGGTGTTGATGTTATCATCTTAATCCCCCAACTGTCACAAAAGTTAGTGGTTCTATTCCCAATAAATTGGGATCCATTATCACAAATAATCTCAGAAGGGATGCCAAATCTAGTAATAATATTTCTTTTAATAAAGGATATAACTTCCTTTTCTCTGACTTGAGTAAAGGCTTCAGCCTCTATCCACTTAGAGAAGTAATCAGTCATAGCAAGCATGAATACTTTTCCACCAGGTGCCTTAGGAAGCTTTCCAACTATATCCATTCCCCATCTCATGAATGGCCAAGAAGAGGATATAGGATGCAAGAGCTCTGCTGGTTGGTGAAGGATATTACTATGCCTCTGACAAGGATCACACTTCTTGGCATCCTTGAAAATAATGCCCTGCCCCCAGTGTGGTTTCCACAATCTCCTTCATGGAAATCCTTTAGGACTTCTTGAATTTCGGGATCCTCAATGCATCTTAAATATGGTCCTGCAAGAGATTGTTTATACAATATATTATTTAATATTGTAAATTGAGATACCTTAATTTTGAAAGCCCTTGGGTTTTCTCCTGTAGGAATTTCTCCATATTGTATGTATTTCATGATTGGGAGTATCCATGATCTTGAATGAGATTGGGTATCATCACTAGGGATGATTGCAGAATCTTCTCCTATCTCCATAGCTACATGATCCTTGATAGCAGGGGTCAGGATATGGATAATAGGGATCTCAATATCCTCAGGAATCTTCAAAGATGATCCTAGATTGGCTAATGCATCAGCTTCTGCATTCTCTTCCCTTGGTACCTGTGTCAAACTAAAGGATACAAAAGAGAGTGCCAATTCTTTGACTGATGCTCATGTGCTTTACAATTTGCAAACCAGCTATCAAGGCTTCATACTCAGCCTCATTGTTGGTAGTTTGAAATTCACAAGCTATGAAGTGGGGTATTATGTCCCCCTGTGGCGATTTTAGTAGTATTCCAAGCCCTGTTCCATTTACATTGGAGGATCCATCAGTAAACAGTATCCAAGGATCCTTGGTTTCTTCGAGCTGTTGGACTTCTAGTTCAGCTTCCTTTTGCAAATCACTACTGAAATCTGCCACAAAGTCAGCTAATGCTTGGGATTTAATGGCTGTCCTAGGCTCATATCTTATATCATATGCACTCAACTTCACTGCCCACTTAGCCATCCTACCTGACATTTCAGGTTTCCTAAGAACATTCTTAATTGGGAAATTAGTTTTAACAATAATGGCATGAGTCTCAAAATAATGTCTCAATTTAGTAGATGCCATAATTAATGCAAGGATAAGTTTTTCTAAATGTGAATACCTGGATTTGCTCTGGACTTGCTTCAATGCCCCTCTTTGTCACCATATATCCTAAGAATTTACCTGCCTTTACACCAAAATGACACTTAGAAGGATTAAGTTTCATATTATACTTATCAAGGATATTGAATGCTTCCTCCAAGTCTTTAAGGTGATCCTCAGCTCTTTTGGATTTAACCACCATGTCATCAATATAGACTTCCATAGTGTGTCCAATTTGGTCCTTGAACATCATATTGACTAGCCTTTGATAAGTAGCACCTGCATTCCTTAATCCAAATGGCATAGCAATATAACAGTATATACCAGTTGGGGTCATGAAGGCTGTATCCTCTTGATCGGATGGTTCCATCTGAATTTGTTGAAATCCAGATGAAGCATCCATAAAAGTTAACAACTCATGACCCGCGGTAGCATTCACCATGGAGTCAATGTGGGGTAATGGGAAAGGATCCTTGGGACATGCCTTGTTTAAATCTGTAAAATCAACATATACCCTCCACTTACCATTTTTCTTTTGAACAACAACCACATTGGCTAACCATCTTGGATACTTAACCTCTCTAATCATACCTACTCGAAGTAGCTTATCTACCTCTTCCTGGATAATAGCATTTCTTTCAGGTGCAAACTTCCTCCTCTTTTGATGAATTGGCTTGAATGACCTGTCAATGCCAAGTTTGTGAGTAATTATATCCTTAGATATACCTGTCATGTCTTCATGTTTCCAGGCAAAGGTGGTTTTCCTTCTTTTGAGAAAGGATACTAGCTCCCGTTCAATATCGCTAAGGATCCCTGACCCTATGAAGATCTTGGATTCAGGATCATCAGGATCCATGAGGATTTCTTTCAAATCTTGTTCTCTTGCCTCCAAGACATCTCTTGAAGGATACTTTAATTGCTATTGCTCCCTTGGTCTTGAGGCTGGTTTCATCGATGAGGTATAGCAATTCTTAGCCCCCTGTTGATCACTCTCAATTTTCACCACTCCCCATGGACTTGGAAGCTTTACACACTGATGATAGGTGGATGGGACTGCCTTCATATCATGTATCCATGGCCTGCCAAGGATAACGTTACAACACGATAAGCAATCAATAACACAAAACTTTTGATAAGAATGCAATCCTTCAATATAGATTGGGAGTTTGATGTCCCCCAATGTATTCTTTGTTTCCCCACTGAATCCCACAAGTACTGAGGATCTTGGGATAATATCGGACTCTGGGATATTCATTTTCTTGAGAACATCCAGCTGAATGATGTTCACAGAGCTTCCTCCATCTATAAGGATCCTGCGAACAAAGTGGTTAGAAATAAACAATGTAATTACAAGACCGTCATGATGAGGATCCTGGATGTCAACACGATCATCCTCATCAAAAGTAATGACTTTATCCTGGGTGACAACGGAGGTCTGGACGGGTCTGTCTCCATTATCCATCTTGGTTTCCTTAGCGTGTCTTTTTGCTGCTGAGAAGGATGTACCACAGATGTCTGATCCACCGGATATGAAAGTTATGACCTGTGCATCTGCTGGAGGGGCAGGAGCCCTTTCCGGGATCCTTTCAGGATCCTGGGTCCTTGACTTCTTTCGTCCCAAGAGTTCCTTTAAATGCCCCTTGCTTAACAAGTAACCTTCCTTTCTAAGTGCAATACACTCTTCAGTGAGATGCCCAAAATCCTCATGATATGCACACCACTTGGATTTATCCTTTGTAGCAGCTGGTTTATCACTTTTCCTCGGCCACCTAGCTTTCTCACCTAGATTCTGCATTGCAAGGATTAGTTCATTGTTATCAACAGAAAAACAATATTCAGAAATAGGAGGATAATCCTCATCATCCTCTTCTTGTTCCACTGCATGCACATTCTGGTTATCAGATCTGTTATAGGACTTGGATTTGTTGTTCCTGAAGTAGGATCCTTGTTTATCCTGTTTTGAGGATCCTGCCAACCAGTCCTGGATCCTTTTGTCATCCTCTAGGCGGATGAACCTAAGGGCCCTAGTCCTTACTTCATCAAGATTCCTGCAAGGTGTCATAACAAGATCATCATAGAATAATGAATCCCTAAGCAATCCCATTTTAAAGGCTTCTACAGCCGTAGCAATATCCAAATTAGGAATATCTAAGGATTCTTTACTAAACTTAGTGATATAATCTCTAAGTGATTCATTTTGGCCTTGTGTTACCCTATATAGATCACTAGTTAATCGTTCAAACTTTCTGCTACAAGAGAATTGACTATTGAACAAGTTAACTAAATTAGCAAATGAAGTAATAGAGTAAGGGGGAAGACTTAGCAGCCATTTAAGAGCAGATCTTGTAAGTGTGGATCCAAATCCCTTGCATAGACATGCTTCTTTCAACCTTTCAGGAATTGGATTGATCTCCATCCTCTCCCTGTATTGAGCTACATGCTCTTCTGGATCCGTTGAACCATCATATAGCTTCATTGATGGTATTTGGAATCTTTTAGGTATCTCAGCATCACACAAAGGTGGTGCAAAACGAGATATCCTATGGCTACCATCCGCAATCTCAGGAATGGGTTTAACCACTCCTGGTACACTGGATATCATATCCTTAAGCTTCTGTAGCTCTCTAGCCATGGCATGATTGATACCTGTATCCTGCATAAAGCCATGGTTAGTGTTATATAAATTATTAAAAGTGTTACCTCCCACAGGATTCGAGTTTGGAATTGCGGAAGTGAATCCATCTTGTCGAGACTCTGGCATGATTGAAGGACCAGAGGAGGCAATGGTTTGCATTGGTATGAAGTCTCCTTGATGGACGTCTGAGTTCTGAGGTTGCATATTTCTCGAGGATCCTTGATTTTGAAGGGGGTTGGATACTTGGAATTGCGATGATCCTTGAACCTGAAAGGATCCTGGGACCAAGGAGGATCCTTGAACAAGGGGGAATCCTGGGACCAAAGAGGATCCTAGGACCTGGGAGGATCCCTGGACCTGGGAGGATCCCTGGACCTGAGAGGATCCTTGGACCTGGGAGGATCCTTGTACTGCATGCATTCCCACATATCCTCCTGACGTGAAGTATCCCTGGTGCTGAGAGGAGGATCCTGATGGCTGAGAAGAGGATTCATGCGGCTGGAAGTAAGAGCCAAATGCCTGACTCATTGTTGTTGTCCCGTAACGCCTTCCTGATAGTTCACCCAAGTATTGCACGTCCGGAACTGCTGAGTATTGTGAAGTTATGACCAGAGTGTCGAAGTTCAGCGACCTCGGCATCAGAGGGGAGTGATCCTCCACTGATTTCTTCTGTTTCTTGATTTCATCGATCTCCCGGAGGATCCTTTCGTTGGTCTTATCCTGCTCTTGTGCATGATTCCTCATCTGCAAAATCAGGGTATAAAGATCATTAGTAGTAGGATTAGTTGAAACAGAAGAAGTAGGTGGTTTTTGGAAAATAGGAGTTGGTTTCTTCGCAGCATTCTCAGCATTCTTCTGGGATCCAGAAGGTGGTGGAGGCAAAGGAGGAACGCCTTGTGAGGAACTAAATGAGGGCATCAAACTTGAAGTATTCTTCACTGAGGAAGCCATCTGTTTGGTTGTAGCGAACCGAAATAACCACGAAAACACGAATCTTTCAAAGAATGAAGCACCAATGGCCCCACGGTGGGCGCCAAACTGTTTTGGTCAAAAATCAAGCAATGACAATGTAACCAAACTTTCTGTTGTGAGGTATGATGCTTGAATTGATGAACAATAATAAGGATCACTATGAAGTATGATGAACCAATGACACGAAGATTTATACGGGGAAAAAGCCCTTGATCAAGAGTTGATCTCCGGCATAAAAAACCCCGGGTGATGGAAACTACCGATCACCAACTCAAATTAAACAAACAATCTGTTACAACTTCGGATGATAGCGAGCTAAGTACAAGGATCACTATAGTGTATCGTGTAGAAATGTATGAAAAATGCTAAGTGTTTTGTCGAGAGCTGATGAGAGCGGTTGTATAAGTGTGTGTGTAGCCAAAAATAGCCAAGTGTTTCTAAATTAGCTCGCCACCCCCTTTAAATTAGAAAATATCTAGCCTAACTAACATTCCGCAAATGGTGCAAGTCCTCCACGACTCCACAACGTCCATTTCTGACCAAGCACGTGCAGAATAGACTGAGAATATTCTCCAGAAATGTCGCCAAGACTAAGTCCAAGTTGATATTCCTGCAAAACATTTATGAATTCAAAGTAGACAATCGTTAGTACAGGGATCCTTGAAGTGATCCATGATCCTGATCCTGCAACACTTCTGAGGATCACTGCTTCAGACAGAATTGAGGATCACTAAATCCAACAGTAAATAAGGATCACTGGTCATTTAGAAATCCACCCCTAACAACCTCCCCCTAGCATATCGGCTTAGATGCCATGGTTCCTGTAGATACTTGTTCTATTCTACCTCCGACGATCCGCTGATACTTCGTGCCACCAGGAATGAGTAGAAATGGCAATCCAAATTCTTCTTTGTAAAAAGAGACTCAATCCCTGGTGGAACGGAATATCCGGTGAAGTGGTTGAGAAAGGGTAGGATTTAGGGTTCTAGGATGATCCTGTCTTGTATCCTGCTTTATATCTTGAGCTAATCAACTTTTTTATTGCCCTGTACACAGCTGATTTCAGGAAGCTTGCACCTCCCCTGGATGATTCACAGAAGAGAATTCACGCTATCAGACTCCTCCCAGAGGCTGAAAGAAGTTTTAATCCGTCTCCACAATCTCCAAGCCCTCTTTCCAGTGCAAACATGTCTGGTAATGATCCTGCACGATATCCTCCATACATGTTTTTAGTTGATATATTTAGGAAAGAATTTCACTCACTGTATGCAGACTCCAGCAAAGTTCCAATCCTCCTTGATCTTGACGAGCTCGACAGTTACCCCACACCAGTTATTGTCAAGAAAGAGACTCCTGCCGCTACCAGCTCCAAGCCGCTCCCGGCTCCTAAGCCCAACACGAGGACTCGTGCTTCCACTTCAAAAAAGAGGAAAGGTTCCGAAGTTAGTGCCCCAAGCTCTGAAGGATTCTCCTATGAAGAACTCAGCTTTTCTGACTCCTTGGAGCCGATGACATCCTTCCTCAATAAGGTAATATCCTGCGATTATATCCTGCACATATATCCTGATAGGATATCCTGACAGGATATCCTGGTTAATATATTTTAACTCATACCTGAATTTTGACGTACAGGGCCTCCAACATCTGCTCCACCTTTACATCAATGCTTGCAGCACGAACGCATTCCAAGAGGCCAGGATCAAACAGCTCGAGACCACCGTTGTCGACCAAGGGGCCATTGCCGAGGTGAAGACTCGGCATTATGAGGACAAGCTGAAGAAGGTCACCCAGGATGCTGAAATCAAACTGGCTACCGTCCAAATGGAGCATGAACAGGCCATGGTCTCTTTCCGGGAAGGGATCAAAGCCTCTGCCATCGTCTCTCTGCTACAAGCTCGCATTAAGATGGCTTATGAGGCCAAGGAGATAGGCCTTGAGTGCCCATCGTGGCCGGTTGAATCCTGGGTGGCAAAGCTGAAGGAGCTTGGAGGCAAGGCTGTGCCATATCCTGCTGAAGCTGGTGAATCCTCTAAGTCAGCAGAGGTGGTGGACAAGGCTGGAGAAGAAAAGGATGTTGGGACGGATGCTAGTCAGGATGCTGTTCAGGATGCTGGGGCTGAGAAGACGGAGAAGGCTGGTGAAGATGCTGCTGTGTGAGGGCATTCAAGTGGGCGATGATGGATGTTGATGCCTAGGCCGGAGCCCACTTTTTTAAATTTGATCGTTGGTCTGTAACCCCAAAACAATTTACTTTTTCTGCATTTTACTTTTCCTGCATTTGAACAATATGATGGCCAAAGGTAGAGGGATCCTGAGTTTCAGAACGAAGCCCTTGGTCATCAATGTTAGTATGCTTTACTTTTGGACAATATAACAGTTGGAGGTGGATGGGTCTCAGTTTGAGACAAAACCTTCAACTGTTAAGTACATATGGTATGGGACTAATCGTGCTTTTGGTGGATGGACCTTGGTTTGAGGTGAAACCAGAAGCACAACTTTTGGTATGTTAATAATATAACCTTCTTTTGGCTTTATTTCTGTTGTTATACCTTTATTGCATAAATTTTATTTATGAAAACAACTTTGTTTGAACATTCCTGGGAACAAATTGTAAGAGTATCCTGAGAGATATCATGCTCAGGATACTGACACATAACCTATAAAACTCAAGTTATCCAAACAAAAAGGAGAGATCATACCAGAGATTCCTAAAGTGTCAATTCCAATCTTCAATTATAGGAATGTCCCCAGTGCACACTTATAAGTTTGAATCCATCCTTCAAGTTGTATAACATATGTCCCCTGTGTTCAACACATTTGAAGACTTAGGAATGTAAACACAGTCATACTTTAGCTTTACTGAATAAATCCTGAATATCCTGGGATAAACCCTTAACATCCTGGGGATAAACCCTTAACATCCTAGGGATAAACCCTGATTTTCCTGGGGATAAACCCTTAATATCCTGGGGATAAACCCTGATTTTCATGCGCTACAGGCGAGAGTGTACAAACCCCAAGACTTAGAAAGGTGAAAACCTTTAAACCTTAGAGAGTATGAAATACTCTTTCGTGAGAGAGGGTGATCAATCCTCATATACCTTGAGGATCCAGGATATAGCCAACAATAACGAAATTGTCAGCCACTTTTACATGGACTGGTTCCGCTATCTTGAACTATCCCTGGATAACTTGCGCTCCAGGCGAGGTGTTTAAACCCAATTCGAGAGAAGGTGAATACCTTTAAACCTGTGAAGGGATCAGGATCCCTTAATCGTAAGAGAGGGGGCTAATCCTCTAATCTTTCGAGTTATTCTGAATGTATATCCTGGAGTATATCCTGCAAAACAACCTTAAACTAAGGCGGGTGTTAGCTTGGCTAACACCCCTCCGATGCTTAAGTCAGTATTGGGTTCGAGATAATAAACAAATTCAAATATATTTAAAAGAGGTAGAATACATACCATTCTGAGATAGAAATTAAATTCTATTCTCACTTGAAATAGAACTTTAGATGTATAGCATTCCAGGATCTTGGTAGCATATCCCTTTCCATATTCTTGAGTCGATATGCTCCTTTTCCTGCTTCTGATTCAATCTCATAGGGTCCTTCCCATTTTGGAGCTAATTTTCCATCGGCAGGATTAGTAGTATTCTGAAAAGCTTTTCTTAACACCCAATCCCCAACTTGAAACCTCCTAGTCCTTATATCCTTGTTGTATGCTCTGGATATCCTCTGTTGATATGCTGCCATCCTTAGCTTTGCTGCATCTCTTGTCTCATCCACAGTATCTAATTCTTGGTACATAGCTTCAGGATTCTGCTCAGGATCCCGGAGGATAGATCTTGCCGTAGGTATCACCATTTCTGTTGGGATCACTGCTTCTGCCCCAAATACTAAGGAGAATGGAGTTTGGCCAGTTGCATTTTTTATTGTTGTTCTATCAGCCCACAAAACAAAGGGTAGTTCTTCTGCCCATCTTCCTTTCTTAGCTCCTAATCTCTTCTTCAAGTTATTGACAATTATCTTGTTCGAGGATTCAGCTTGTCCATTTGCTTGAGGATGTACCAGAGTAGACGTGATCATTTTGATTCCCCAACTCTTGCACAAGTCAGTAGTCCTCTTGCTTATAAACTGGGATCCATTGTCACAAATGATTTCAGCTGGTACTCCAAACCTGGTCAGGATATTCCTCTTTATGAGGGACACTACTTCTTGGTCTCTAACTTGAAGAAATGCTTCAGCTTCAACCCATTTAGAGAAATAATCAGTCATTTCCAGCATAAAGACTTTTCCTCCTAAAGCTTTTGGTAATTTCCCTACTATGTCCATCCCCCATTTCATGAATGGCCAAGGGGAAGCTATAGGATATAGCGGTTCAGCTGGTTGATGTAGTATGTTACTGTGCCTTTGACATGCATCACATCTTCGAGCATATTTTGTAGCATCTTTCTTCATTGTCGGCCAATAGTATCCAGTTCTTAATACTTTTGAGAATAATGACCTGCCCCAAGTGTGGTTACCACAATCCCCTTCATGTATATCCTGAAGCACTTCCTTAGTTTCAGGATCCTCCAAGCATCTCAGGTATGGTCCTGCAAGAGATTTCTTGTACAAAACATTATTTATAATAGTGAATCATGATACCTTCATCCTAAATGCCTTAGGGTTTTCGTCTCTAGGGATGTGTCCTTCCTTGAGATATCTTATGATTGGAGCCATCCATGATTCAACATCCTTATCAGGATCATGACCAGGATCCTGGATGCTTGTTACCTCCTTATCCTGAGCTTTGAAGGAATCCACAGCAGGATACAAGATATGAAGTATTGGTATTTGGGTTCCCTCTGGTATCCTGACCGATGATCCTAAGTTTTCTAAGGCATCCGCTTCAGCATTATCTTCTCTTGGTACCTGTTCAAGTGTAAAAACATCAAAATATCCAGCTAATTTTTTGAGAATATCGAGGTACTCGATTAACTTCTCACCTTTAACTGCATAGGATCCATTAAAATGATTAGTGATTAACAAGGAGTCAACATATACTTGCAAATTCTTAATATTCATATTTTTAGCCAACTCTAATCCTGCAATTAAAGCCTCATATTCTGCTTCGTTATTAGTAGCAGGAAATTCACACCTAATAGCCTGGGGTAATATGTCCCCCTGTGGCGATTTTAGTAGTATTCTCCATCAGTGTACAATGTCCAGGGTCCTGAGGATTCTCCTAATAGTTGGACTTCTAGATCTACCTCATCCTGAATATCACTACTGAAATCAGCCACAAAGTCAGCTAGAGCCTGTGATTTTATGGTGTTTCTAGGTTCATATACTAAGTCATAAGCACTTAATTTCACTGACCACTTAGCCATCCTGCCTGACATCTCGGGTTTCCTAAGCACATTTTTAACAGGATAATTGGTTTTAACATGAATTCTATGTGTCTCAAAGTAATGTCTAAGCTTTGTTGATGCCATAACTAGAGCCAATATTAACTTTTCTAAATGAGAATATCTAGTTTCAGCATCTAATAAACTTTTACTAACATAATAGACAGGATATTGCTGACCTTCATGATCCTTTATAAGGACGGCACTTACAGCATTCTCTGATACTGCGAGGTATAGGGACAGTGGTTCACCATTCTCAGGCTTCATCAATAGAGGTGCAGTTGAAAGATACTGCTTCAAATCCTGCAGGGCTGCTTCATGCTTCTCTCCCCATTCGAACTTCTTGTTTTTCTTCAGGATGTCGTAAAATTCCTTGCATTTCTCGGAGGATCTTGAGATAAATCTGTTCAATGCTGCTACTCGCCCTGTTAACCATTGAACATCCTTCATATTTGAAGGTGATTTGATATCCAAGATAGCTTTAATCTGCTCCGGGCTTGCCTCTATTCCTCTTTTGGTCACCATATACCCTAGAAACTTTCATGCCCTCACCCCGAAATGGCACTTAGCAGGATTTAGTTTCTTGTTATACTGATCCAGGATATCAAATGCTCCCTTAATATCCTGGAGGTGATCCTCAGCCTTTTTAGATTTTACCACCATATCGTCGATGTATACCTCCATGGTGTCCCCCAGCTTGTCTTTAAACATCATGTTTACCAATCTCTGGTATGTTGCACCTGCATTTTTCAAACCAAAAGGCATAGCAGTGTAACAATAAATACCTATTGGTGTCATGAAGGCAGTATCCTCCTGGTCCGAAGGTTCCATTTGAATCTGCTGAAATCCTGAGGATGCATCCATGAAGGTTAACATCTCATGGCCGGCAGTAGCATCCACCATTGCATCAATATGAGGAAGAGGAAATGGGTCTTTGGGACAAGCCTTGTTCAAGTCTGTGTAATCTACACAGACTCTCCATTTCCCATTTTTCTTCTGTACCACGACTACATTTGCTAGCCATCTTGGAAACTTCACTTCTCTGATCATCTTAGATTTCAATAGCCTCTCTACTTCTTCCTGAATGATCATATTTCGCTCCGGAGCAAACTTCCTCCTCTTTTGTTGGACAGGTTTGAATGATCTGTCAATACCGAGCTTATGTGTTATAATATCTTTCGAAATGCCTGTCATATCCTCGTGCTTCCACGCGAATGTCAACATCCTGCACTTCAAAAAGTTAGTTAACTGTTCTTCAATATCCTGAGGGATATTGGTTCCTACGAGCACCGAGATATCCGGATTATCCTGATCTAGGATAATGTTCTTCATATCCTGCTCTGAAGGCTCGACGATATCCTGGACCCGCATATTTAATTGCTATGCTACATTAGGCTTAGTTGAGGATTTCATTGAGGATGAATAACATTCCTTCGCCTCCTGCTGATCACTATCAACCTTGACAACCCCCAAGGGGTAGGGATCTTGATGCATTGATGATAAGTTGATGGCACAGCCTTCATATCATGGATCCATGGCCTGCCCAATATGATGTTATAGCAGGATAGGGAGTCCATCACATAGAAACGTTGTATTGAGTTGACCCATTCAACGTATACTGGTAACTTTATCTCTCGCACTGTGTTCCTAGCCTCTCCACTGAACCCAACAAGCACGGTGGATTTCGAAGTGATATCCATTGGAGATACATTCATTCTTTTCAAAGTCTCTAGTTGGATTATGTTAACGGAGCTGCCATTATCTACCAATATCACGCGTACAAAATGGTTAGCCACATATAATGTTATTACCAGAGCATCATGGTGAGGATCCTGGACAGTATCCCTGTTATCACTGTCAAATGTGATCACTTTATCAGTTGTGAGGATAGTCATCCTGGCTGGTTTATCTCCCCTTTCGGCCTTAGCTTCCTTTGCATGTCTCTTGGCCGCAGAATACGAAGTCCTACAAATGTCGGATCCTCCTGAAATAAAGTTGATTATCTTGGCATCCGCAGGAGGTGATGCTGCTCGTTCAGGATCCTTCTCAGTATCCTGACCCTTATTCTTCTTTCTTCCTAGGAGATCCTTCAGATATCCCTTGCTTAGAAGATAACTTATTTCTTTTCTTAGAGCAATGCAATCCTCAGTTACATGTCCGAAATCTTCATGGAAGGCACACCATTTGGACTTATCCTTCCAATAAGTTTTTTGTTGATTCTTCCGAGGCCACCTGGCTTTGTCTCCTAGACCCTGCATAGCATACATCAGTTCAGGTATGTTAACAGAAAAGCAATATTCAGATAATTCAGGATACTCCTCAGGATCCTCGTCTTCAACAGCATTCACTTTCTTGCTGTCGTTTCTGCCATATGGCTTAGAGCGATATGCTTTAAACGAGGATTCTGACTTCCTATTGGTTGACTCATAAGTGGTGGATGAGTTCATCCTCTCTTGCATCTTCTTGTCATCCTCCAGTCGAATATATCTTAGTGCCTTGTTTTGAGCTTCATCCAAGTTCCTGCATGGGTTCGTTACAAGATCTTGGTAAAATTGGGAATCTTTTTGCAGCCCCATCTTGAAAGCTTGCACAGCTGTTGCAACATCAAGATGTGGAATATCTAAGGATTCTTGGCTAAACTTGTTCACATAATCTCTTAAGGATTCCTGAGGTCCTTGAGTTATCCTGTAGAGATCACTTGTTAGTTTTTCAAAACTTCGATTGCAAGAAAATTGACTATTAAATAAATTCACTATGTGAGCAAATGATGTAATCGAATGAGGAGGAACGTTTAAGAGCCATTTTAAGGCTGATCCTGTTAAGGTAGAACCAAAACCCTTGCATAGGCATGCTTCCTTGAGGTCTGGAGGGATAGGGTTGATCTCCATTCTTTCCCTATACTGGGCAATATGCTCTTCAGGATCCGTAGTCCCGTCATAGAGCTTCATGTTGGGGGTTTGAAACCTTTTTGGGATTTCAGCATCACAAATAGGATATGCAAACCGAGATATCCTGTGGTTGTCTTGGGACACTTCCGGGATTGGCTGGACCACCCCAGGTACACTGGATATCATATCCTTCAATTTCTGGAGCTCCCTAGTAAATGCTGACGTCATACCTGCATCCTGCAAAGATCCACTATTGTTAGTAGCAAGAGTATTATTATTTGACACGTTACCGGTCTGAGGATTCTGGCCATATCCTGAAGCATATCCTGAGCTCCTCACAGTTGACATCCTGACTGAGGAGGGTATTTCAGGAGTATGATTCTGAGAATGGCTAGGTACGATATTTCCCCTGTTATCCTCAGTATATACGGCCGAACTTAAGTTCAATGTTCTGGGCTGTAAAGGAGTGACAATATCCTCAGCGGGCCTGCTTGAACTAGATTTCAAGAGTTGTATTTCTCTCATCAGCATTTGGTTTGTTTCCTGTTGCTGCCTCATCTGTTCCTGTACACTACCAAATAAGGTTAGAATTTCATCATTAGAAGCTAAAACAGGACCAGATCCCTGAGTGCTCCGAGTAGGGATAACATCTCGAGCTACATGACTTTCAGTTCCTTGTGAAGAGGTTTGCATTCTCGGAGGAGGTGGTGGAAGCAGCGAACCAACTGTTGCAGAGGTTGTTGCAGACACGGTGGAGGAGCTCATGTTTGATCTTGAGGCCATTGTAAATAATGTGGCAAAAAGTTTTGAGAATAGAAAACCAAGTAACGATTTCACAAAGGTTTTTAGCAAAGATAGCACCACTTGCCCCACGGTGGGCGCCAAATTGTTTTGGTAAAAAAATACCGAAGCAATTAAGTGATCAAATTAGTCAAGTGAGGTAGTGTGCTATGAAAGTATGTTGAAAATATGCTGATTAAGTTGTTTGCAAAAACAGTTTCCAGGATACGGCTCAGGATATTGAGCTGTATCTACGATCAAACTATGAGCAAAAACTGAAGGGAATGACACGAGATATACGAGGAAAGCCCTTGATCAATCTAGATCACCGGCACAAAACCTCGGGAGCTGACAATCGCAGCTGCCTTGTTCTTCTTATTGCTTTAAACGTCCGGATACAGTGCAGGATATTGATCAGATCGCTAAGTGTTACAATACTTTTTGTGAGAGTGAAAGTTGCGAGAGAGAAAAGTGTTAGAAAGCAGTGAGTGTTGTTGTTGTGTCCTATTCGATCTGATTTATCCACCTATTTATAGCTAGTAAACGAAAACAAAATCTCCTATAAGTATGGGATGCCTTCGAATATTCTTTAGTAGCCGTTGGAGACCAGGTAAAGCGGGTTCAACATCCTTCTTTGAACAACTTAGAGCGAGTCTTCAGGAGAAGAGGTCCTCATGAACGTTGCAAGCTTGGACTCATATTCCTGCACATAATCCGTTAGTGATCCTCAGGATATCATCCAGGACGTTACCAATATCCAGAATGAGTATCCTGGGCATGAACATATATCATGAAACTAAGATATAACTTAAAATATTGCCCATGATATGGGCTCAGAATTTCACCCATAACAATACCCAATCTCCAACTTGAACTCTTCTAGTCCTTATATTCGTGTTATATGCTCTGGATATCCTCTGTTGATATGCTGCCATTCTTAGCTTTGCCGCATCTCTTGTCTCATCAATAGTATCCAATTCCTGGTAAAGGGCTTCATAATTCTGCTCAGGATCCCGGAGATTAGATATTGCCGTAGGTATCACCATTTCTATCGGGATCACCGCTTCTGCTCCAAATACCAAAGAAAATGGGGTTTGGCCAGTTGCACTTTTCACCGTCATTCTATCAGCCCATAAAACAAAGGGTAATTTTTCTGCCCATTTTCCCTTCTTACCTCCAAGCCTTTTCTTTAAATTGTTGACAATTATCTTATTTGAGGATTCTGCTTGTCCATTTGCTTGAGGATGTACCGGTGTAGATGTAATCATTTTAATTCCCCAATTCTTGCAAAAGTCAGTAGTCCTCTTACTTATAAATTGAGAAACATTGTCACAAATTATCTCAGCTGGTACTCCAAATCTAGTCAGGATATTTCTCTTGATGAAGGATACTACTTCTTGATCTCTAACTTGAACAAAAGCTTCAGCTTCAACCCATTTAGAGAAATAATCAGTCATGGCCAGCATAAAGACTTTTCCTCCCGGAGCTTTTGGCAATTTTCCTACTATATCCATCCCCCACTACATGAACGGCCAAGGGGAAGCAATTGGATACAATGGTTCAGCAGGCTGATGTAATATATTACTGTGCCTTTGACATGCATCAGATTTTCGAGCATATTCCACAGCATCTTTCCTCATCGTTGGCCAATAGTATCCTGTTCTTAATACTTTTGAGAATAACGACCTGCCCCCAGTATGATTACCACAATCCCCTTCGTGTATATCCTGAAGTACTTCTCTAGTTTTGGGATCCTCCAAGCACCTCAGATATGGTCCTGCAGGAGATTTCTTATACAAAACATTATTTATAATAGTGAATCGTGATACCTTCATTCTAAAGGCCTTAGGATTTTTCATCCCTTGGGATGTGTCCTTCCTTGAGATATCTCATGATTGGAGCCGTCCAGGACTTAGGATCCTCCTCGGGATACTCATCATCAGGATCCAGAACTCTTACTACTTCCTTATCCTGAGGATCCGTCGCAGGATACAGGATATGTAATATTGGTATTTGGGTTCCTTCCGGTATGCAGAGGTTGTAGCAGACACGGTGGAAGAGCTCATGTTTGATCTCGAGGCCATTGAAAATAGTGTGGCAAAAAGTTTTGAAAATAAAAAACCAAGTAACGATTTTGCAAAAACTTTTAGTAGAAGTAGCACCACTTGCCCCACGGTGGGCGCCAAATTGTTTTGGTCAAAAATTACCGAAGCAATTAAGTGATCAAATTAGTTAAGCGAGGTAGTGTGCTAAAAATGTGTGTTGAAAATATCTTAAATAAGTTGTTTGCAAAAACAGTTTTCAGGATACGGCTCAGGATATTGAGCTGTATCTATGATCAAACAATGAGCAAAAATGTAAAGGGTGACATAGGATGTACGAGGAAAGCCCTTGATCAATCTAGATCGCCGGCACAAAACCTCGGGAGCTGAAAATCGCAGCTGCCTTGTTCTTCTTATTGCTTCAAATGTCAGGATACAGTGCAGGATATGATGCGGATCGACTAAGTGTTACAATGTAATTTGAATACAAGTGTAAGTGTGTAGTGGGCTCCGGCCTCGGCATCAATATCAATCATATTGTTTTAGTGCAGGAAAGTAAATTGTTTGACAGACAGGAAATAGATATTGTTCAACAAACCACAACCACCAAATTTAAAAAATGGGTTCCGGCCTCGGCATCAATATCCATCATCACCCATTCCGCTGCTTTCAAGGAGCAGCACCTTCTTCGACCATGGCTTCATCAGCACCAGCATCCGCTCCAGCATCCTTAGCAGCATCACCACCAGCATCAGCTACCTTCTCAGCCACCTTAGCAGGCTCCTTAATAGCAGGCTTCACAGGATGCTCCACGGGATTGCCACCGAGATCCCTCAACTTCTCCTCCCAAGCTTCGACATTCCACGAAGGGCATTCAAGGCCCATGGTCTTGGCCTCATAAGCCATTTTCAACCTGGCTTGGAGGAGAGAGATAACGATGGATCCTTAAGGCTTTCCCGATAAGAGGCCATGTCCTGATCGTGTTGAACCTGAGCTGCATCATATTTGGCTTGGGCCTCTTGGGTGATCTTCTTGAGGGCATCCTGATGTTCCTGGACCATTTCCTTGTACTTATCCTCATAATGCTGTGACTTGGCGGCAGCGATGGCTGCTTGGTCAGCTACAGTGGCCTCTGCTTTCTTCAGTTTGCTCTCAAGCATCTTATTCAAACCACATGCATCCTCATAGGGGAACATTAGGCGCTTTAGACCCTGCAATCAAAGGAACAAGTATCAATATATGGGTAAGTGTATTCAGTATATGTGTGCAGGATATAGAATAAGGATACTCACCTGATTAAGGAATCTGGTCATGAATTTGCTGGACTCGGTAAACCCGTGATTCTCAAAGGGGAATACGTCGGATGAGGCTGGAGAATCTGCTTCCTTCCTCTTACGAGAGCTGGAAGCTCGAGACTTGGATGCTAGAGGAGCTTTGGGTGCAGTAGCGGTTTTTGAACCAGTAGGCTTTGACGTGACTGCTGGCTTAGGGTTGGTTTCTTGCTTAACAGGCATAGGACCAGAGTAACTGTCCAGCTCATCAAGCTGGAAGCCTTCAAGATTGACAATCGGCGCTGTAGAGAAGGGAGAAATACTTAACTCTTAATACTCATATTCTGTAATTAGTCTAATTGCATACTTACCAGACATTTCTGAACTTGATTTTTGAATTGAACTTATGAGAGACAGGGAGAAGGTTCTTTCACTAGCAGTAAGTTGATAGATCTCTTTGATCCTGAGCTTCGATTCTGCACTTGGAGGGGCTAGATCTTTGAAATTTGCTGCATAAGAAATGAAGATGTCAGTTAAGGATAAAGTTTTAAGATATATTTGGGGATATTCCTAAAACCCTAAATCCTACCCGAAGTCAACCATTCAACTGGCAAGTCAAAACCCTTGACGATAGAATCCCTTTTTACGAAAAAGAACTTTCTTTGCCACTGATCTTCATTCTTAGTGGCCTTGAGGATTAGGGGGTTCTTAGAAGTGGAAAAGAGGAGAAAACAACTATTTCCATGGGACCTCAGTCGATATGCTATGGGGAGATCTTCAACACAAAGATCAGGGACATGACGAGATTTAATTTGGTCTAACACCATTAAAACTCGCCAAACCATTGGCATGGTCTGAGCATAACTGAGGCCGGTGAGTTTGAAAAAACGGGAAATGAAGGCTGGAAAGGGATACCGGAGTCCCAAAGAGAAAGGATAGGCTAAGAAACACACCCACTCGCTTGATACTACGTCTGATCGGACCTCCCGGTCGAAGGGACGAATGATCGCCCCGGCAAGAAAGGCGCCGGAGTCTTTTAGAGCGGCAATGTCGGCGTTGTTAAAAGAGCAAATCTCTTTTTCGGGTTCTCGGAGAAGATTCTGACTTTCAAGGGTCGGAGATGATTCGATTGTGCATGATCTTGTTCGTGAGGCCATGGGGGATTTCGACTAAGAAACGAGATATTGAAACGAAGAAAAACAGAGAAGAGAAGAAGGAAGTACCTGAGAAGAGCCTAGGATGAAGTGATTATGATGCCATTTCCTTGCATAAATATAGGCTAGACATAGGGGGTGATGAGTAAATATCGCATTGGAAGTTGGACAATGTCATTTCAAGCGTCGCTTCAACTTAATTGCCTCGATACACAAGATAAGCTTTAAAATATATCTGTTGGAAATTGGTATACCAACAGATATATTTTGGGGACAATTGTTATGGGTGGTTTTCTTCTCGTATATCCTGAATAATATTCTGACTATGTTTCTTTTATTTGTGATCAGGATACTGGATCAGGATATTGGTAACATCCTGATACAGTATCCTGGTGATGACTAATTAATTCACGTGCAGATTGATGGTGCAAGTCTGTAACGTTCAAGTGGACTTCTTCTCCCAAAGACTCGGGCAAATCTGTTGGAATATGAACGTTGAAGCCAGAAGACGTGGACTACAACGTTCACAAAGGGAATATTCGTTATATCCCGGATTTGTAGGCTCGTTAGTTTTATTTTACTATAAATAGGAGTGATCAGATCAGATAAGAACACACACGATCTCTCATACACTCTGGCTCTCTAGCTGCAAACACTAACAACACACTTACATTTGTATTCAAATCACATTATAACACTTAGTCGATCCGTATCATATCCTGCACTGTATCCTGATATTTGAAGCAATAAGAAGAACAAGGCAGCTGCGATTTTCAGCTCCCGAGGTTTTATGCCGGCGATCTAGATTGATCAAGGGCTTTCCTCGTACATCTCATGTCACCCTTTACCTTTTTGCTCATTGTTTGATCATAGATACAACTCAATATCCTGAGCTGTATCCTGAAAGCTGTTTTTATTAAACAACTTAATCAACACATTTTTAATACACATTCTTAGCACACTACCTCACTTAACTAATTTGATCATTAAATTGCTTCGGTAATTTTTTACCAAAACAATCTTCATCTCTTTTCTCTTTCTCATCCTCCGGCAAAAATGGCGAGGCAAGCTAGGTCTAGTTCCGGTGATTTTGCTCCCTCATTTATTCACCAAAATATTCTCCAAGATCCAGAGAAGGAGATATGTTCTTTCGACAGTGCTCATCTGTCAGCTCTTAAAACCTCCGGCATCTTCCCGGAGGGGACGGTGTTCCGGTCCTTCAACGGGGAAATTCGATTAGACATGGTCTCTAACGAATGGCTGTGTTTTAACGCCTTTCCATTCACTTAGGGCTTCGATTCCTTTCCCTGGCTTCATTACTGAGTTTTTCTAGATTACAAAAATCAGCTTTAGTCAAACGATGCCAATGCTTTGGCGGGTGTTGCTTGTTCTTGATCGAATCAAGAACACCCACATTCCTGATCTTTCCGTTCATGATCTCTCTTTAGCATACCGGCTTAGATGCCATGGCTCTTGCCGATTCTTGTTTTACTCTACCTCCAGTGATCCACTGATACTCCGTGCCACCAGGAACGAGGAGGAATGGAAATCCAAATTTTTCTTTGTGAAAAGAGATTCAATCCCTGGTGGAACGGAATATCCGGTGAAGTGGTTGAGAAAGGGTAGGATTTAGGCTTTTAGGATGATCCTGTCTTATATCCTATCCTATATCCTGAACTGATCTTTGATTTTCTTGTATACAGCTGACTTCATGAAGCTTGCACCCCCTCTTGCTGACTCGGAAAAAGGGATCAAAGCCATCACACTTCTTCCAGAAGTTGAAAGAAGTTTCAATCCGTACCCAGCATCTTCAAGTCAACACTCCAGCTCAAACATGTCTGGTAAGAATCCTGTTCAATATCCTGCATACATGTTTTTATTTGATGTTGTTATAAAAAGGGTTTTAAGTTATTCCCTGTATGCAGATTCTAGCAAACTTCCAATCCTTCTGGACCTTGATGAACTTGACAGTTATCCTACTCCTGTCAATGTCAAGAAGGAAACCCCTACTACCACCAGCTCCAAACCGATCCCAGTTCCTAAGCCTAACCCAAGAACTCGTGCTTCTACCTCCAAGAAGAGAAAGGGTTCCGAGACCAACACTCCAGGTTCTGAAGGGTTCTCCTACGAAGAGCTTAGCTTCACCAAGGCCCTAAAGCCTATGACCTCTTTCCTTAACAAGGTAATATCCTGATGCTATATCCTGCGCTTATATCCTGATTGAATATCCTGGTTAGTAAATCTTAACCCATACCTGTATTTTGACTTGCAGGGTCTTCAGCGTCTGCTTCATCTCTACAGTGATGCTTGCGGAACAGCTAAGCTCCAAGAAGCCAAGATCAAGCAACTTGATACCACCATTGCTGATCAGGGCACCATTGCTGAAGCCAAGACTCGGAATTATGAGGATAAGCTGAAGAAGGTCACCCAAGATGCCTACGTGAAGCTGGCAGCCGTCCACATTGAGCACGAACAGGCCATGATCTCCTTCCGGGAAGGAATCAAAAACTCTGTTGTTGTCTCCCTGTTGTAAGCTCGTATTAAGATGGCTTATGAGGCCAAGGATACAGGTCTTGAGTGCCCATCCTGGCCGGTTGACTGCTGGGTGGCAAAGCTTAAGGAGCTTGGAGGCAATCCTGTGCCACATCCTGCCAAAGCTGGGGATGGAGAGACCTCTAAGGCAGCTGAGGTGGTGGAGAAGGCTGGAGAGAAGAAGGACGCTGGAGAAGATGCTGGTGAGGATGCTGCTCAGGATGCTGAAGCTGAGAAGGCGAGGAAGGATGGTGGTGATGCCGCTGTGTGAGGGCACTCAAGTGGGCAATGATGGATATTGACGCCTAGGCCGGAGCCCACTTTTTTAAATTTGAATGGTCCGTAATCCCAAAACAATTTACTTTTCCTGCACTTGAACAATTTATATTTCCTGCATGCTTTTGAACAATCAACAGTTGAAGGTGGAGGGATCCTGTGTTTTCAGGATGAAGCCTTCAACTGTTTATGTAAATATGGTTTAGGACTAATTGCACTGTTGGTGGATGGGCCTCGTTTGAGATGAAACCAATAGTGCAACCTTTTGCATGTGAATAATAAACTAACCAACCTTTCGGCCTTATCTTTGTTGTCGTATTTCTATTACATTGCATGTATTCGATTTGGAAAGTATTTTTCTGCTTTATTATTTCAAATATTCTGAGAAAACATTTTAAAAAATATCCTGAAAAGTATTCTAAAAAAATATCCTGATCTGGATACTGTTATTAATCTTAGTATCAAATCAGAAATACATAAATCTAAAAACTTAAGTTATTTAGATGAGGTTTCAAAAGATAAAAAAAGGAAGATCATTCCAAAGACACTTAGAGAGTTGATTCCAATTTTCCATCTTTGATCCTTTTGCAACATTCCTCTCATGGATGTCCCCTGTGCACATTCAGGAAACTGAGTTCATCCTTCGAATTGTATCAAGGTATATGTCCTCGGTGTTCAGTACATTTGAATACTTGGGACTTTCTCGATGTAAATACAATCACATTTTGTTTGGAACCTGTCCATAGACTTTAGTTTTTCTGGGGATAAACCCTTAATATCCTGGGGATAAACCCTTATTTTCGTGCGCTACAGGCGGGGGTGTATAAACTCCAAGACTTAGAAAGGTGAAAACCTTTAAACCTTAGAGAGTATGAAAATACCCTTTCATGAGAGAGGGTGATCAATCCTCATATACCTTAAGGATCTAGGATATAGCTAATAATAACGAAATTGTCAGCCACTTTTACATGAACTGGTCCCGCTATCTTGAACTATCCATGGATAACTTGCGCTCCAGGCAGGGTGTTTAAACCCAATTCGAGAGAAATGTGAACACCTTTAAACCTTGAAAGGGATAAGGATCCCTTAAACGTGAGAGAGGGGGCCAATCCTCTAATCTTTCGGTTAATCTTGAGCATATATCCTGGAGTAATATCCTGAAGCATATCCTACAAAACACCTTCAAACTAAGGTGGGTATTAGCTTGGCTAACACCCCTCCGATGCTTAAGTTAGTATTGGGTTCAAAAGAATAAATAAATTCAAATATATTTAAAAGAGATAGAATTCATACCATCCTGAGTTAGAAATTAAATTCTAAACTCATTTGAAATAGAGCTTAAGGTGTATAGCATTCCAAGATCTCGGTAACATATCCCCTTCCATATTCTTGAGTCGGTATGCTCCTTTTCCAGATTCTGATTCGACTTCATAAGGTCCTTCCCATTTTGGAGCTAACTTTCCATCAGCAGGATTAGTAGTATTCCGAAACGCCTTTCTTAATACCCAATCTCTAACTTGAAACCTTCTAGTCCTTAGATTCTTGTTATATGCTTTGGATATCCTCTGTTGATATGCTGTCATCCTTAGGTTTGCCGCATCTCTTGTTTCATCCACAGTATCTAATTCTTGGCACAAAGCTTCAGGATTCGCCTCGGGATCCCGGAGGCCTGATCTTGCTGTATGTATCACCATTTCTGTCGGGATCACTGCTTCTGCCCCAAACACCAAAGAAAATGGGGTTTGCCCAGTTGCACTCTTTACTGTTGTTCTATCAACCCATATAACAAAGGGTAATTCTTCTGCCGATCTTCCTTTCTTAGCCCCTAGTCTTTTCTTCAAATTGTTAACAATTATCTTGTTTGAGGATTCTGCTTGTCCATTTGCTTGAGGATGTACCGGAGTGGATGTAATCATCTTGATTCCCCAACTTTTGCAAAAATCAGTAGTCCTTTTACTGATAAACTGAGAGATATTATCACAGATTATCTCAGCTGGTACCCCAAACCTAGTCAGGATATTCCTCTTTATGAAAGACACTACTTCTTGATCTCTGACTTGAACACATGCCTCAGCTTCAACCCATTTGGAAAAATAGTCTGTCATTGCTAGCATAAAAACTTTTCCTCCTGGAGCCTTTGGCAACTTTTCCACTATGTCCATACCCCACTTCATGAATGGCCAAGGGGAAGCAATAGGATATAATGGCTCACCAGGCTGATGCAGTATATTGCTGTGCCTTTGACATGCATCACATCTTCGAGCATATTCTGCTGCATCTTTCCTCATAGTCGGCCAATAGTATCCTGTTCTTAGCACCTTCGAGAATAATGATCTGCCCCTAGTATGGTTGCCACAATCTCCTTCATGGATATCCTAAAGTACCTCCTTGGTCTCAGGATCCTCCAAGCACCATAAGTATGGACCTGCAAGAGATTTCTTATACAAAATATTATTTATAATAGTAAAACGAGATACCTTCATCCTGAAAGCCTTAGGATTCTCATCTTTAGGGATGTCTCCTTCTTTAAGGTATTTTATGATCGGAGTTGTCCATGACTCAGGATTCATCTCAGTATACTCATCTTCAGGATCCTGGATACTTGTTACCTCCTTATCCTGAGGCTTAAAGTGTTCCATCGTAGGATACAAGATATGCAGTACTGGTATTTGAGTTCCTTCTGGTATCCTGATTGTTGATCCTAAATTTTTCAGAGCATCTGCCTCAGCATTATCTTCTCTTGGTACCTGTTCAAGTGTAAAAACTTCGAAATATCCTGCTAATTTTTTGACAATTTCAAGATATTCGATTAACCTTTCACCTTTGACTGCATAGGATCCATTGAAGTGGTTAGTAATTAACAAGGAATCAACATATACTTGTAAATTTCTAATATTCATATTCCTGTCCAATTCTAATCCTGCAATCAAAGCTTCATATTCTGCTTCATTATTAGTGGCAGGAAATTCACATCTAATAGCCTGGGGTAATATGTCCCCCTGTGGCGATTTTAGTAGTATACCCAATCCTACACCTCTTACATTAGATGCACCATCAGTATATAATTTCCAGGATTCTAAGGTTTCTCCTAGTTGTTGTACTTCTAGGTCTACTTCATTTTGAATGTCACTATTGAAATCAGCCACAAAGTCTGCTAGAGCCTGAGACTTTATAGCATTTCTAGGTTCATACAATAGATCATATGCACTTAATTTTACTGACCACTTAGCCATTCTACCCGACATCTCAGGTTTTCTAAGTACATTCTTAACAGGATAATTAGTTTTAACATGAATCCTATGTGTCTCAAAAAAATGTCTAAGCTTAGTTGATGCCATAATCAGGGCTAATATCAATTTTTCTAAGTGTGAATATCTAGTCTCAGCATCTAATAAACTTTTACTAACATAATAGACATGATAATGCTGACCTTCATGATCCTTTACCAAAACAACACTAACTGCATTCCCTGATACTGCAAGATACAGGGATAATGGTTCACCATCCTCGTGCTTCATCAATAAAGGTGCAGTTGAAAGATATTGCTTTAAATCCTGTAAGGCTGTTTCATGCTTTTCTCCCCCACTCGAATTTCTTTTTCTTCTTCTTCTTCAGGATATCATAGAATTCTTTACATTTCTCTGAGGATCTTGATATAAACATGTTCAACGCTGCTACCCATCCTGTTAATCTTTGTACATCTTTCATGTTGGAAGGTGACTTGATATCCAGGATGGCTTTGATCTATTATGGGCTTGCTTCTATACCCCTTTTGGTTACCATATATCCTAAGAATTTTCCTGCCCCTACTCCAAAATGACACTTGGCATGATTTAGCTTCATGTTATACTGATCCAGGATATCAAATGCTCCTTCAATATCCCGGAGATGATCCTCAGCCTTCTTGGACTTTACCACCATATCATCAATGTATACCTCCATGGTGTCCACCAGTTTGTCTTTAAACATCATGTTCACTAATCTTTGGTAGGTTGCACCTGCATTTTTTAAACCAAAAGGCATAGCAGTATAACAATAAATACCTGTTGGTGTCATGAAAGCAATATCCTCCTGTTCTGAAGGTTCCATTTGGATCTGCTGGAATCCTGAGGATGCATCCATGAAGGTTAACATCTCATGACCGACAGTTGCATCCACCATCGAGTCTATATGAGGCAGAGGGAATGGATGTTTAGGACACGCTTTGTTCAAGTCTGTGTAATCTACACAAACTCTCCATTTCCCATTCTTCTTTTGAACTACGACCACATTTGCTAGCCACCTAGGAAACTTTCTTCTCTTTTGCTGAATAGGCTTGAAAGACCTGTTTATTCCAAGCTTGTGAGTTATGATATCCTTAGAAATACCTGTCATATCCTCATGCTTCCATGCGAACGTAGACATCCTGCATTTCAAAAAGTTAGTTAATTGACTTTCAATATCCTGAGGGATATTGGTTCCTACGAGCATCGAGATATCAGGATTATCCTGATCCAGGATAACTTTCTTAACATCTTGCTCTGAAGCCTCCAAGATATCCTGGGCTCGTATCTTTAATTGCTATCCTGCTTTCGGCTTTGTTGAAGACTTAATTGAGGAATAATAGCATTCTTTTGCCTCTTGTTGATCACTTTCCACCTTGACAACCCCCCAAGGGGTAGGAATCTTGATACACTGATGATAGGTTGATGGGACAACCTTCATGTCATGGATCCATGGTCTGCCCAATATAATATTGTAGCAGGATAATGAGTCCATGACACAGAAACGTTGCATTGAATTCACACCCTCAACGTATACTGGTAGCTTTATTTCTCCCACAGTATTCTTGGCCTCTCCACTGAACCCCACAAGTACAGTGGACTTTGAGGTGATCTCCATTTAGGAAATGTTCATCCTCTTCGGTGTTTCTAGCTGGATAATGTTGACAGAGCTGTCGTTGTCCACCAATATCCTGCGCATAAAATGATTAGCAATATATAGAGTTATCACCAAACCATCATATGAGGATCCTGAAGACTATCCCTGTCGCCACTATCAAACGTTATCACTTTATCGGTTGTGAGGGTTGTCATCCTGGTCGGCTTATCTCCACGTTCTGCCTTAACTTCCTTCGTGTGCCTTTTTGCTGCAGAATAAGAGGTTCCACAAATGTCCGATCCTCCTGAGATAAAGTTGATTATCCTGGCATCCGCAGGAGGTGATGCTGCTCATTCAGGATCCTGCTCGATATCCTGACCCTTATTCTTCTTCCCGCCCAAAAGATCCTTCAGATATCCTTTGCTTAGCAGATAGCTTATTTCCTTCCTCAGGGCTATGCAATCTTCCGTGATATGTCCAAAATCCTCATGGAAAGCACACCATTTGGATTTATCTTTCCAATCTGCTTTTTGCTGGGTTTTCCTAGGCCATCTTGCTTTATCTCCCAAACTCTGCATAGCATACATTAGTTCGGGTATATTAACAGAAAAACAATATTCCGATAATTCAGGATACTCCTCAGGATCCTCATCCTCCACAGCATTCACTTTCTTGTTGTCATTTCTGCCATATGGCTTAGAACGATATGGTTTATATGAGGATTCTGACTTCCTATTGGTTGATTCATATGTTGAGGATGAATTCATCCTCTCTTGCATTTTCTTATCATCTTCTAGTCTGATGTATCTTAAAGCCCTGTTTCGAGTTTCGTCAAGGTTCCTGTTTTGGTCAAAAATAGCACAAGGATAATACAGCCAAATCCGATTTTGTGAGGTGTGATGCTTGAATAAATGGACAAATGTATGAACAATGTATGAATGAAATGAAATTGGGACACAGGGATTTATACGAGGAAAAAGACCTTGATCAATGTATGATATCCGGCATAAAAAACCTCGGGTGATGGAAACTACCGATCACCAACTATATTAAACAAATGATGTTACAAATCGGGATGACAACAAGCTTGTTACAAGGATCACTAGTGTGTAAAACGTGTGTAATCGTCAATAAGTTGCAGAGAGTTCTCGAGTAGTGTGTGTTTGCTAACTGTTCTGTCTAATCAAGTTGTTATCCCCTTATAAAAATAGAAATAACTAGCTAACTAACAATCCGCAAATCATGCTAGCTTCCCACAACTTCCATAACGGTCACACAAGCCATGCACGTGCAGAATAATGGAGCATATTCCCCTGGAATCTCGGCAAGACCAAGTCCCACTCGTATACTCCTGCAAAACAAGTTCAAACATAATGGAAACAATTGTTAGTATAAGGATCATAATGAGGATCCTGGATCCTTAACCCTGCAACATCTTCTGAGGATCCTTAATTCAAAACTGAACTGAGGATCCGTGATCCTGGCTGCACTTGAGGATCCGTGATCCATAGGTTGTGGAGATCCATCCCTAACAATTGCCCCCAAAATATGAGGAATTAAATATAACTAGATCAGTCATATTTTCTGCCTTATCGCCAACGAATCTGTTAACGTAAATATAGCCGTTGTAATCGGACTAGCAGTTGCAACCTGACGTCAGCGACATGACTACCTGTAAATTCATCATTATAAATTCAGAGTTAGAGATAAGGATCAAGATGTGTTTAAATTCGAGCATTCCACTCCTTTAAATCTTCATCCAGAGAACAAACAGGTATTCTCTCTTTCTGTCACACCCATCTTATTATTACTTGAATTTAATAAAATTTCATACGATTTATATAAAAGATGTCCAAATTAAAGCATAGTAAATAAAACGAAGTTCCAAGTAATCAAACTAGTCACCAATGACTAGTGAAAACATTCATGACCTGATGGGCAAATTGTTTACATTCAAAAGAAATAGAAACATCGTTTAACAAAGTTATGAAATCGCGGAAGCTTCAAAAGCGTGTTCGGTTCTTCAAAAACTTGTTTGATCGCCATCTGTATTCTAGCAATACCTGAAACTGGAAATGTTTACATAAAGACTAGTATTAAAGTTCTTAGAATATTACATAATCGAAACTACGATCAAAACGGATCCGATTAGCTATAATATCCAAAAATTTACGAAAATTTCCAGACTCTACCGTAACTTACGGTATCTACCGTAAGTTACGGTAGTCACTTAATGGTCCTGGTCTACCGTAAATCAGTAGTAATCCACCGTAAAGCTTCTGATCTCTACCGTAAGTTACGGTGGGTACCGTAACTTACGGTAGCCACTGCAAGTTTATGTTTTGACCGATTTGGTTAGAAAGCCCAAACCAACTCTCGGGTTTCTCATTCTTACAAACCAACATGTTAAATTCTCATATTCTAATATGTCGTTTATCAACGATGTTAAAGACCAATTTACTATATCACGAAGCATTCGCCACGCATAAATCGATTATTCGACCCGTTTGGCTCATCTACGAAATCCTCCATTATGATGACTACCAACAAGTTGTAACCAATCCTGGTCTTATTAATCAATATAGCGAACATTATCGCTTCAAATTAAGACAACCTTTATTCTACAATTCACTATACTTATGCAAATTATCAAAGTTTACCCATTGTAACGAATCAAGTTACATACCTTCAAAGCACACCCTTTAGTCGTGCATCAACACCGGCTTGTCCGCTCGAAGCTCCGGCTTCCTTTCCTATAGAGTTCAATCACATTGTATTTAGAACCCTTTGTTTCACATGTACCGCATAGTTTACCATTTAGTACAATTTATGCGTTTTTGTTTATATCTCAACAATTTGCTTTCTATTTGGCGTTTTCACAAACACTTTAAGGGCAGATTTTTATATCATTTATATTCAAGTTCATGGCTTGTTATTTAACTCAAATTTCCACCAATTTAGCTCTCATATATTAGATTTAACATCCCTATTTCATAAATCTCTTTCCATGAACTCTATTACACTAGAATAATGCTCAAAACCCTAATGTTTATCAATATCTCACAAGACCCATGAATTACCTTCAAGGTGTTCATGAAATTTTCAGAATTTAGGTATGATTTCACATATTGTTGTCTAGGTTTTACTCCTGGACACTATATCATTCCTATTCTACCCAAATAATAAACATGCATCATCAAATTTCAGATTTCACAAATTCATGAGAATTTCAAGTAGAGAATTCTCATCAAATTTTACATACCTTATAACCCTCTTGAGATGAGGATCACAAATCTCAGCTCGGATTTCGTTTTGGACTTGATTTAAACCCTCAATTTCTGAGATTTGTGGAGTTTTGGGGTTTGAAGAACCCAGGTCGCCCCTCCCTTGCCTGGTTCGATCTCCACACACGCCCACAATGTGTTTTGGGTTTTTAATTTTTTTGTTTTAATAATATTAGTTTCAATTTGGGCACTTTCAGCCCCTCAACTATTATTTGGTTCTAATTTTTTTAGTGTTTTAACCCATTGTAAATCACTACAAGGCTTTTACCTAACTAGGTTATTTTAATCCTAGTTAGTTCACTAGTTTATTTAGCAGCATTATATTTAAAATAAACGATTTGCATTTTCGGGGTGTTACAAGTCCACCCCCCTTAAAAGGGTTTCGTCCCCGAAACCATAGTGCGTACCGAATAAGGTAGGATAGAGACGTCGCATCTCCTCTTCGGATTCCCATGTAGTGTCCGAACCTTTCCTATGCTCCCACTTGATCTCGACTTGATCAATTTGTTTATTTCGCAAGTGCTTAACTTTTCGATCCAAAATTTCTATGGGCCTTACAATATAATTCAAGCGATCATCCACTTCGATATCGTCGTAGTGAATATAAGTTGTCTCATCCGCTAGACATTTCCGAAGATGTGACACATGAAATGTGCTATGAATTCCGCTTAGTTCCTCCGGTAGTTCAAGGCGGTAAGCTACCTTTCCTACCCGTTCTACGATCACAAACGGCCCGATAAACCTCGGGCTCAATTTTTCCTCTTTTTCTAAACCGGATAACCCCCTTCCATGGGGATACTTTGAGCATGACTTTGTCGCCAACCTGGAACTCAATCGGTATCCTCCTTTTGTCAGCATATGCCTTTTGTCTATATTGAGCCGCTTTCAAGTGTGCCCGAACCACATCAATCTTTTCATTAGTGGCTCGTACTATATCTTGGTGGGCGAGTTCACGTGGGCCCACTTTACCCCAACATACCGGGGTTCGGCATTTCCTACCATAGAGCATTTCGTACGGTGCCATCCCAATACTAGCATGGTAGCTGTTATTATACGAAAACTCGACCAATGGTAGATAAACATCCCAACTTCCTCCAAAGTCGATTATACATGCCCGTAGCATGTCCTCCAATGTTTGTATTGTTCTTTCACTCTGTCCATCCGTCTGAGGATGGTACGCAGTGCTGATGAACAATTTGGTTCCCATTTGCTCTTGGAAATCTCGCCAGAAATTTGAAGTGAACCGAGTATCCCTATCGGACACGATGGATACCGGTACTCCATGGCGTGCTATTATCTCATTAGTGTAAACTTCTGACATCTTTTCTGACGTATAAGTCTCACGAATCGGAATGAAGTGAGCACTTTTCGTCAGTCTATCCACCACTACCCATATAGCATCGAAGCCGTGGTTCGTCTTTGGTAGCTTGGTTAATAGGTCCATCGTAATATGTTCCCATTTCCAAACCGGAATTTCTAACGATTGGAGTTTACCGTATGGTTTTTGGTGCTCCGCCTTGACTTGTAGACATGTCAAGCATTTTTCCACGTATTTCACAACATCTCTTTTCATTCCGGGCCACCAATAGTTTTGTTTTAAGTCGTTATACATTTTGGTCGCTCCTGGATGGATGGAATAACGGGACTTATGAGCTTCATCGAGTAGAAGCTTTTTAACTCCACATGTGTTAGGAACCCAAATTCTATTGAAACGTGTTTTCAAACCATGGTTGCCTACTTCGAGATCTTTAACTTGGCCAACAATCATTTCCTTTCTCCAGTTTTCCGTCTTTACTGCTTCATCTTGTGCTCCTCGGATTCGTTCAAGTAAGCCCGAGGTCACAATGAGCTGCAATGATTGTACTCGTATCGGGGCATAATCTGCCTTTCGGCTCAACGCATCGGCCACTACATTGGCCTTCCCGGGGTGGTAGTGTATTTCACAATCGTAATCCTTGACCGTTTCTAACCATCGTCTCTGGCGCATATTTAACTCCTTCTGATCGAAGAAGTATTTTAGGCTTTTGTGGTCGGTGAATATGGTGCACTTTACCCCATATAAATAGTGTCTCCATATTTTTAACGCAAATACCACCGCAGCCAATTCGAGATCATGCGTGGGATACTTCTTTTCATGTATCTTCAATTGCCTCGAGGCATAAGCTATAACTTTGCCCCGTTGCATCAAAACGCATCTGAGCCCTGATAATGAGGCATCCGAGTAAACCACTAAGTCTTCGACTCCGTCCGGCAATGTTAATACCGGAGCTTGAGTTAATTTCTCTTATAGCGTCTGAAACGCCCTTTCTTGTTCAACGCCCCAAATGAACTTTTCCTCCTTCCGAGTTAACTTTGTTAGTGGAGACGCAATCTTGGAGAAATCTTGAATGAATCTCCTATAGTATCCCGCAAGCCCTAAGAAGCTTCTAATTTCTGAAGGGTTCTTTGGGGGATTCCATTTTGACAAGGCCTCAACTTTTGACGGATCCACCAATATTCCATCGGCACTTATGATGTGGCCGAGGAATTGCACCTCTCGTAACCAAAAGGCGCACTTCGAGAATTTCGCATATAACCTTTCTAGTCTAAGTGACTCTAACACCTCTTGTAAGTGGTGTACATGCTCAGCTTCACTTTTTGAATACACCAAAATATCTTCGATAAACACGATGACTGATTTATCCAGCATTGGCTTGCAAACCCGGTTCATAAGATCCATGAAAGCCGCGGGTGCATTTGTTAGCCCAAATGACATCACGAGGAACTCGTAATGTCCGTATCGCGTGCGGAAAGCCGTCTTCGGCACATCTTCCTCCTTGATCTTTAGTTGGTGATACCCCGATCTAAGGTCAATCTTTGAAAACCAGTTCGCACCTTGTAATTGGTCGAATAGATCATCTATCCTCGGAAGCGGGTATCGGTTCTTTACCGTGAGTTTGTTTAACTCCCGGTAATTGATACACATGCGCATACTTCCGTCTTTCTTTTTCACGAACAGTACCGGTGCGCCCCAAGGAGACACACTCGGCCTTATAAATCCTTTGTCAAGCAGGTCTTGAATCTGGGACATCTACTCTTGTAATTCCAACGGCGCGAGTCGGTACGGTGCTCTAGCTACGGGTTTTGCGCCCGGAATCAATTCGATTCCAAACTCTACTTCCCGTTCTGGTGGTATCCCCGGTAAATCTTCCAGAAACACATCTTCGTAGTCCCGTACTACCGGTACATCTTCAATCTTCAGTGATTCTTTCTCGGGCTCATTTGCGTATATCATAAATGCCTTGCATCCTTGCTTCATAAGCTTGTGAGCTTTCAACATCGAGCATATTATGGGGTTGCCTCCTTTTTCGCCATAGATAGTGACGTGTTTTCCGCTCGGAGATGTTAGCTTTATCTCCTTATGAAAACACACGACCTTTGCGTGGTGCTGAGATAGCCAATCCATCCCAACGACTACTTGAAATTCTCCCATTGACATCGGGATTAGGTCTATTAAGTATTCTTCATCATCGATGCTTAATTTGCAGCCTCGACAAATATCACAAACTATAAAACTCTTGTTGTCCCTTATTTCAACTTCTAAGGGCACAGATAATTTCGTCAATACAAATGAAGGATGTCGAATAAATCCGTGTGAAATGAAGGATTTATTCGCACCCGTATTAAATAATACACGAGCAGGAATTGAGTTTATTGTGAATATACCTGAAACCACATCGGGTTTTGTCTTCGCTTCAGCCGTGGTAAGTTGAAAGGATCTAGCTTTCGCCTTTGGAGCTTCTGCTGGAGACTCTTTAGCGTCTCTCCTTCCAACTAAGTCTGGGCATTCCGACTTTTTGTGGTCGGGCTGATAACATTTATAGCAAACGGAAACCTTTCCCGGACATAACGATGCGGTGTGTCCCGTCTTCCCACATACCGGACACGGCTTGTCTTTGAAGCGGCACTCACCCTTGTGCCCCTTTCCACACACCTTGCAACTTGGCGACCCGCCTTTAGCATCCACTTTCTTTCCCGATTCCGCCGTTCGAGCTTTCTTTGTAGGGCTTGGATTCACATCCTGTGCCCTTCGTTCACCCCTTTCAACTTGTTTCTTCAATTCAATTTCCCGTTCTCGGGCAACGTTTATGATCTCGGTAAGGGTCTCGTATTTCGAAGGAGTCATAAACTCCCTATACTCGGCGCTCAGCATGTTATAGTAATAGTATATCTTCTGCTCCTCATTCGTCACCAATTCATTGCAAAACTTCATCTTATCCATAAATGTCGCTGTAATCTTGTCTATGATCTCGCCTTTGTGCCTAAGTTTCATGAACTCTTCTTTGATCTTATTAATGACCGCCTTGGGACTATGATGTTTAAGAAACGGTATCTTAAACTCCTCCCATGTCATGGCTCTCACCGCTTCAGCCCCTATTTCATTCTTTTTATTGTCCCACCAATCTTTGGCTTGAGCTCTCAACTGACCCGTTCCGTAAGCAACGAAGTCACTTTCGTCGCAATGGGTCCTTTCAAACACCCCTTCAATGTCGCCCAACCATCTTTGGCAAATTATCGGGTCAACCTCCCCGTTGTAAATTGGTGGTTTACACGCCATAAATTCTTTGTATGAACACCCTTTACGTTCTCCCGATTTCTCTTTCATAAGGTTGACACTATCCTCCAACCTTTTGACTCGCTCCTCGACAAGTGACAACACCATGTTTTGAATTTTGTCTATAAACCCGGATAGACTACCTTCAATTGCCTTCCCCACTTCTTCGGCAATTATTTCTTTCATTTGTTCGGTGCTTGTCTGCACCGGATCATCATCGTTTCTTTCCGACATCTTGAAACTGAAATGTTTACATTAAACGTTAAACATTTCATTTATAACATTGCTTCATTTGTTTCGGTTTAGCCAAGTTCCTAACTTGCTTTAACCGTTCACATTTGGTGCACTTTCCGGGTTTGAGTAAATTAACACACTCTTCCCATGCACGTCAATTCACTTCTCGTTTCTTACATAAGATATAATCTATTAAAATAATAAGTTAATTCTTACCGGACGATCAATCAAGCTTGAACCGAACACTTTGTTGACAACCTTAAGCTCTGATTACCAACTTGTCACACACATCTTATTATTACTTCAATTTAATAAAATTTCATACGATTTATATAAAAGATGTCCAAATTAAAACATAGTTACTAAAACGAAGTTCCAAGTAATCAAACTAGTCACCAATGACCAGTGAAAACATTCATGACCTGATGGGCAAATTGTTTACATTCAAAAGAAATAGAAACATCGTTTAACAAAGTTATGAAATCGCGGAAGCTTCAAAAGCGTGTTCGGTTCTTCAAAAACCTCTTGCGATGAGAATTTCAGATTCACAAATTCATGAGAATTTCAAGTAGAGAATTCTCATCAAATTTTACATACCTTATAACCCTCTTGCGATGAGGATCACAAATCTCAGCTCGGATTTCGTTTTGGAATTGATTTAAACCCTCAATTTCTGAGTTTTGTGGAGTTTTGGGGTTTGAAGAACCCGGTCTCCCCTCCCTTGCCTGGTTCGATCTCCACACACGCCCACAATGTGTTTTGGGTTTTTAATTTTTTTGTTTTAATAATATTAGTTTCAATTTGGGCACTTTCAGCCCCTCAACTATTATTTGGTTCTAATTTTTTTAATGTTTTAACCCATTGTAAATCACTACAAGGCTTTTACCTAACTAGGTTATTTTAATCCTAGTTAGTTCACTAGTTTATTTAGCAGCATTATATTTAAAATAAATGATTTGCATTTTCGGGGTGTTACACTTTCCTTCTCTCTAAATTCTTCTATTCTAATCCTCCTTTCTCCGAGCATCCATGACTAAGATGGTTCTCCGATCCTCACAAGCCAAGGATCCCAAGAAGGATAGCCCTTTGAAAAGCCAAGGCGTCACCAAAAACCCTTCGTTGGAACTTTTCCGTTTTACCGATCCTGAGATTGATCGGATTCGTCATTGCTTCCCGGCGGAGGCTGTCTTCAGATCTTTTGACTCTTCAATGAAGAGTGAATGTGTTTCCGACACTTGGGTTTCTTTTCTAGCCACCCCTTTCCTGATAGGGTTTTCTTATCCTTTCCCTGCTTTTACACAATCCTTCTTCACATTCACGGGCATGTGCTACATACAAGCCATGCCAATGATGTGGAGAGTTCTGTACACCATTGAGAGCATCATCGAGCATGAAGGTGTAGAAATAGGGATGTCTGAGTTGAGTCAGCTATACAACCTTGTTAGCCATGGTTCACACCGCTTTCTGTTTAAACACAAACCTGGCCAGCCTCACCCAATCCTCAAGACCACCAAAAACGATACCCACTGGAAGAGCCATTTCTTCTTTGTGAGCAGGGACTCAATCCCAGATGGGAAAAATCTCCCCAAAAAGTGGATCACCCAGGGTAGGATATGGGACTTAGACAAGGATTAAAGTAGGACTCAGTTTCTGTTAAAGATAACTGATTCTTCTTTTGGTTTTTGCAGCCATCTCGCTTTCTCATATTCAAGAAACACCTGCAACAAAAGAAAGACTTGCTGTTTTCTGGAAGCTTGATCCTGTTGTAAGGACATTTCAAGCCAAAGCAAAGGATTCACAAGAAGCATCCTCCGGTTCCTTCACAATGTCAAGTAAGTATTCGAATCTGTGTATAAATAAATATTTAAATGAAAGTAAAATAAGAATACTTATCTGTGTTTTGCATTTGTAGGCGCTGGAAAATCCTCAAAATCAGCTTCCAGGTTCAGCGTCAGTGATCTTGATGCGTTTACTTCCTCCAAGTCCATCAAGAAAGAACTAGCTGCTAGTCCCAGCAACCCCATCCCCAAAGGCATGAGCACATGGGGCAAGGGTGCCAAGAAAAGAAAGAGCTCCGAGTCCCTTGAAGGCCTCCCTCTCATCCAACACCAATTCGAGGAGTATGTCTCCGAGGTAAGGATCCTGGATCCTTAAGTCTGATCTTCACTTTCTGAGGATAACGGATCCTGATCTTATACTTCTTTTATGCAGAAATTTGCTGAGATTCAGATGCTCCTGGATCACAATCTGGCAGAGACTGAGAAGAAAATCCTTGACTTCCAGCAGTTGTTCCTGGCCAAAGACAAAAAGATCTCCTCCCTTGAGAAGGACCTTAATCTGGTGAAGAAGGAACTAGTCCTGACCCAGATCAAAGCTCAGCAGGAGAAGGAGGAGGTGATGGATGGGGCAAATCTCTTTGCTACAATCTCCATGCTTAAGATCAAGCTTCAAATGGAAAAGGAGGCTGAGGATCCTTCTTTTGACAGGTCTGCCTGGAATCAGGAGGCTTGGAAGCTAAAACTGGCGGAGCTGGATGATGATGAGGAAGCTAAGGAGGTCTTCGCAATTGAGGCTGGTAGCAGTGGTTTGAAGGATCCGATTGAGGAAGGAGCGGTTGGTGGTGATGCAGCGAAGGTGTAGGCTACAGAAATGGCCGATGATGGAAATTTCTAGACGTGGTCGGAGCCCATTTTTTATGGTTTGGTAGTTTTTTTTGTTTGATGATGTTTTGAAACAATGTTGGTCTGTACTTTGAACAATAGCACTTAGGTTTAAGGATCACGGATCCTTGGGACAATAGGTAGGATGATAGCTGGTGGAGGGATCCTCTGTTTGGGGGATAAAGCCACTATTATCCTGCCATCTTTATTTCCTGCACTAAGACCTTGTTAATATGGACACCCTTTACCTACCCCAGCGGACGGGCCACGTATTGCTGGTAGATGCTTGGGGTAGGTAATTTTGACAACCTTTGAAGGGTTGAACTTTTGATAAATAAATAAAACCTTTAACTTTTGGCTATCTTGTGTTGTTCATTGTGTTTATTTACCTTTCAATTATTATTGCATATTCCTTTGAACTTACAAGTTAATAACGAAAGTATAGAAATTAGTTTAAGAAAAAAAGTTTAGGATATGATCAAGGATCAAATATCCTATAATCGAAAAGTTCAAAAAGTGATAAAGTTGTTTGATCATATATCCTGTTGTCAAAGTATAAGGGTAACATATATAAACCAAGAATAAAGTTAAAGTAAATAAGGATCACACCAGAGAATCCAAGTTAGGATCCTATATCCTTAAGGCATACCATTGTAATAATTATAAGACAAACCCTGGTAAGAAGTTAGGATCCAGGATCCTTAACTGTTTAACCTTAGAAATCTGAAATAAGATATAACTTGGGACTAAGCCAACTGCAAAAGGAAGAGTTAGTAACTGGGGACAAGCCCAACAAGCTGGGGACAAGCCCAAAGAACTGGGGACAAGCCCAAAAAACTGGGAACAAGCCTAAAGGATCTTGTGTAAACTGGAGTATGGCCCTTACTGGCGACTATCCAAACTTAGTGACATGAAAATGCCAAAACCTTAGCTAACATGAAAACGTTAGAAACCTTAGGAACGGATGTATGGTACGTCTACCATTATACTTAGGATCATGAATACAGTCAGTACAATGAAATTGTCAGCCCCTAAAGCGGGTACTGGTCCCATTGCCTTTAACTGCATCAGGATAATCGTGCGCTACTGGCGAAGGTAGTGGATACCTTAAACTGGGGACAAGCCCAAAAAACTGGGGACAAGCCCATAAAACTTAGGAGACTTTTGTGGATACTTGATCCTCTGTCAAGGATCCCGGAACTTCTACAAAACTCAGAATTTTAGTGAAGAAGGATAAAGGATCCTGAATCCTTTTCCTTGTAAATAAATAAATTAAAGTATTAGGTAAATTAGAATTACATTCTTACCAGAACGAGGATCATATATCCTCTAAGGATCCTTTGTGTATACCGGTCATGAGGATGATTAAGGATCCCGGATCCTTCTTACATGAAGTACCTCTTCAAATGGACAGCATTCCAAGCTCATGGTAATGAATCACCTTCCATTGTTAATAGACAATATACCCCCTTTCCTGCCTCAGCTTCAATAAGATAGAGGCCTTCCCACTTTGGTGCTAACTTACTATCAGCAGGATTTGTGGTATTTTGGAATGCTTTCCTCAACACCATGTCACCAACTTGAAAGTTTCTGATCCTGACATTCTTATTATAAGCTCCAGCCATCCTTTGTTGATAGCTAGCCAATCTTATCCTTGCCAAATCCCTGAGTTCTTCTATGGTATCCAAGTCCTGAACCAAGTTTTCAACATTTCCTTCAGGATCACGGATGCTTGTTCTAGAAGTAGGAACCACCATCTCAGTAGGGATAACTGAATCTGCTCCAAACACTAAAGAAAATGGAGTCTGTCCAGTAGCATTCCTGGGAGTTGTTCTATCAGCCCATAAGACATAAGGTAACTCTTCTGCCCATTTTCCTTTTTTGAATCCAAGCTTCTTCTTCAAGTTGTTGATGATGATCTTGTTAGATGATTCTGCTTGACCATTAGCTTGTGGGTGGACTAGTGTTGATGTTATCATCTTAATCCCCCAACTATCACAAAAGTTAGTAGTTCTACTCCCAATAAATTGGGATCCATTATCACAAACAATTTCAGAAGGGATACCAAATCTGGTAATAATGTTTCTCTTAATAAAGGATATCACTTCTTTTTCTCTGACTTGAGCAAAGGCTTCAGCTTCTATCCACTTGGAAAAGTAATCAGTCATAGCAAGCATAAATACTTTTCCTCCTGGTGCCTTGGGAAGTTTACCAAATATATCCATTCCCCATCTCATGAATGACCAAGAAGAGGATATAGGATGCAGGAGCTCTGCTGGTTGATGAATGATATTGCTATGTCTCTGACAAGCATCACATTTCTTGGCATAATCCACAGCATCCCTCTTCATAGTAGGCCAATAATATCCTGTCCTAAGGATCCTTGAGAACAGTGCTCAGCCCCCAGTGTGGTTTCCACAATCTCCTTCATGAAAATCCTTTAGGACTTCTTGAATTTCAGGATCCTCTATGCACCTTAGATATGGACCTGCAAGAGATCGTTTATATAACATGTTATTTAATATTGTAAATTGAGATACCTTGACTTTGAAAGCTCTGGGGTTTTCTCCTATAGGAATCTCTCCATGTTGTATATATCTCATAATTGGAAGGATCCAGGATCCTGAATGTGATTGTGTACCATCACTAGGTATGATTGCAGAATCCTCTACTATCTCCATAGATGTGTGATCCTCAATATCAGGAGTCAAAATATGGACTATGTGGATTTTAATATCCTCTAGAATCTTCAATGATGATCCAAGGTTGGCCAAAGCATCAGCTTCTGCATTTTCTTCTCTGGGTACCTGTGTCAAACTAAAAGAAACAAAAGAGTCTGCCAATTCCTTGACTATCTCTAGATATTTGATTAGTCTTTCACCTTTAACAGCATAAGAACCATTAAAGTGATTAGCAATTAGCAATAAATCTACATGTACCTCAAGATACCTGATCCTCATGTGCTTGGCAATTTGCAAACCAGCTATCAAGGCTTCATACTCAGCCTCATTATTAGTAGTTTGAAACTCACAAGCTATTGAGTAGGGTATTATGTCCCCCTATGGCGATTTTAGTAGTATTCCAATTCCAGTTCCTTTGATGTTTGAAGCCCCATCTGTGAAGAGTATCCAAGGATCCTTAGTCTCTTCAAGCTGTTGAACTTCTAACTCAGCTTCCCTTTGTAGATAACTACTGAAATCTGCCACAAAGTCAGCAAAGGCTTGGGATTTAATGGCAGTTCTTGGCTCATATCTTATATCATAAGCACTAAGCTTTACTGCCCATTTAGCCATCCTTCCTGACATTTCAGGTTTCCTGAGAACATTCTTAATTGGAAAGTTAGTTTTAACAATAATAGCATGTGTTTCAAAATAATGGCGTAATTTAGTTGATGACATAATCAAAGCAAGGATAAGTTTTTCTAAATGTAAATACCTGGATTCAGCATCAAGCAAACTTTTACTTACAAAATATACAGGGTGTTGTGTACCTTCATGATCCTTAACAAGGACCGCACTTACTGCCTTAGAAGAGACTGCTAAATATAAGGATAATATATCCCTTTTTCTAGTTTCATTAAGGCTGGAGCTGAGGATAGGTAATCCTTAAGGGCCTTGAGAACATTTTCATGCTTTTCAGTCCACTCAAATTTCTTGTTCTTTCTCAGGATGTCATAGAATTCCTTGCATTTCTCTGACGACTTTGAGATGAACCTGTTCAAGGCTGCGATCCTCCCTGTCAATCTTTGCACATCCTTGGCATTGGCAGGGGACTTAATATTCACAATCGCCTTGATTTTCTCTGGACTTGCCTCTATGCCTCTTTTTGTCACCATGTATCCTAGGAACTTGCCTGCTTTTACACCAAAATGACACTTGGAAGGATTCAATTTCATATTGAATTTATCAAGGATATCAAATGCTTCCTCCAAATCTCTAAGGTGATCCTCAGCTCTCTTGGACTTAACCACCATGTCGTCTATATAGACTTCCATTGTGTGTCCTATTTGTTCCTTAAACATCATATTGACTAGCCTTTGGTATGTAGCACCTGCATTTCTTAGTCCAAACGGCATAGCAATATAACAATAGATACCAGTAGGGGTCATAGAGGCTGTATCCTCTTGATCGGATGGTTCCATATGAATTTGTTGAAATCCAGATGAAGCATCCATGAAAGTCAACAACTTATGACCCGCGGTAGTATCCATCATGGAATCAATGTGGGGTAATGGGAAATGATCCTTGGGACATGCCATGTTTAAATCAGTAAAATCGACACATACCCTCCACTTTCCGTTTTCTTTTGAACAACAACCACATTGGCTAACCATCTTGGATACTTAACCTCTCTAATCATACCTGCTCTGAGCAGTTTATCTACCTCCTCCTGGATAATGGCATTCCTCTCGGGTGCAAACTTTCTCCTCTTTTGATGTATGGGTTTGAACGACCTGTCAATGCCAAGCTTATGAGTAATTATATCTTTAGAAATACCTGTCATATCCTCATGCTTCCAGGCAAAGGTAGTTTTTCTCTTCTTAAGGAAGGATACTAGATCCTGTTCTATGTCATTGAGGATCCCGGATCCTATGAAGACTTTGGATTCAGGATCCTGAGGATCCATCAGGATATCTTTCACATCTTGTTCTCTTGCCTCCAGGACATCTCTTGGAGGATGCTTTAATTGCTATTGCTCCCTGGGTCTCGAGGCTGGTTTCATTGATGAAGTATAGCAATTCTTGGCTTCCTGTTGGTCACTTTCAATCTTCACCACCCTCCACGGAGTTGGGAGTTTCACACATTGATGGTATGTAGATGGAACTGCTTTCATGTCGTGTATCCATGGCCTGCCAAGGATAACATTACAACAGGATAAGCAATCTATAACACAAAATTTTTTAAAAGAATTAACTCCCTCAATGTAAATGGGAAGCTTAATGTCCCCCAATGTATTCTTGGTTTCTCCACTGAATCCCACTAGAACTGATGATCTTGGGATAATATCTGATTTAGGGATGTTCATCTTCTTGAGGACATCAAGTTGAAAGATGTTCACTGAACTTCCTCCATCTATTAGAATCCTGCGAACAAAATGATTAGATATAAACAAAGTAATAACAAGACCATCATGATGAGGATCCTGAATATCCACACGATCATCCTCATCAAAGGTTATAATTTTCTCCTGTGTAAGGGTCGAGGTTCGAATGGGTCTATCCCCATTATCCATCTTGGTCTCTTTGGCATGCCTCTTGGCTGCTGAAAAGGAAGTGCCACATATGACTGATCCACCAGATATGAAGTTGATAATTTGTGCATCAGCAGGAGGAGCAGGAGCTCTTTCCGGAACTTTTTCAGGATCCTGGATCCTTGACTTTTTTCTTCCCAACAGCTCCTTCAAATGCCATTTGCTTAACAAGTAACCAATCTCTTTTCTGAGTGCAATGCATTCTTCAGTGAGATGACCGAAATCTTCATGATATGCACACCATTTGGATTTGTCTTTTGTTGCAGCTGGCTTATCACTCTTTCTAGGCCATCTTGCTTTTTCACCTAGGTTCTGCATTGCAAGGATTAGTTCATTATTATCAACAGAAAAGCAATATTCAGAAATGGGAGGATAATCCTTATCATCCTCTTCCTGTTATACTGCATGCACGTTCTGGTTATCAGACTTGTTGTATGATTTAGACTTGTTGTTCCTGAAGTAGGATCCTTGCTTTTCCTACTTTGAGGATCCTGCCAGTCTTTCTTGGATCCTTTTATCATCCTCTATCCGGATGAATCTAAGGGCCCTGGTTCTCACTTCATCAAGATTCCTGCAAGGGGTCATTACAAGATCATCATAGAACAATGAATCCTTAAGTAAACCCATTTTGAAGGCTTCTACAGCCGTAGCAATATCCAAATTAGGAATATCTAAGGATTCTTTACTGAATTTAGTGATATAATCTCTAAGTGATTCATTTTGACCTTGTGTTACCCAATATAGATCACTAGTTAAACGTTCAAATTTCCTACTGCATGAGAATTGGCTGTTAAACAAGTTAACTAGATTAGCAAATGAAGTAATAGAATAAGGGGGAAGACTTAGCAGCCATTTAAGAGTTGATCCTGTCAGTGTGGATCTGAAACCCTTTCATAGACATGCTTATTTTAACCTCTCAGGAATGGGGTTGATCTCCATCCTTTCTCTGTATTGAGCCACATGCTCTTCTGGATCCGTTGAGCCATCATATAGCTTCATGGTTGGTATTTGAAACCTCTTCGGTATCTTTGCATCACAAATAGGTGGTGCGAAACAAGATATCTTGTGACTCCCATCTGGAATTTCAGGAATGGGCTTAACCACTCCCGGAACGCTGGATATCATATCCTTAAGTTTCTTCAATTCCCTAGCCATAGCTTGGTTGATGCCCGTATCCTGCACAAAGCCATGGTTAGTATTATAAGGATCATTTAAAGTGTTACCTCCTGAAGGATTCAGTTTTGGTATTCCTGATGTGAATCCATATTGGCGAGATTCCGGTAGGATTGAGGGACCAGATGAAGCAATAGTTTGCATAGGTATGAAGTCTCCCAAATGAATCTCTGAACTTCTGGGTTCTGCACTTCTTAAAGATCCCTGATCCTGAAAGATGTTAGATCCCTGATGCACCGAGACTGGGGGTCTTGGAGGATAATCCATGGATCCGTAAACCTAAGATGAGGATCTCTGAACCTGAGAGGAGGATCCTTGAACCTGAGAGGATCCCTGGACCTGAGAGGAGGATCCTTGAACCTGAAAGGATCCCTGACCCTGGGTTGAGGATCCTTGACCCTGGAATAGGGATCCTTGAATCGTCTGCGCTCCCATATATCCTCCAGAATTGAAAAAGGATCCTTGATGCTGAAACAAAGATCCTGAAGGGTGAAAGTAGGAACCCTGAGCCTGCATCACTGCCGATGATCCAAAACGCATTCCCAATGATCCACCCTGGTACTGGACATCAGATGCTGCAGAGTGTTGGGCAGTTATGACTGGAGTGTCGAAATTCAGTGATTTCGGCATCAAAGGAGAGTGATCCTCTGCTGGTCTCTTCAATTTCTTGATGTCATCGATCTCTCGAAGGATCCAGTGGTTAGTTTTGTCCTGCTATTGCATGTAGTCCCTCATCTACAAAATCAAAGAATAAAGATCATTATTAGCAGGACCAGAAGAAGCAGCAGAAGTTGGTTTTGGGAAAATGGGGGTTTGTTTCTTCGCAGCATTCTCAGCATTCTTCTGGGATCCAAAAGGTGTTGGAGGCAAAGGTGGAATGCCCTATGAAGAAGTAATTGCCGGCATGGAGCTTGAAGTGTTCTTCGCTTGAGAAGCCATGTAGTCGAAGGTAATGAACCGAAGTGAACGAAATGAACAAAATTTCTCAGAAATGAAGCACCAATTTCCCCACGGTGGGCGCCAAACTGTTTTGGTCAAAAATAGCACAAGGATAATACAACCAAATCCGATTTTGTGAGGTGTGATGCTTGAATAAATGGACAAATGTATGAACAATGTATGAATGAAATGAAATTGGGACACAGGGATTTATACGAGGAAAAAGCCCTTGATCAATGTATGATCTCCGGCACAAAAAACCTCGGGTGATGGAAACTACCGATCACCAACTATATTAAACAAATGATGTTACAAATCAGGATGACAACAAGCTTGTTACAAGGATCACTAGTGTGGAAAAAGTGTGTAATCGCCAATAAGTTGCAGAGAGTTCTCGAGTAGTGTGTGTTTGCTAACTGTTCTGTCTAATCAAGCTTGTTATCCTCTTATAAAAATAGAAATAACTAGCTAACTAACAATCCGCAAATCATGCTAGCTTCCCACGACTTCCATAACGGTCACACAAGCCATGCACGTGCAGAATAATGGAGCATATTCTCCTGGAATCACAACAAGACCAAGTCCCACACGTATACTCCTGCAAAACAAGTTCAAACATAATGGAAACAATTGTTAGTATAAGGATCATAATGAGGATCCTGGATCCTTAACCCTACAACGTCTTCTGAGGATCCTTAATTCAAAACTGAACTGAGGATCCGTGATCCTGGCTGCACTTGAGGATCCGTGATCCATAGGTTGTGGAAATCCATCCCTAACAGTTCCTGCAAGGATTCATTACAAGATCCTGATAAAATTGAGAATCCTTTTGGAATCCCATCTTGATAGCCTGCACAGCTGTAGCAACGTCAAGATGTGGGATATCTAAGGACTCCCTGCTAAACTTGTTCACATAATCCCTTAAGGATTCTTGTGGACCTTGAGTTATCCTGTAGAGATCACTGGTTAGTTTCTCAAAACTTCGACTGCAAGAAAATTGACTATTAAATAAATTAACTAAGTGAGCAAATGATGTAATTGAATGAGGTGGAACATTTAGGAGCCATTTTAAGGCTGATCCTGTTAGAGTAGAACCAAAACCCTTGCAGAGGCATGCTTCCTTAAGATCCGGAGGGATAGGGTTAATCTCCATCATTTCCCTATACTGAGCAATATGTTCTTCAGGATCCGTGGTTCCGTCATAGAGCTTCATGTTAGGGGTTTGAAATCTTTTTGGGATTTCAGCATCACAAATAGGATGTGCAAACCGGGATATCATGTGGCTATCCTGGGATACTTCTGGAATCGGCTGAACTACCCCTGGTATACTGGATATCATATCTTTCAACTTCTGAAGCTCCCTAGAGAGTGCTGAGGTCACACCTGTATCCTGCAAAGATCCAAAACTATTAGTAGCAAAAGTATTGGGGGTGTTAGACACGTTACCAGCCTGAGGATTCTGGCTATATCCTGGAGCATATCCTGATCCTCTAACAGTTGATACCCTGACCGATGAGGGTATCTCAGGAGTATGACTCTGGGAATGACTGGGTACAATATTGCCCCTGTTATCCTTGATGTATACTGCCGAACTGAAGTCTAATGCTCTGGGCTGCAAAGGAGTGACAGTATCCTCAGCAGGACTAGTGGAGCTGGATTTCAAGAGTTTTATCTCTCTTATCAGCATTTGGTTGGTTTCCTGCTGCTGCTTTATCTGATCCTGTATACTACCAAACAAAGTTAGAATTTCATCATTAGAAGCCATAATAGGGGTTCTCCCTGAAGCAGCAGATCCTTGAACATTCTGAGTGGGAATAATATCCCGAGCCACGTGAGTTTCGGTTCTTCTCGGAGGAGCTTGAGGCTGTGAAGAGGCTTGCATCCTTGGAGGTGGTGGAAGCACCGAACCAATTGTTGCAGAGGATGTAGCGGACATGGTAGAAGAGCTCATGTTTGATTTTGAGGCCATTGAAAATAGTTGTGCAAAAAGCTTTGAAAATAGAAAACCAAGTAACGATTTTAAGAAAGCTTTTAGTAGAAATAGCACCTCTTGCCCCACGGTGGGCGCCAAATTGTTTTGGTCAAAAATTACCTAAGAAATTTAGTGATCAAATTAGTTTTGTGAGGTAGTGTGCTAACAATGTGTGTTGAAAATATCTTGGTCTAGTTGTTTGCAAAAACAGTTTTCAGGATACGGCTCAGGATATTGAGATGTATCAACAATCAAACAATGAGCAGAAAAGTAAAGGTTGACACGTGATGTACGAGGAAATCCCTTGATCAATCTAGATCGCTGGCACAAAACCTCGAGAGCTGACAATCGTAGCTGCCTTGTTCTTCTTATTGCTTCAAAAGTCAGGATACAGTGCAGGATATTAACCAAATCGTCGCTAAGTGTTATAATGCTTTTCAGAAAGTGTATGAATTGTGAGAGAAAGTATGAGTATTCGAGAGTAGTGAAAGTGATGCCCTATGTGATCTGGTTTATCCGTCTATTTATAGTTACAAAAAGAAAACAAAATCTCCTAAAATGGGGGAATGCCAACGAATATTCCCATGTGAACGTTGAAGACCAAGTAATGCGGCTTCAACGTTCTTCTTTGAACAACTTGGACCGAGTCTTCAGGGGAAGAGGTCTTCGTGAACGTTATGGACTTGTACTCGTACTCCTGCATACAATTCGTTAGTAATCCTCAGGATACAGCATCAGGATGTTACCAATATCCCGATTCAGCATCCTGGTTGTGAACATATATTATGTAATCAAGATATAATTCAAGATACTATCCAGGATATGGGCTCAGAATTTCACCTATAACAATAATGTATATTTTCAAGAGGCTACTTCATGTTGAAGTTCTATTAGGTATTTTTTTTCAAAATCGGCAAGACACCGGATCAGTGGAAAATTAATGTCGAAGTGCCTCTATTAGAACAAAGGCGATGTCCCAATTTGTGGATACTATTGGGGGACAAAGTTGCAAAGTCATACTATGAAATTATGGGAGGCGGTTATAAAGACTAGAATTAGATGGGACACACAGAAGTGGTCTACTACAGAAACGATACACATTCTAAGAAAATTGATGGAAAATTTTAGAGAGACGAAGCGAGATCTGCATATGGTATTCATTGACTTGGAAAAAGTGTACGACAGTGTGCCACATCGGCTAATTTGTGATAGTCATAAGGGTAAAGGAGTCCCTTGGAAATATATAAAGCTAATTAGAGATATGCATACTAGGACTAAAACAAGCATTCATGTACATGTACATGTGGGGGACACTGACTCCTTCCCTATGGAGATAGGCCTTTGTCAAGCGTCCGCGCTGAGTTTGTTTCTTTTTCTTATAGTCATGGACAAGTTGTCAAAGTCAATTAAAGAGGCAGTGTTGTGGTGCATGCTTTTTGATGATGGTTTGCAGGTACTGTTTCCGTGAAATGTTACTTCTCTCATGATAGATCTAGCATGACTAGTTTCGCATTGTAAATCTCGCATAATTATTTCACATAGTAGATCTCGCATAGTAGATTTTTTATAAGTAGTTTTTGTATATATAGTTTTCACACGGCATTCTTCGCATGACCATGCATGCTTAAACTCAAAGTTTTCACCTAAGAGTCTAGTACGAAAACTCTAAGGTCTCGATTGGATGGCATGTGGAAGAGTTGACCCTATTGACCACCCTTGTTATGTAAAATGTGACCATTTCACACATGAAACTTGAACATGTTTGACTTAGCAGTTCAAGGGTCGAAATCATCTGACATACAATGTTTTTATGGTGATGTACATACTCGATAAAAAATGATATGAAAGGAATACATGTGAAAGAAAGTAATGTCTGATGTAATCAAATATTTTTTGGCTTCTAATCACAATGTTATCATGAAATGTTCTCAACTACTCAGTGTAATGTTTAGAAATGATAGTTTGATTAGAAAGAGAGAGAATTAAAGTAGAAAGTAAAGATAAAGGGTAGTTACCTCCAAGGCAACTAAGTCTTACTCGTACTCCATGGTCGTGAACCTTGGTACGTTGTGAGCACATGATTGGGTGTTTACCTCTAGGGCCACTAAGTCTTGCTTAATTGTGAGCATATGATATGAAAATTACCTCCATGGCTGCCAAGTCTTACTTCATTGTGAGCACTTTATAGGGTAGTGACCTCTAGGATACTTTCACAAAAATATGAGAGTCTGAGAAGAGTGATGTGGATCACTCATCAGGTGAATGTCATCTTATTGCTAAAGATAAAAGTTAAAGCTTAAAGTATGTTTATGTGAAGTATGTTATGATGATATGATTTGTATTGCCTGGACTAATGTATGGAAAGTTTTGGTTGCAATGTTTGAACGCTTGTATGGATTGAATATGAGTTTAAGAACTATGTTGCAATGTATAAATCCAATTGTTAAGACCACTGAGTTTGGGGTGTTTCAAATAGATAATTGAAGTTTGTTATTGTTACTCCACAATTTTAAAGTAGAGTAATAATTATTACGCTACTTTTGTTTTGTTGATGTGTGATATTATTAATGTACTTCAATTGTTGTAAAGTAATACTGACTCTTCTAGTTCAATTATGATGCATAGTAATTAATCATTGAGTACCATAATTATCATATTTACAAAAAAATGTCATTGCATTCTTTTTTCTTTGCTTCTTACGATTCACATGTTAAAACTTATTTGTATTTAATCTTAGGGTAAACTGCCATTTTGGTCCCTGTGGTTTGAGCACTTTTATTATTTTAGTCAAAATCTCAAACTTTTTAAATCTGGGTCCATGTTGTTTCATTTTTATTGTCATTTTGGTCCAAAAATCAGATCACCCCTTATTTGACTATTAAAAGCTGATTATTTTGTCTTTTTTTTCAGGGGCAAAATTGTCCATTTAAATTTAATATAACATATTATTAATTAAATTAATTAACTTAAATATCCATTTACCCTTTAAAATCAATTCATCACTTCGTCTTCATCATCTTCACCCCACCCCACACCAAACCCTAACCCAAACACCGTAGTCCGGCGCTCCAGCATCCTGTTTCTCCGACAAGCACACCCCGACGCCCTCCCCTCCTTCTTCTTCCCTGTAACACCTCCCCCACCGCCGTCAAACAGATCGAAGAAATGAGAGAGAGAAAGAAGGTGGCCGCCGCTGCGGCGACGGTGGTGCTTCTGCTTCGACAAATTTCTGGTAAGAACTGGCTTCCCCGTTTTCTTTTATATTTCTGATGATCGAGTTGTGAACATGGAGGCCGCTAATGGAATTGTGATTGTGATAAAATTTCTTTCTAACTGCAAACTTCTTTAATTCGATGTCAGGTTCTTTTTTATGATTTTGAATTGGCTCTGTTATGCATTTTGGGGTTTATTTATTCAATTAGTTGTATATTTTGAATTGGCTCTGTTCAATTGATTCGTCATGGTTGCAGGTGTTGATGTTCGTAGTTGTTGATTCGTCATAGTTGCAGGGGTTAATTAGTGTTGTTGATTCGTCATAGTTGCAAGTGTTGATGTTCAGTTGTTGTTTGAGAAGAAGGGATTTAGCGATAGTCGGAATTTATTGGCACTCTTGGTCTCTTTGCGGGTTGATTTATTTGTTTTTGTTGTTGGATTGCCTCCTCTTGATTCCTTGTGTTCTGAACTTGTTGATCCGGCTGATTGTTATGATTAACACTTCGATTAGGGTTTTTCTTATGAGTTCTTGATCTGGGTTTGTGGAAGATGATCTGCTTTGAGAGAGAGAGTATGTGTGCAGAGTATGTTTTCATTTAAACATTTTTTTTATTTATGAAATGACCAATTTACCCTTGAACAAAAAAAAAACAAAATAGGCAGGTTGCAACAGTGAAAAAATAGGGTTTTTGAATTTTGGACTAAAATGGCAATAAAAGTGAAACCACAGGAACCCAGATTTAAAAAGTTTGAGATTTAGACTAAAATGGCAAAAGTGTCAAAACCACAGGGACCAAAATGGCAGTTTACTCTTAATCTTAACATTATATATGTGGCAAATAGTTTAAAATAAGCATGTGAATAATGCACACAAGTTTAGAGAATGAAGATCTTGGAGAGTAAGATAGTAGGTAACAGATTGATGGTGTGTAAGAACTATATTAACTTTGTGAATGAAAGAAATTTGTAAAAAAAAAATCAGGTTTGATTTGTATTATATTATTGTCTAAATTAATTTTAGTTGGTATAAATTTGTGAATATGTATAACGTTTCGCTTAATTTGTAATATTATATATTTTTGGAAATTTCAATTTATATGCAAACTTAAAAAAAGCAGGATTTTTTTACATCTGTTTTTATAAATTTTTGCAGCAAAATTTGGGTGACTAATTTGCTACTATTCTTGTCGCAATTCATAAATTTTTGCAGCAAAATTTGGGTGACTAATTTACTACTATTCTTGTCACAAAAAAGAAGAAAACAAATTTAGTCGCACAAATAATCAATCCCTAGTACTCCGAGAGTAACTCGAGTCCACCACCAATTCCGGGGAAAACCCGGTAACCCACCCGTCCGTAGGCACGATAGTGAAATTACCAGTAAAACCCGTTTGGCTCAAGAATCAAATCCAGGTTTCCTGGGTCTCCTATCATTGCCCACCAGTGCCTCACTCTGTATCAAGTGAGAGTTGAACATGCATCTCGCAAGAGAAAATGCAAGCCTTCAACCACTTGATCTAAAAAACATTTGAGAGATGGTTTTTTAAGTTGCTAAATCTGTGTCAAATGTTTTGGTCACAAAAAATATAGCAAAACAGTTTTGTCACCGGAAAAACTGCACCCATATGACATTGCCACCCACAAATATTTGTTCATTTATATGTGTCTGGTCCTATTGCATTACCTAGCTCCATCCTATCCGGCAAACAATTTAATCAAGGTGTGAGGGTATTTGTTGATAAAATAGAAATATAGAGAAGAGAACCTGAAGTACACAAGAATTGAATAAGAATAACGTAAATGAAAGGTCGATAATGCTATGTGACTCAAATACGAAGAGTTAATATATGATATGGGACCCAAAAGGATCAAAAAAAGGCATGTAGTCTTGAATATCATCTTTACTTCTTAGCTTGGTATATCTTATATAATGTAAAATAATGTTCATCATAAATTATCGTAAAAACACTTTCAAACTATTGTCTAGTATAATATTAGAGTGTGTTAAATTAAAGAAACGGGAATAGCATGTAGAAGGTTTTGTAACTACTAGAAAACTAGGTCATTTCTTACGTTAATATTCATCAAAAACACATAGAAAACGGTTGTTTGTGACAATTCTTTGGACAATTTCCAACAAAATAATGTGGTCGGAAGTACCTACGCATTTCTAACAAATTTCCGACAAATTGCCATGTGCACGCGGTATATGAGATCAGTATGACTGTCCTCGTCTAATTGTGTGTAAAACAGTGTACATACCTATGACTCATACGACAACTAGAAATAATGCATTTCTATAATGCAGAAAGATAACACCAAAACTTATGAAAGTATTGCCGGCCCTTAGAATTCATGTACACGAGCTCGAAAAAATGTGCCCTTAGGCCTTAACGAAATTTTGTATTGACTCACTAAAGGTCTAAACCTAATGCCAAAGGGGTTAATAACTAATCTAAACCATAAGAATAGTTTTGTAAGGGGGCCTAAGTTGGTGTTTGTGTGAATGTACCCTATTATAAAAATATTTTACATATACATATCGAGTTTTTTTTATAAAAAAACGTACCCCTCGAAATATCGGGCCCTGGCCGGTGGTCCTCCCCCCCACCCCCAGGGCCGGCCATTCAAAGTAACTTGAACAACCATTTTTTGTGGGAGTATGTTGTTTATAAGAAACTAGATCAGCACATGTAGGCGTTTCTTAGAACACCTTGTACTAATAGTCTGTTCATAATTACCCCTTGGTAAGTTCAAGTTTGCATGGGTGACAAGCGAACTCCAAAGAGGTTTTTCACAAACTTATTATGTTTTTCACCAACCCAAGTTCGCTTACAAGGGTAGCGTAGTTCCCAAAAACACCTAGAAACCAATCGCATTCTTAAACTACACTGATACAAAAATTTCTTGAACAACAAAGCATTGCATGAAAAGAAGAGACTCCAACGTAGCCAAGTAATGATTGCCGACAATGCTATTCATGCATATGCCATTACTAATTAACTTAGATCATGCCGGCAATTCATCCTTGGCTCAGTTGAACTCTCCTCCACCTCAGGCAATGCCATGATGTATATTCTTCAATAATATTATCTATTGGTATATGTATTGAATTGTAATTCAATGTGTGAAGTTAACCTTCCATCTTGCTATACATATATAGAAAAGGAAAAGGGGAGATGAGATAGGATTTAGTAATATATTCCTTTGCACTATTATATATTATTGGCATATATTAAAGTCCATGACCTTTTATTATAGAGATCAGTTAAAAAAGACTAAGTTGATATACTAAAAATGCATTTTATGTTGATAAACAAACCAAAACCTCATTGATTTAAAAATTTATATGTATTATGAATGATTTGGAAATAAAACTACATCCATGTTCACAGAACACAAAATAACTCTACCCGCGCTAGAAATCCATCAAATTGTATGTCAAATTGGATAAAAAACCGAATATAATAAAAACTAACATATGTTGCAACTTGCAACATACAGTATGTGAGTCTTGTGTTTTAGAAGTCAAGATACTAGTGTCATTTTATTCGTGTTAACAGGGAATCTGGATAGTATGATGTCTTTGCATATAACGAGTGTTGAGTGATTTTTATTATACACTTTGACTTAATTGATTATAAATTCTAACTGTGTTAATGGATTGCAAATCCAGGAACTCATGGATTTGTTTTTTGTTGCCCCGGTCATCGTGGTATTACTCTCACCTGAGCACGCTTAATTGTGCCACAACCAACTAAGCTCAAAACTCGTTGGTGATTTAAGAGGCGAGGCGAGACATGTCTTATGAACCAAGAATCTTTTCTAGCACGCTTAACATTATTATTTTAATCCAATTTTCTAAACAAATAGTTTTGGACTTCATACACATTTATAAGGGAAATATATTTTTTTATCATCAACTGATCTATAACAAGGTTTTACTTTGTTTTTAGAAATCAATTATATTTTTTAAATCGTGAACAAATATCAAGCTTTCCTATACATTTTACACGTTTTTTAAAGCATCAAAACTCAAAGCTAGAAAATAACTGTCGATGTAACAGACTTAATACATGGATATATAACCTCAAAAATTTTACAGAAAATTCATTAATATTTTCAGCATAAGAGTTTTCACCAATGAGCACAGAATCAAGGTTTGTAGCTAAGGGTCTACAGTTCTCAATAGTAATTAAATATTTTTTTGATTATGAACGGCAACCTAAATCTATATCATTTGTCCATAATGAGACTTGAACTCTCATTAGTAATTAGGAGATCTACCATTGAGCTACATGCCTTTTAGTAACTAAAATTAGTTAATTACAATTAAAACTGTTAAACAGTTTCGTTTGGTATAACTATACAATGAATAATGTTGATTGATCGTTTTTTTAAACACACAATATACGAAATGCTCGAAACTTGAGACACGAGAGACTCATAAACATATTTATAAAACTAGAGATGAGTACGCCCTCTATATTGTTCCACTCTACCTGCTTCCTCGTTCCACAAACTTTCATTTAGCCAAAAGTCTTAGTGGAGATGTGAAATCTGCTTTAAGAGACCCGTGCTGAACACGAATTCTCAGTCAACGCTAACGTTTTAGTTTGTTCAATTGTTGCAGTTGAAAAATATTGCTCAAGATAGATATAATGGTTTAAAGATTTTTACCTTTGTTTAACATGTGTTTAAAATTTTATGATTCGTTTTTGTAATGTTACCGTACTACAATATTACCATGACGAAAAGAGAGCATCTTTATTTATTTATCTAACCAGAAAAGTACACCCAATTTCATACAAGTACGTCGGAATGAAGATATTTTTTTTATCAAACCTTCGAATTCCATGATAAATTTATTGGAAATTCGCTTAGTCACGAGTTCTTCCGTCTCCAAAGCCCTTGTATACTAGTGTGAGAGCTTATCCGGTTCGAGTTGGTATGACAGTGGACCCATACATCATGGATTTAGCTAGCCAAGTATAATAAAGGTTACATCTACCATGTGTTACACCTAATGTCCCATTGGGTCGTGTCTCTCTGTCTACAAAAGATAATATTCGTACGTCTGACCAAACGAATCTTCATATCCTAACAGGTAGAAGCTAGCCCATGCTATGTCCAAATCGCAGGTTCTAAAGGGCAAAGAATGCATATAGTTTTGACTTGCAAAAAAGATTCCTATAATAAGAGATGCAAAATCATTGAAATATTATTTGGTCAACAGGATGGTGGCCATATGGAGATGTGGAATGGTTGACATTTCTAACTTGCTATCTTTCTGACTTGCTATCCAACAGCTGTGAGCATCATAGCAAAATAAAGAAGAAAAGAAGAGAGAATATATCTAAAAATCATTCTCAAAGAGATAATATATTGATAGCCTATCACTCAATCTTCCAGGACTTTGTTATACAATTGTTTTAAAGATTAGAATGGATATGAAAGAAACTAATTAACAGCTAGCATGCAGATGAATATATACTAATTAGTAATAACATAGAGAAATTTATACAAACTGGTCTCATTTCAAGCAATGACTGGAATTAACGATAGTTTATGAAAAAAAAAATGATAAAGGAAAGCTCGAAGGTTTCTGTAGGCTCTTGTGTCTTTGAAAGGTCATTTGATTATTCATTTTCTCTTTTAATGGTCTGGTTACTTACTTTATTCTTATGCTGTTTATTTTCCATCCTTTTTATTAGTTGCTCTTTTTTATGGTGTTTCAAATAAATGCTCTTTTAAGGAACAAATATCGTTTAAGGAATATAGAACCAATTTGTTAGATCATGCATCTCATGTGTAACAATTCTACTAAAATTAAATAAAATGTACGTAAAAACCTAATAATTCTTCTAGTTTTCTACTTAAAATTTGTTATATGCGGCACACATATATGTATGTATAGGGGTGGGTTATGCTATAAAACGTCAAACGCCTGAGAAGTGTAAGAAACAACATAGATGCAGGTGAAGGGCAAATGTGTCCAACAAAAAAAGGTAAAAACTGAGAATGAAGACATATAACATAACGCACCCTTATGGGTGGTAAACACACTATATATGGGTTAAAGACGAAGCTAAACGCCCCATTAAAAATCCTCAACACATTGTTGTACGTGTTGAGTGTGAAGCCAAATAGGCCAGCTTTGCTGATCAAGTTGATATGGAAATAATTGTCTTTGTGATCCAGATTTCACGGATCATGTTTTGGGACTATCTTCTCTTTCCTCAATCTTATATATATGAGATTGTTATGTATCTGTAAAATCGTACCAAAAGCTTAATACAAATATTCCTAGTTACCAAGAGTGGATGTAGGTCAGAACTGGCCGAACCACTATAAATCTTTGTGTTCTTCATAAGAAAATTGTGTGTGTGTGTGAGAGAGTTCTGTGTTCGTGTGTGTATCCAGATCCTAACAACTGGTATCAGAGCTCAGGCTCTTGTTGTTGAACCGAACAGATCGAACAGAAATCGATCAGAAGACGAACAGAAACCGAACAGATCGAACAGAAATCGATCAGATTCGAACAGAAGCGAACATAAACGAACAGAAACGAAGGTGTAGAAGAAGGAGATACCTGAAGGTGTAGAAATCTGAACTAGGGTTCCGATTTGCATCAGTTTCAGCCGGTCCTTTCACGCCAGTTTCCTCTGTTCAGGTCCGCAGTCACTGTTCAGGGTTCTGAACCAGCAACCGTTGCCGCTCAGGTGAATCATAGCAGTGATTCCGAAGCCGCCGGGTTTCTGATCAGAAAACCGCCGTCACCACAGCCGTCAGAACCGCCGGCAGTTCCGCCAGTCTCCATCTGTCCAGCGTCGCCGCCGCTGTCTAGGGTTCCGATTGAACCCAGTCTTGCTCTTGTTTGAAACACAAACAGAAGAGAAGAAGAGGAAGAAGAAGAAGAAGTGGATCGCAGAGTTTTTTTTTTTTTGTTCTGGTGAAATTTGGGGAAGAAGGAGAACACGTCCGTGTTTTATTCTGGTGGAGAAATTGAAGTTTCAATTTTATCAGAAAGGCCCCCTCAACTTTTATTTCTGGAGGAGAAATTAAAGTTTCAATTTTATCAGAAAGGTCCCTCAACTTTGAACAAGATCTCATTATCCATCAATACTTGTCCTTGCCATTAAAGCTTGAAACAGATAAGTTATTTGTTTTTTTATTATCGCTTTCGCTCGTATAAATTACCACTTAGCAGTACAAACCCGTTTGGTTAGTAGTAATTTGGTAATTTTTTTTAATGGCAGAAGATAGTAAAATCAAGATTGATAAGTTCGATGGAAGTGATTATGGATTTTGGAAAATGCAAATTGAAGATTTATTGTATCAGAAAAGTTTTCATTTGCCTATGTCAGGTGAACAACCAGATGACATGTATGATGAAAAATGGAAGTTGTTGAATAGACAAGCTTTGGGTGTGGTTAGGCTTTCTTTGGCAAAGAGTGTTGCTTACAACATTGTCAATGAAACAACCACATATGGTGTATTGAAAGCTTTGTCCAACATGTATGAAAATCCATCCGCTTCAAACAAAGTATTCCTCATCCGACAATTGGTTAACACCAAGATGAAGGAAGGCATGTCGGTTACCGCCCACATAAATGAGTTTAACTCAATTATCTCTCGTTTAGCCTCAGTTGAAATAAAGTTTGAAGATGAAGTACAAGCACTACTCCTTTTATCATCGTTGCCCGACAGTTGGTCAGGCACAGTCACAGCTGTTAGTAGTGCATCCGGCACTACCAAACTCACTTTCGATAGTATTCGTGAGTTGATAGTAAACGAAGATATCAGACGGAGAAGCAGTGGTGAGACTTCTAATTCTAGTTCTTTATTGCATACAGAAAGTAGAGAAAGAAGAAACGAAAGAGGACATAGTCGAGGCAGGTCCAAGTCCAGAAGAAGGGGACAGTCAAAGAACAGAAAAGACGTTGAATGTTGGAATTGCAAAGAAAAAGGTCACTATATAAGCCAATGTACAAAACCAGCTGCAAAGAAAGAAGTAAACAGTGTATCCTCGGAAGAATTAGGTGATGTTCTCATATGTTCTGTTGAAGATTCAGTTGAATCTTGGATTATGGATTCGGGTGCTTCTTTCCATGCTATCTCATGCCCAGATATGGTCAAGAATCTACGAACAGGTAACTTTGGTAAAGTTCGTTTAGCAGATGATCAAATGCTTGATATCACAGGTATTGGAGATGTAGACTTGAAGACCTCATTAGGAACTATATGGACATTGAAAAATGTCAGGGTTGTTCCTAATTTGAGGAGAAAGTTGATTTTAGTTGGTAAACTGAATGATGAAGGGTTTAATGCTCACTTTGGGGGTGGACAATGGAAAGTGATCAAAGGCAATTTAGTGATTGCCAAAGGAAAGAAGCAAGGTACTCTATACATGGCAGAAGTTTCTGCTGAAGGTGTTCATGCAATGACCACTGGTCCGAGTCCATCAAATTTATGGCACAACCGACTCGGACACATGAGCGAGAAGGGATTGAAGATGTTGGCTCAGAAAGGTAAGTTTCCAGACTTGAAGAAAATGGAAACTGAATTCTGTGAACCTTGTGTTCTTGGAAAACAAAAGAGGGTTACTTTTGTGAAGACATGGAGGACACCGAAAGCTCAGAAGTTAGAGCTTGTTCACTCGGATGTATATGGACCAACCTCTGTTTTATCTCTAGGAGGCTCGAGGTATTATGTTACTTTCATTGATGATTCAACACGAAAGGTATGGGTATATTTTCTTAAGCATAAATCTGTTCTATTTGATGCTTTTAAGATATGGAAATCTACTGTTGAAAATGAAACTAACTTGAAGGTAAAGTGCTTAAAGTCTGATAATGGTGGTGAATACATAAGCAAGCAGTTCACTGACTATTGCGCCAAGGAAGGGATAAAGATGATCAGGACAGTTCCCGGAACTCTTCAGCAGAATGGTGTAGCTGAGAGAATGAATAGAACTCTAAATAAGAGGGCTAGAAGCATGAGGCTAAATGCCGGGATGCCCAAGACATTCTAGGCCGATGTAGTTAGCACTGCAGCCTACTTGATCAACCGTTCACCAACAGGTCTCTAGATTTCAAGTTGCCTGAAGAAATGTGGCAAGGAAAGGAGGTAAGTCTCGAACACTTACGAGTCTTTGGTTGTAGTGCTTACGATTTGTTAGAAGCTGGTGACAGGGATAAGTTAGACTCAAAATCCAAGAAGTGCACATTCATTGGTTATGGGTCAGAACAAATGGGTTACAGGCTTTGGGATAATGAAGGAAGAAAAGTAATCAGAAGCAAGAATGTCGTCTTCAATGAAAACGAATTGTATAAAGACAGAAACACCAAAGGACCAGAAGTTCAGAAAGACTATGTTGAATTTGAAAGTGGTGAAACAAGGAAAGAAGCTTCAGTCGACATTCCAGAAAATGGGAATGAGTCAATCGACAGTGGGAGCTCAGGGGATGATTCTAGTAATAATTCTGCAGAAGAAGAAGAGGAGGGCGCTCCTCAAATTCCAGAATCCTCATAAACTCCTCAGTTTCAACCAAGAAGATCCTCCAGAGTCGTTAGACCACCAGACAGATATTCACCATCCGTCAATTACATACTTTTGACAGAAAATGGTGAACCCCAGTGTTATTCAGAAGCCATGGGGTTGAAAGATTCATTGCAGTGGGAGTTAGCAATGAAAGATGAGATGAAGTCGCTTGAGAAGAACAAGACCTGGCACTTAACAAAGTTTCCAACTGGGAAGAAGGCTCTTCAGAACAAGTAGGTTTTCAGGGTCAAAGATGAACATGATGGTACCAAACGGTACAAAGCAAGATTAGTGGTCAAGGGATTTCAGCAGAAAGAGGGAATTGATTTCAATGAAATATTTTCTCCAGTGGTGAAGATGACTACTATCAGACTTGTTCTCAGTATTGTAGCAGCAGAAGGCTTGCATCTAGAGCAGCTAGATGTCAAGACAGCTTTTCTACATGGTGACCTAGAAGAAGATATCTACATGACACAACCAGAAGGTTTTCAGGTTAAAGGCAAAGAAAACTTGATGTGTAAGTTGAAGAAGAGTTTGTATGGTCTGAAACAAGCGCCCAGACAATGGTATTTGAAGTTTGATAACTTCATGGGAAGAGTCGGATACAAGAGATGTGACAATGACCATTGTTGTTACATCAAGAGGTTTAAGGGTTCTTATATCATTCTATTACTATATGTGGATGATATGTTGATTGCAGATTCAGACATGACAGAGATCAAGAAGCTGAAAAAGCAGATGTCTGAAGAGTTTGAGATGAAAGACTTAGGAGCTGCAAACCAAATACTCGGGATGAGTATTTTCAGAAACTAAGAAGATGGTTCTTTGACACTCTTTCAAGAGAAGTACATTGAGAAAGTGTTAGAAAGATTCAGCCTTAAAGATGCCAAGATTCGAAGCACACCTTTGGGAAGTCACTTTAAGCTTTCTAAAGTTCAATCACCCAGATTAGATGAAGACAAAGCAGAAATGGCTAAAGTTCCGTATGCATCGGCAGTTGGTAGCCTCATGTATGCAATGGTATGCACGAGACCAGATATAGCTCATGCAGTGGGAGTTGTTAGTCGGTTTATGTCCAATCCAGGGAGAGAACATTGGGAAGCAGTTAAATGGTTGCTAAGATATTTGAATGGGACTTCAAAAGTGGCATTACAGTTTAAGGGGAAAGAGGTTATTCTGAAGGGTTTTGCAAATGCTAACCTTGGTGGTTGTAAAGAATCTTACAAAAGCACCACCGGAGATGTCTTTACAGTGGGAGGCACTGCAGTAAGCTGGATGTCCAGACTGCAGAAAAGTGTTGCCCTTTCAACCACAGAAGTAGAGTATATGGCAGTTGCTGAAGCAAGCAAAGAGCTTATATGGTTGAAGAATTTTCTCAAAGAGCTCGGCAAGGAACAAGTTGATTGTGCACAAATTTTGTGACAATCAAAGTGCAATTCATCTTACAAAGAATCATGTCTTCCATTCGAAGACAAAGCACATACAGCTGAGATATCACTTCATCAGAGAGCAAGTTAGTGAAGGCACTCTGAAGTTGAAGAAGATCAAAGGAAGTGAAAAGCCATCTGATATGTTGACTAAGGTTGTCACCTTAGAGAAGTTGAAGCTTTGCATAGCTTCAACTGGCCTTCAGGATAATTGAAGAGGAGGCCGGGTAACTAGGAATGTATGAAGATCAAAGTTTTTTACAGAGTTACTGATGCACAGTTGAAGCACAGGTGAAGATTATTCCGTGGCTTCAAGTGGGAGATTGTTGAGTGTGAAGCCAAACCACTTGACAATTTGATCAAGCTGAGGTCAGCTTTGCTGATCAAGTTGATATGGAAATAATTGTCTTTGTGATCCAGATTTCACGGATCATGTTTTGGGACTATCTTCTCTTTCCTCAATCTTATATATATGAGATTGTTATGTATCTGTAAAATCGTACCAAAAGCTTAATACAAATATTCCTAGTTACCAAGAGTGGATGTAGGTCAGAACCGACCGAACCACTATAAATCTTTGTGTTCTTCATAAGAAAATTGTGTGTGTGTGTGAGTTATGTGTTCGTGTGTGTATCCTGATCCTAACAGTACGTACTTAGTTCAAAATGCTTCTAAAAAGATTTAGTTTTTTAACATAGCAGTATTACGTTTGATTTAAAAAAATGCTTAATTTTATAGTATAATTTTAAAAGATAATAAGAAAGTGTATAAAAAATGGGTAGACTATGACATTGGTGACTTTTGTCCTTTCTTGCTAAAACTTACATAAGTTAAGAGTCCATGTCACAATCCATCTAAGGTTGACTATTATCATAGTTCACCCATCTTTTTATACAGTACAATAGCATCAGATGTGTATTCCTACAAAAGTGGTGCATGTTCGAGACGTACAAAGTGAACAATAGGTTGATTTTAGTAGTGTGTGTTGGTGTGTGGTCGTTATTCAAAAAAAAAAATTCTAAGTCATGGTCAATGGTCTATAATTCAACTTACCATTCTCGAGACTTCAAGAGCTTTTGATCATCAAGGAAAGTGTATGAATGAGGGCTTACTATAACATATTGCGAGTAAGGTTGTTCACGAGCCGAGCCAAGCCGAATTGAGCGGACCTTTGTTAGCTCGTTTACAAACCCAACCGAGCGGAGCGGCTCATTTAAAACTGAGTTTCAAATCAAATGAACATTTCGAGCTCAGCGAGCGTCGAGCGAAATTCGAGTGATTTGTACAACTGTGTTGCCCGATTTAAATTTGCTGAGAAAGATAGTAATAATATTGGGTCTCAAGTTTTTATGTCTTTAAAAACAGGTTCATAGCATAAAATTTTCTTCTTATGAATAAAAATGTTGTGACCGACGATGTCATGATCATATTGCACGAACAATGACGTCGAGAGTAGCAGACGATCGACTTAGGGTAACGACATGAAACATTGAGACGATGAGCAGACTGTCGTTTAGGGTTTAACTTTTAGATTTGATATTAATTTTTTTATTGGGCTAATACGTATAGATATAGTTGTAAATTTATATATAGTGAACCAAAATCTAATAGAGTGGTATATATAAAACTATAAATTCAATTTATATTTAAGTATATATGTATGTGTGTGCATATATATAGGTGTGTGTGTATGTATAATTTATATTTGTGTATACACATGTTTATATATGTATGTGTGTATGTATATGTGTGTGTGTATATATATATACTAATTAAAAATAATAATTTGAACTGAACCGATCCGAGCGGACATTTGCTCATGCTTGGCTTGTTTACAAACCGATCCGAGAAGAGCGGCTCATTTACAACCGAACGTCAATCAAACGAGCATTTTCCGAGCAATTTCCGAGCGAGCGGCGAGCGGTTTAATCAGAAAATCCGATCGGATAATTGCGAGAAGTGAAAGAACCAATTGAGCTTAGTCCTTTATTTTTCAGTCTTAAATTAATAACTAAATGAACATGGTAAAAGTGTAGAATATTAAGCAACTTTTTTGTTGAATTAGTTGGTTTCTATGTCTAATTCGCAGTGATCTCTAGGGGTGTTCAGAATTCGATTCGGATTCGAAAAATTCGAAATTTGACTCGATTTGAATTCGATTAAAAATGTTCGAATTCGAGTTGATTCGTGTTCGAGTCCAGTAATCAAATACGAATTTATGATTTTCAATTCGAATTTAGTTTATATATAATTTTTCTAATATATGTATATTCACACACAAACATATATATACACGCATATAACCAGTGTTGTAAAAGTCGGATTACTCGGCGAGTACTCGGTCCTCGGACCCCCTCCGAGGCGACTTCCTCCTGGCGGTCTCAATTAGTCGGCCTCGGGAGTACTCGGGGCCTAGTCGGGCTAGTCGGCGCCTAGTCGGACGTAGTCGGCCTAGTCGGTCTAGGCGGTCAACGTGGTTTGTTGACTTTTAATCGGTCAAACTCGGTCAAAATCGGCCTACTCGGACTACTCGGCCTTGTACTCAGACTAGTCGGACTTGTATTCAGAATATTTGAACTTTAAACATGTTTCATTTTAAATTATACTCAGTTGACATGAATTATGCTTATTTTAACACATAAATAATATATAACAATTAATTTTCTTTATATTTACCATGTCCGCGTACTCCCCGAGTACTCTCCGAGTACTCCGATTACTCCCAACTCCACAGTCGGCCGACTAGGGACCGCCTAGCGACTTTTACAACACTGCATATAACTTATATAGTGGAGAGTTCAAATGAGAAGAGTTTTTTTGTAAGAATAAAAAAGAAGAAATTTCAATCAATAAGAATGCTTCATTGTACTTCATTTAATTTTTATATTTAATATTAGTGTAAGGGTATATTTGGTAAACTTAGATGAATCATTAATGGGTAGTCTTCCTTTTTAATAGCTAACTACATTAAATTTGTAACTTATTTTCAAAATAACATATTTTTTCAAAAAAAGAAAAAGTATATAATTTAAAGTGTAGCATAAATTACGAGGTGTGTAGGATGAATTACAAGCTGTGTAGGATAAATTTCAATATGTGTAGGATAAATTTCAAAATGTGTAGGATTATTTTTTGATGTGTGTAAGCAAAAATTTAAGTGAGGATGATGATAGTGTTTATGACTAATTAATTAGTCAAAGATAATAATAAATGAGTTGAGAGAAAAAGTATTTAATGTTTTACATTTGTACCATTTGTTCTTTTTCTTCTTAATTTAATTTTCTTCTGAAATGAACATTCCCCATAACTTCTAAACTTGATCAAAGTATGAACTACCTCCATAAGTGATAGTTTATTATTCATAACATTACAAAACCTTCTGACAAACAATCCATACTACTTATTTCCAATTTTTTACCTAACTTAAACCGCTACCAGTAACCAACTTGTCTTCTAAATTTTGGTGTTTTAACATATTGATAGTTAATAAATTTTGCAGAATATTATATTTTATGTTGAATATTATTATTTTAGTAGTTAAAAAAATGAAAGTAAAATAATTTATTATTTAGGGTGAATTTGAATTAAATCGAATTTATTCGAATTCGATTCAAATTCGAGTTTCAAATACTAATCGAATCGAATCGAATATGAATTCATGTAAAAAAATAAAAATTCGAAAAATTCGATTCGAATAATTCGAAAAATCGTTATTCGATTCGATAAACACCCCTAGTGATCTCTCCTCATTCATCCATACTCTTTCTCCCCTCTTATCTACCCTCCCACCCTCCCCCATGGTAGGACTTTATTAAATTACACATGTGTAGATCAGAAAATTATAGTAAATCTACGCATAGCTAGACGGAGTTGAGATCCGGCACAAACCACCCTAATTATAAAAACGGCAAGAACAGATCAATAATGATAACACTTTATGATGATTGTTGGTTTTGCCTCCAAACATAATGATATCAGCACACTATATAATAATACCAACACTAACAAGAAGAAAATCCAATCATTGGTGATAAAGAAGAAGAATCAGCCATGAAAATATCTATACATCCGAAAAAATAGAAAGCATGAAAATTTTATATAAAAGTTAGAAAATTAAAAAAGCGTGAAATTAAGGATTTCCATAATGTTGGTAAATGGTTTGTGACAAAAATACCCTGATTAGTCAAAATAAGATGTGACATATGTTCCTGTTATATTGGTTCCTATGGTTTCTACACAAATAAGTGTTTGTATTTGATCCTTCTCCTAGATAGATTGCAAACTATACAAATACACACATATAAATATTTATATTTATACGCGCATATAAACTGATGATATATTTGAATCTTAATGCTAACTTTAGAAAAAAAAAATTAAAAATAAAATAAAATAAAATAACTAGTTCTTTTCGTAGCCCAAAACTAATAAGGCCTGCCAAAAATAATAAAGCCACAAGCCCACTCCCAAAGCATTATTAATTTACAGTATCTTAATATCATCCAAATTTCAAATAATCTCATGGGCCAGCAGTTTCATATTTGCAGTCGAATTCTTATAGCAGCAACAAGTCATAAGGTATAAATACCCAACCCTTAATTCCTAGGATTTCTCTTTTAGAGTTTTATAAATATACACAGATCACACTGTATTTATATACAAATCCTGAATGTATTATGTGTTTAGCTAACTGGAATATTGTAGAGTGTTAGTTTGTAGTCATAATATGCTTAAATAATTGAATTCTTGAACTACATGATATTGAGGTGGCTTGTTTAAATGTTCTTGGATAATGGAATTGTTGAAATGTACAGTTTTTGATTATTCCATGCTTGCTGCTTTCTTGAATTGTTGAATAGTTGTCGATTTAGGGGTGTCCATATACGGAGTGCTTTAAACTCTCCAACAATTTGCATAAGGCTTCGTATGTGTTGGATTGGCTCATGCTATGTTGTCAAAGGCACAAGGCGCACTCAAGATGCGTAGTCCTGGCCCACAGCCTAGACGCAAGGTGCTAAAATGAGAGGGCCTTTTTAAGCAAAACCGCATAACATAAAAACACTATTCTAGGCTTATTTAGGGTTACTTTAGGCTGTTTTAGGTTGCTTCTAGGCTTGTTTAGGGCTAGTGTAATTGTATTAGACCTGTTCAGACGATATTTTGGCCTGAAATTGCGCTTGAGTGCCTGAGAATGTGCCTATCCAGGCGAGGCGCATATGCTGCTCCTCTGTGGCCTAGTGCGCTTTTGACAACATAGGGATCATCTTGTATAATAATAATAATACTATCTCTCACTTGTCAGGCTGATTTTGAATCATGAATCTGGCATTAGCGGTAGCCTGACCAATGGTAACGCCTGACGATAATGGGGCAGCAATAGATCGGTGAGGACAGTGTGTGTTGTGTCATGTCATGTGTGATGTTCATGTTATCCCTATGTGTGTGTTATGTTATGTGATGTGCATCGTGTATGTTATGTATGTTTCTTATGCTATGAATTAACTAATAATAACAGCAACAACAACGGTAATAATTTAAACGATTAATAGTAGTAATAGAACTAGTAGTAACAGCAATCAGGATAATATTAACATACCTACATCTATGAATCCTTTAAAAAAGGGTCGAATCGACTACTGCTTTCAATAAAATAATTTGAAATATTCTGTTAACGAATACTGGGAACAACACTCCTCAGGCGGTTTGCTGACAGTAGATCACTAGTGTTTAGCATAGGAATTAAGATACAAGTTGCATTGCGAATTTCTTCGAAAGCTGGTAAACTTACTAGACAAATACACAAATATAAGACACAACTAACATGGTACATAAATCTGTCTTTAGCAAAAAAGATGAATAACCTGTATCCTTTTCGGACTTGATAATGTACCGGACGCCAATAAAACAGCGCATTTCCAGAAAATATAAAGATCTACACATTCTCAATCACTATCTCTGATAACCCTCCTTCTCCATTGAATCCAACTCCGAAGTGTCGGTGTCCACAACATTCCCTTCTAAAGCTTTTGCAACACTCGCTTACATGCCTCTTTTCCAACCCATGATTCTCGCAACAATGTCTTACCATTTTCCCCAATTCCTCTTCAGTTATGTACTCTTTCATATGATGATGATCGTGATTCAAATCGCTATGTGTTTCATGATTCGATAGGCTTTTTTTGTGGGTTGTTTGATCATGACAGCAGTCGGTTTTCTTCTTGACTACAATCTCACAACTACGAGTCTGTCTGGTCTGCGATTCAATATCAAAATCTTTGTTTAATTCATTAGTAGCATGATCACAACAGCCATGTGTAGTGTGCTTTTCCTCATGTACTTCATCGCCACAGGAATCATCATGACCACAGCAGCCGTGGTTTTTGTGTTCTAGTACCTCATGCTTAGCCTCATGAACCGCATCGTCGTTATGAGCACAACAACCATGTTTGTTTCCTATGTCTTGTACCGAGTGATTTACCACATGCATGTCTTCATCATCATGTCCACAATGCTTCACTTCATGTACATGATCATGATCATGACCGAAGCAGCCATGGTTTTTGTGTTCTTGAATCTGGTGCTTGACCTCATGGACCGTATCGTCTTTATGAGCACAGCAACTATGTTTGCTTCCTATGTCTTGTACCGAGTGCTTTACCTCATGCACATGTTCATCATCATGTCCACGGTGCTTCACTTCATGTACATGATCATGACCGCAGCAGCCATTGTTTTTGTGTTCTTGTATCTCGTGCTTGACCTCATGGACCGCATCGTCAGTATGAGCACAACAACCATGTGTGTTTCCTATGTCTTGTACCGCAAGTGTTACCGAATGCACGTCTTCATCAGCATGTCCATAGTGCTTCACTTCATGTACATGATCATGCGCACAACAACTACCTTTATCTTCCGTTTTTGGTACTGAATGCGTAAGCTTATGTCCTCCATCATCATGCCCGCAGCAACCTTTCTTTGTTTCACAATTTGTGGACTCATGCGTATGAGACTTATGAGACGAACATTTGACATGTTTGTGAGATGAATGGCAATGTTTATGATCATGTGAAGAACCCGAATGTTTGTTTGCGGTTTTTGTAACAGTCGTAGCTCTTAACAAAAGCATGCTGTTAAGAATCACTACCAAACACGTCCCAACATCCGCTAAAACAGCTGCCCAAACTAACGGATGACCCGCAATAGCCAACGCAATTATAGCAGCCTTGGTAATAATAGCCAGAAAAATATTTTCAAATATTTTTCTTCGTGTTTTCCGCGCGAGTCTCACTGCTATCGGTATTTTCCGTATATCATTCGACATTAAAATCACGTGCCCAGTTTCAGTTGCGAGTGCAGATCCCGATATCCCCATCGAAATCCCGATATCCGCAGTGGCTAAAGCGGGTGCATCGTTAATACCATCTCCAACCATTGCCGTTGGAGATAACTTTTGAAAATCTTGTATGATTTTCGCTTTATCTTGGGGTAAAAGTTCTGCATGCATTATCTCTAAGGCACCCTCTAACTGCAAATTCATAGATAAAAATCTAAAATAAGTACAAAATTTTAAATGTTGAACATTTGTGGTTGATATTTGAGTGTTACGGTTTTACCTCATTTTGTGTATGATTGGCTGCAGCTTGACAGTCTCCTGTAAGCATAGCGGTTTTGATACCCATTGATTTGAGTTCTTTGAGTGCTTCTTTTGCGCCTGTTCGACATCCATCCGAGAGATTAAAGACTCCGGCTAGTGAAGAATCTAGAAATATGTACCCGGTTGACTTTCCTTCCATGTTTTTACTTGCACTATGCAATGCTAGATCACAAAACAACTACAGATTATTAACTTGTAGATGTATGTAATTCAATGAGATACTTGCTTGAAAAGATAACTAACTTTTGTTAATTTCTATTTCAGGTAACTGTCTTTGTTTTAGCCCATAAAAACTTTCCAAAATGGTGGCAAAAACATCAAGGTTTTTTCCAACCTTTGACAGCAAATTAACAGTTTTTCAATGGTTATCTTTAGGGCTGCAAACGACCAAAACATTCAGAAAATAGTTTGTGAACCGTTTGGTGGGAAGTTCGTTTGATAAATGAAAGGGGTGGCGGCGCAGCTTGTTGCCTGTCTACCTTCTGTTTTGATGTAACTTGGCAAGTATGAATAAAAATGTTATATTTGAAAATAAATGAACGAACACGAACAAGAAATTTCGTTCGTTTAGTTAAATTAACGAACATGAACAAAGGCCACGTTCGTTCATTTATGTTTGTGAACATTCGGTAACGTGTTCGATAGTTTATTAGTGTTTTTTTATTTTTATAGTTTATTTAAATACTTCAAATTTCCAACAAATAACATATTTAACAAGTATTAATATATTATATATTATATTCTTGAACGCTTATTTGTGTTCAAGAACGTGAGTTTGTGTCCGTTTGTGTTCATGTACTCGTTACCAAAAATTAACAATCAAACATAAACGAGCACGACCGACCACGTCCACTTCCTTAACGAACGAACACGAACATAAAATCTCGTTCGGTAAGTGAGTGTTCTTGAATAGTTCGTGAACACATATTTTCTTAACAAACGAACATGAACAAGGTCATGTTCGTGTTCGTTTAGTTCGTTTGCAGTCCTACCTTAAATTGAAATATATAAATTTTGAGGGCTTTTATTGAAAATTTTGGAAGCTGAAAGGGGTTTTTATCTGTAAATATGGTTATCTGAAACAGAAATTGGCCAACTTTTGTTTTTGTGCAACTAATCCTACATAAAGCCATATACAAAAAAATGACATTTTTACCTGTTGAATTACAACCAGCTCTAATAGCAATCTTTTGATTCCCAACATAAATCTTTTTTCCTTCAATTTTACCACAAATTCCTTCACCAGGAAAATTTTCAAATTCGTGAACATTGTCGGGTTGTGCTTCGACAGAATTCGACTGCGCATACTCTATAAGTGTTGCAGCCATGGGATGACTAGACATACTCTCTACGCTAGAAACCCTTCAAAATTTTCAACAAAAAAGTTAAAAAAAAAACATCAAATAACCAAACGATTGATCGTATATTCATATGAGCATGTTGATAGTTTATAACTATATAATTACCAGTATAGCAATTTTTCCAGGCTGATATCATCTCTAAGTGAATGGAAGTTTGAAATGGAAAACTCTCCTCTAGTGATCGTTCCGGTTTTATCAAATGCGAATATTTTTACTTTTGAAAGTGTTTCGAGGTATTCTGCGCCTTTGATCAGAAGCCCGGTTGTAGCTGCTTTTGATAGCGCACAATATGTAGCAACTGGTGTCGACAGAATGAGCGCGCATGGGCATGAACTTACCAAAACTACCAAAGCGAGATGATACCAGTTGTCTAAATTGTGAAGCTTCATAGCAGCTGGTATCACTGCCAAACAGGCTGCTACCACAACAACAGCTGCAAATTCACATAAACAAAAGTTCCGTTAGAAAGAACCATTTATCGTTTGGGGATAGACAAATTAACTGCAAATACGATTTACCTGGCGTGTAGTATTTAGCGCATTCGTCTATATATCGTTGAGTTTTACATTTATTATTTTGAGCTTGTTCGACGAGCTTTGCCATTCTTGCGACTACAGAGTCTTCAGCTAGGACCGTAGTATTAATGCTAATGTAACCTGAAAAAAGATAGTAAGATCAAGTAAAGGGTTAGCAAAGCATTCATATGTTCCTTTTGTACTTTGACTTTTCAAGTCAAAAGAAGCATTTTTAATTCAATAACTATATTAACTGTCTTACAAAATTATTAAAAAAAAAAAAGAATTCAGAAATGTGGTTTATGTTACAAACTTTGATGTGGGTAGCAATCATTTTTTTCAATCGTTATACGGATATCGTTTTTTAACTTGAAAAGTAGAGAGTTTGACCTCGAAAGTCAACGCATACCGTTTAAGTTTATTGTGCCAGCCCAAACAGTAGAATCTACTTGTTTTGATACAGGAAACGACTCTCCAGTTAGAGCTTTCTCGTCAACCTCACACGTCCCTTGCACAACGATTCCATCAATCGGGATGACATCGCCTGCCTTAACCGCAAGCTTTGTGTTGACCATGACTTCACTAGCGTTCACTTCTTCACCGTTGCTGGCTAATACAGCTTTTTGTGGGGCCATGTTCATCAATGATGACATTACAGCAGTGGCCTGCAAATTAATACAAGATTAGTACTCTAAAAGCAGTTTGTATATTCAAGAAAAAGTTTTATAAAACTTATGAACCTTGTGTGATGCGCGCGATTCAAGCCATTCTGCTGTAGTGAACAAGAACACGATCGTTCCTGCTTCCCAGTAATCTTTCAGAAAAATCGATCCCGCAACTGCAAATAAGATTTGATTTTTTATAAGATCAAAATATTTGAAAGTACATAGGTTACTGTAGAAAAAAAATGCAAGATGTTAAGTTATGCTAAATCAGTTCCTAGTCTTTGTCAAACTTGTTTTCTTTTTTCAGTTATTTTAGAAAATGTATATGTATCAGTTATGAAGTTAAGAATAGTTCATGTCATGAGAAAAGAATAAGTAGTTGAAAATTTTATGTATCAGTTTTGAAAAATTTATTGGGTTTGGGACGGGTATGAAATTAGATGATACCAACCCGATAACCCGTATTGTACTAATAGATTATATAATCATAAAACATATAATAAATAGTATTTTGAAATTATTAGAAACTTAAAATTATTAAAATTAAGTTTGTTACAAATATAGTCGAATACTTTATAATTCAAGTTTGTTTTTCACATGAGTTTAAGATCAGGTTTTGAGTAAGCATCACAATTATTAATCTTTAACCTCAGTAGGGATGAGCACAATACCCATTCGGTACCGAACCGGTACCGTTACCGAAAGTACCGGTACCGAAAAACGAGGAAAAGTTCGGTACCTGTACCCGGTACCAAACGCTCATCCCTAAATCTCAGCAAGTTTGCGAGTGTACTCATACCATTAAGTATGAAGCATGATTTTATAATCACATATGAAATTAAGATTACTAAAAAAGGAAATACTATAAAAACGTACTTTTTGTTTTTCTCACAAAAGTCCATCTAAATTTTTACACATAAAAACCAACACACTTTATGTTTTTTTTCTTACAAAAGTCTCTCAGTTTTTCTATATGACATCTAACAATAAAGATAACACAATAAAATAATCCCACAACTTTTTCATATGACATCTAACTATAAGGCTATGGGGTGTGGTTTGGTGCTTCCCGACCACCCCCGACGCCACATCACCTTCACCTCACACCACCTTCTCCTTCCCCTCTTCAAAGGTGATGGTATTCCCCTTCCCATCCAATTTGGCCTGTAAATGAACGGAACGTTCATGAACTGTTCGTGAACTTATTCGGCGGGAAATTCGTTTATGTTCATTTATTTAATAAACGAATGAACATGAACATAAAATTTTGTTCGTTTAAGTAAATGAACGAACATGAACACACATTGTGTTGGTTCATTAATGTTCGTGAACATTCGTTTATATTCGTTCATTTATGTTCGTAAACGTTCATTTAAATTTTAGTAAATACATAAATAGTTATATTTATATGAATATTAGGTTTTCTAACTACTTATATAAATACAACTAATTAATAATTGAGTTTTCTAAATGAAATTTTAAATTTCTTCTTAGATTGTAACTGATCACTTACTTAATATTTATATTAAAAACTACTTGATTTTAGCATCTATGAACTCTAAGTTAGATGTGTTTTCGGATGAACTGTAATATGTTAGACTTGTTTGTTTGTGTTCACCAATGTTAACTTGTGTTTGTTTATATTTGTCCAGTTACATTCATTTGTGTTTGTTTATGCTTATTTAAATACGTTCAATTAAATTTTTTTTTTTTTTTGGTTTATGTTCTTTATGTTCGTGAACTGTTTGTTTAGGCCTTAAACGGACAAACATAAACGAACACGAACATGTCCGGTTTCTTAATGAACGAACACGAACCAAAAAATGTGTCCGATTATATGTTCGTGTTCGGTTAAAGTTAAATGAACAAACACGAACATGCCTATATTCGTGTTCATTCGTTTCGTTTACAGGCCTACATCCAATAAATAACTTCCAAATCATCGCCAACACACACAACAAACTCTAGGGAGATCATGGAATTCGTCCCGTGGACACCAAAATTACCGCCGGAGAAGGGGGCGGTGTTCCCCGTCGGGGAAGGAGGCCACGTCAGCTCCCCAACCTCCTCCCCGCTCCCACACCCCACCGCCTAAAGATACCACAATAAAATAATTTATTGAACTAAAATCCAAATAACATCACCGTCAAAATTCAAAATAAAAAGTTGACACCACTAAGCTTTACACTTCAGATTTTCCTTTTTTATCTTATCTCCTATCCTTTCCAATAACAATTTTACCTTTTTAAAGGTTATAGTAAAAAAAACGTATGTGTTTTAATAGAAAATACCGTTGAGTCTCTTAATTCTTTTTAAAACCTTTTACTTAAAAACTAAGTAAAAACGAACTATATAAAAACAACTTAAAAGAAACTTAAACCTATTTTTATAAAAGTATAAAGAGTTTTTATGATAACTTTTTTGCACTTTTTGTAAAAGTAATAAGATTTTTCTTTTTTAGGATAACCTTTTTCAGTCATATAGCTTTTCCTTTTTCTTTGTAGCGAAATTGGCTTCAAAAGGGGAAATAAAAGGTTTGGTATGGCTAAGGGGCTGTTTGGTAGTCTCTGAATGATCATTAAGAGGCTACCTTTTAATGGAACCATTAAGAATTTTATCAATCAGAAGGTAGAAGAATGTGACATGTGATGATTTGCCATTCAGAGGTTACCTCTTAACCATTCAGACTTGAGGTTACCTCTTATTCATTCAGAGGTTTAAAACCATTAAGAGGTAGCATCTGAATGGTCATTAAGATGCTACCAAACAGCCCCTAAGTAGCTAACAAGCAATGTTAAAAGTCATGCATATATACCCGACTAAAGAGCCACATAACCTAACCGATGAGTGTGAAAGTTTTAAAATTTTGGAAAGTTTTTTTTTTTATTATTAAAAAAACAAGGTATGTATGTACATATAGTTTAGAATATTCATCTTATATATTCTTTTAACAATAATTCCTTTGTATTTTAAGACAAATAAATCAATACTCGTACTTTTCAAGATTTGAATTCCCGATATTGTAGTTGTAAAGCACGCAACTTAATCATCAGGATATCCCTTAGGGACATATACATCTTATATTAAGCAGGATCGGTTTTGACAATTCAGATGCCCTGTCCGAGCCCTGAAAAACATCCCCCTTAGGCCTTAATGAAATATATAATGTAAACTATTTTTTAATCCTTGAAGTACTTAATCATATTGTTTATTTCTTTAATAGCAATTTCGAGATGCATATCATTTGCTTGTAATGTTTTTGCTCACTATATTCGCCTGGTTCAATACTCTTCATATCAGATGACAATTCCTTTGCTTGTTATTTTATTTAATTACTTATTTATTTATTTATTTTGAAAATTAAATGGGTATTTGGCTAAATCTAATCGGCTAAGTTATAAATTTTAAGATTGATAACTTGATATTTTATATGGGTATTCTATCTTAATAAAAACTTGTCTAAAAGAACCGTAACAAGCCTGCTATAGCCGTCCTCTTTGATTAATCCGGAATTCTAACTTGTAATCTGGAATTAGTTTTTAACTTCTTGTGACTTGACGAATCCTATTTCCTTCTTTTCTTTTACCTTTTGTTTTTAACCTTGGTTATAACAATTTAAACGATTGACAAATTAATTTATTAAAATATTTGACTATATCACATATAAATCTGTTTTGCATTCTGTAGGAAAATTAAACAAACAAATAATTCAAGTTAATTACTTCTCATTCTCACCTAATAATTTCCATTTATAGTCAACATAATCGTATAGGGTTTATGTTTTTAACATGAATAAACATAAGGGTTATATATGTTCAGGTGCATCAGTTAAACACACCAATCCGATATGATTGACAGCAATAAAAAGTCCAGATGAAAGCTTACCTGCAATGAGCATGAGAGTGTTTACGTCGAGCCTAAAATTACGTAATGACGCAAAAGATTTCAAAACGATGGGAACAATGCCAATAGCAACAGCTCCGAGTGCCAACCATTTGAAAGGTGAAAAAACATAACTCAAAAATGATAACAAAAGCAATGCACCACAAGCCACTGCAAATGGGTTTGGCCATTTGTTTTTGTAGTTTGTATCTCCTTTTACTCTCACATTTGCTTCTAATCGTGCTTGGTTTAGCGCCTTAACTGAAACAAACTCAAAAATTATAGTTAGTTTCACGAAACAGATAAAATAACAAGTCATACGTAAATCATAATACTATTTGATTTATAAATTTCTAAGAGATATAACAAATTGTTCTGATTTTATATAATCCTGTGTTCCTTCTTTACACGTTTAAATTGTTGCAAGAATCGTAGTAAATCACTCCTCTTCTTCATGATAGATGTGTTTACACGCAAGTGCAAATTTAACATACTTCAAACACATTAAAACTTAGTAATAAATAAATGTCTAGGACATACGATATGAAGGTTTTATTTAAATAATCTTTTAGGACAAATATCTTATACACAATAATTACAAGAAATGTTTAAAGGTTAAAGCTTTTTCTGTTTAAAAATAACAATTTATTGTACCAAGGCATTGTTTGCTTGTCTATATATGTTAACATATAGCACTTTTCTTGATGCTATTGCAGTTATACTTTTTTATAAAGATATTATATTTTATTATACAACATTCACGTTATATTTGTTATTTTTGTTTTACATGTATTATAAAAGTATGGAATTATTAAAGGGTCGTACTTTTTTCCATTCTATAAGGTCACTATAATTAATCAAGAGGCGTTACGTTACTTCCATCCACTTTATTACATTTTGCCGGTAAAACTAAAGTACATTATTTATTCTAAGTATTTTATTTAAAAATAGAAAAGACATAAATATAACAATATAAATTGTAGTATTATGGGGCGTGAGGTGCACTTAATTTTTATACTATTAAACACATACATACCTCAAAAGGAATATTCTTAAATATATTTAAATACTCGAATAAAGTATTGCTTGGTGACTGTATTTTCAATGTTCCTTGTAACAAAAAGAAAAAAAAAAACAATGTAATTTGTGTGATTATAAGAAACTTATTGATATCTATAATTATGATGAATTATTATATATTGTAACAGCAATTACAAGTAAAATAAAGGTATATAAAGAAAAGAAAGTAATATAACTGGATTTTTATACTCACGTTTTTTTGTTGTTGTTAATGTAAACTAATTATTACAAAAAAAAAAAAAATACTTAATCATTACATAATAAAGCAAGTTGTTTCATAATCATTACATGACTGTAGATCTATTGATCTAAACATAAAGCACCCTTGATTCTATTAAATTATCCTACTATACGGATATGAAAATGAATCAAAACCAAAGAAAAATATGAGAAATCAAGAATTGAAGTAGTAGCAGACTCATGAATCATTTTCTATGTGTGTGAACGAGAAGTTTAATCAAATTTTCAAAAATTACGATCGAGATTTTACCCTACAAAATAACTACATTTTTTTCAAAGGGTGCGCCCGCCTACCCAGCCCTCTACCTAGGTCCGCCCCTGACTTCAAGAGTACACTCATCTTGTTAAGTAATGGAAGACTAGCAAAGTGAAAAGGTAGATAACAAACAAAGTTACTTTACCAATTTGAAGAGGAGAAACCAGGAGCGGATCATGAATGACGATGACAGTCCGCGATGGGACGATGACAGAAACATCGTGAACACCTTCAATCGGTCGTAAGATTTTGTCAATCAGCGGCACCTCGGATGAGCAACAAAGTCCTAAAACATCAAAGTAGGTTTTTTCCAATTTCTTGGATGAGTTCTCCTTCATGATATTATTAAATTTTATCAAGCTAGCCAATATGAATATAGAAGAGATTTAGTTATGCAAGGTAGCTAGCAGGAAGAATGGGAAGGTTATTTGTAGTGTAGATGGAAGGAGAAAAGTGAATCGAAAAATAATGTTCATGTGTGGGGTCGAATCTTTTTCAATATATTAAAAGATTTCGAAACATACTGTTTTGTCTATGGGTTGCTTTGTCAGTTGAATTTTACGTGAGTAGTTAGTTATATGTTACTTGTGATTTGTGAATACATATAAAAGAAAGCTTCATTTTAGAGAATATATACTTTAGAAAAGTGATTTAATACGAAAAGATGGAGAAGAAACGTAAATCGTTTAACTTTTTATTTATTAGTGGTTCATACAATTACGGTTTTTTTACTTTTTAGATACAATGTATATGTTAATACAATGTTACAGTTTTTACTTTTTAGATACAATGTGTATGTTGTATGTAAAGAAAAACTCATTCAGTTAATTCATTTATGTGTTTTTTTTAACGTTTTAAACTTTATTCATACATGTGTTAGGGTGGGGGTATGGTTAATCACTCTAGGGTGATTGAGTGATTCTCTACCCAATAATATTATGTCATGTCAACTCCCCATTTCACTCCCCATTTTATACTCAATTACTAGGTATAGTTAATCACCCTAGGGTGTTTGAGTTATATATTTTTTAACGGCTATAAACGGTCATATTTCTTCACCCAATGCACTCAATCACATCGGTGAGCATATCCCGATTTCCCTCACCGAACACCCACTCACCGATCAACTCAATCATGGGGGTATGGTCACCGATCGGTGACACCCACTCAATCTGGGTCTGATGTAAAGGGATATTTATTTTAATTAATTTAATTAATAATAGGTTATAATAAATTTAGATGGACCATTTTGCCCCTGAGGAAAAAGACAAAATAAACAGACTTTATTACCCAAATATCAGGTGATTTCATTTTTGGACCAAAATGACAATAAAAGTGAAACCACAGGGATCCAGATTTAAAAGGTTTAAGTTTTGGACTAAAGTGGCAAAAGTGACCAAACCTCGGGGACCAAATGGCAGTTTACTCAAACTAAAATAAATTTTCCGTCATATATATATATATATATAGAGAGAGAGAGAGAGAGGCCTGTTAATGTACATTACGGCTTAACGTACGACCAGAACGACGGGTAATTACGCACGTTCATTTCAAAATCACGCACATTATAAACTAAAAAACCCAAATCACGCATGTTAAAAACCATTAATCACGCATGTTGAAAACATTAATCACGCATGTTATACCTATAATCACGCACGTTGTCGTACGTGATGTACGTTAAGCCGTAATATATTTTACATTTTTTCTACATATATATATATATATATATATATATATATATATGGGTAAATTACATTTTTCGTCCTTTATGTTTGTAACAGGTTGTAGTGGATGCACTTTAACTTCAATAATTACAGTCACAGTCCTTTATTTGACAAACTCATTACACATTTCATCCTTTACCGATAAACTTTGTTAATTTTTATAGTTAAATCTAATTATGGGGACCCTACATGATGACAAATCTATTTTTTACCAAACATTTCGATATTAAATAACAAAAATAAAAATTGAAAATTATATATCTCACCTTCCCTCTCACATGTACTATGGTACTACACAGAGCCATCACTCACTCACCACCGCCACCTACCTTGTCTGCCACCACAATTATCTCCGCCACAATCAAAATAACATCTCCGGTTACAACCATCTCCGAAACCACCACCACTTCATCTCGTTCGCTGGAATCAAAGCATGTGAGGAAAGTTGTACGACGAATCCGAAGATGACGGCGACTGGATTTGTGGCATCGGTTGGTGGGGTTGTCGGATTGGGGTGGTGACATGGCGGCGGTGACAGTGGGTTTTCTGGTCGCCAAAGACGGGGAAGCATGGGATGGAAAAAGCTATTCCATTTTGGGGTTCTTGCGTATCTCTGGTTCATTTCATTTTGAATCTCATGTTTCATGGTATCTCTGTTAGGAATTGTTTGACTAAAATATTTAAGAGAAATCATATCAAAGTTAGTGGTGAAAATCATATCTCTATTAGGAATTCTGAGAAATTTTTTTAATGTTTTATGTGTATCTCTGTTATGAGTTCTTTGACGTAAACAATCAAAGTTAATGGTGGGGTCAAAATAAGTATTTTCAATACGTTTGATATTGAAAGTTTTTTGAATCGCAAGGCAATGAATGTAGGTCCCTTACTCTTATGGATCTTTCACAGAATTGTCTATCTAACCTAGAGTGCAAAATCCTCTAGATCAGATCTGCACATAAAATAGTAGAAACAGAATTCACAATTAAACGGTCTTCTATTGATTATCCAACTTGCAGTTTACAATCAATTCAAGACTCACAACCTCACAGTCACTCTCTGTGATCTTGCTTCAAACCCTAAATTCGATTCTCTATCTCTCTCTACGTTTTCTTTCTCTAGCCTCCAAGAACTCTAACCCCTAAAACCCTAAACACAAAACATGTTTATATACCACATGTCTATGAACTGGGCTTCCTACTGGGCTAGGCCATTCTCCAAGCCCATTACAGTAATAAACTCACTAACCAATAAGCTAAGCCCATTACAAAATATCTAAAGACTAAATAATTAAACTATTAAGTTGTTGTCACCGAATATGCACCAACAATGAAAGCAAATTTGTATTTGATACAATTGTTTAATTCGGATTTCCGATTGTTTAATTCGGATTTGGTGGTGGTGGCGGCTTTGTCACAGTGGCGGCGATGGTGGTGGGGGGTTGGTTGGATAGAGAGAGGGGAAAAAGGGACAGAGAATGAGTAAGAGAGATTGGGTTTATGTTTTACATATATAACGTTTTATTTTTTTTTTAAACTGGATTTTTAAAATTACTAACTTACCCTCATGTGAAAGGCACATGGCATTTTTAACTTAAAATTTTAACTGAGTTAATTAGTACTAAAGGACTTAGGATGTAATGCTTATAACAAAAAAGGACTATGACTGTAATTATTGAAGTTAAAGGGTATCTGTTGCAATCCGATACAAACATAAAGGACGAAAAGGTAATTTACCCTATATATATATATATATATATATATATATATATGGTGGGGTTCTAGAGTGGGGTGGGAGTTAGCTATAAAGTCCATATTTCCTACGAAGTGTAAAAATTCATAAAACACCATAATATCAACCATAAAACACACTCAAAACCCACAAATAACATATTGAAGATTACTAAAACACCATATTTGTGGGTTTTGTGTTGTGTTTTTGATGATAAGGCTTTGATTATCGAATGACTAACATTAATGTGTTTTATGTTGATTATCATGTTGTGTTTTATATTCATAGTAACGATGGTGTGTTTGAAGTTTTTAAGGACTATTAGGGTTTGAATATTGTGTTTGAGCGATATTCACTATGTTATTTGTGGGGTTTGAGTGTGTTTTATGGCTAAAATTGTGGTGTTTTATGACTTTGTACACTTTGTAGGAAAATGGACTTTGTAGCCGAACCCCACCCTCTAGAGTGAACACTAGTGTATTTGCGAACTAAGTGAACAAATCCTGGCCATTGATTTACACACGTATATGGCTAGGATTTCATCAGCAAATCGTAAAATACACTAGTGTATTTCATCATCAAATTCTGGCCATTGACTTACACACGTGTATGACCAAGATTAGTTCGCTCAGTTCGCAAATATACAAGTGTTCACTCTTGAACCTAATCCAATATATATATACACACAAAAGCAACGATTACCCTATATGTAAGAATATGTAATCTAATCTTTTTAGCGGTTTTATCTTCTTTTTATTTAATCATGTATAAAAAGGTATAAAACACATTTTCCTATCACGAGGTTTTGGTTAAAAGTAGATAAAGAGTAAAATTTTGTCATTTATATTTGACTAGTGGAGAGTTCAAATGAGAATTTTTTTTTTTTGTAAAAAGAAAAAAAGAGAAGTTTTAACTAATAAGAATGTTTTATTTTACTTCATTTAATATTTGTATTTAATTTTGTTTTAAGGGTATACTGGTAAACTTACATATATCATTAATTTGTATAATTTATGTTTAATAACTAAGTAAATTAAATTTGTAATTCTTTTTCAAAATATTTACATTTTTCAAATTATAAAACAACTTAACTTAAAGTGTAGAATAAATTACAATATGTTTAAGATAATCTAACATCCCAACTTAATTAGAGAATATATCCTTGTAAAATATTGTAAGACACGTAAAATGTTCAACCTTTATATTACAATTGAACTACTTTTGTGTGAGGAAGTACTAATCTAATTTAACATTCAAAACAAATTCATAAAACATGAATATTCCTTCGATTACAAAAGTATTTACAAATAAATGTGAGATTAACAAAAGTTGCGGAACTATGATCTTCGTTGTGTTCGGTTCCTTTACGATAGCTTGGTCTTCATCCAAAGACTTGACAACCACCTAGAGCTGGCAACTTTCATAAGATATTAATATTAAAACTCTTATATAAACAATCTTATGATTTATGAGATTAAACACACAAAACAGGAAAACAATTCATTGGCACGACGTCGGCGACGCCATCCTTTTGCGTCGTCAACGCTGCCCAGAAATGGGCGTCGGCTGGATTCAGCCGTAGACAGACGCTTAAAGCTTCGGGAGGGACTGGCTGGCCTGGCCGCGTTGGCAACGGCCGGTTAAGGCATCGACGAAGCCTTCATCGGCACATTTTCCTTTTGGGTTGTTTATTTGACCCGTTCGTTCAATTTCCGATTCCCGTACATTATAACATGACCCGGGACTTTCAGAACAATTGTAAATTATATATTTTCTTATTCTTTAAGTTAGAACTATCTCATTGTGAAATCTATAACATTATGTATCATCGGAAACATGACCACACATAATTATTTAATTGAAATGTTTATCGGCTTATCCCCTTCAGGTTTAATTGACGCATATCCTTACGGATAAGATTCAATACACAATACGATAACCCATTCCCGGGTTCCTTATTTTACTCATTATGCACTTCCATCTCTGGTTGCATGTTTCACATATCATTACCCGTAACCCCGGGCTTAAAGTCTATGGATATAGTGCTCCCATTACCAGATTTGCACTCATCCTTAATCTAGCCGTTTGGTTTGTCTTATAAAGTTCTTCATCTCGGACAAACTAAACAATACAAATTTCACGTTCATATATATTAACGATTCAGAATGTACTACAAGTTAAATAATAATAACGACGAAACGACTAACCACGTACTCATCATTTATCTATTCTATGGAAACCATCTATCATAAGTTCTATCAAATCAAACGATAACAATAAGTTTAATCGACTAAACAACACGCATCAATTAAGTTACGTACCTCTATTAAATAATTGATTTTCAACCATACCCCCACCTCAATGGTTCTTTGAACCATTTACGCATAGGTTATTCGTGTCATTTCATATTTCTATTGTATCATGTTTGATTCGGTTTCAAACCTTATGTGTGAAATTGCTCATCCTCCAAGGTCATAATCATATCAATTTTTTACCATGCAATGACAAGTATATACCGTACGATCTATTTTCGTAAGTCTAGCTACTTACCTTAGAGTTTTCCCCTTTTTATAATGAGTGTCCTTCCTCGCTTGTCTCGCCGACGTGTCACTCGTGTTGCCTAAAGTTCGACACCAAATTCCTATAATCCATCACCATGTTAGTTACTAGAACTATATCTATTCTATATCGTTTTTTTATTGGTATAACGTGTATTACACGATAACCATATGTGTTGTTCTCAACACTTTAATCATACTAAACCATTGATATACATGCACTTACCGGATTTGCGATCAAGCCTCTAACCGAACACACTTTATTCTTTAACCATGAGCTCTGATTACCAACTTGTAAGACCCATTCTAATTTAATGTTAATATATCAATAAAATATGCATTTTATATAAAATGCATACGACTTAATAAAAACTTTTCAAATCAAGAATGTTCACACAAGTTTGAAACATTCATAATACCAATCTTAAGTGTTTCCATAATTCACATTATGAAATCAAAACAAAGTTTAATGCGGAAGCTTCGTTATCATGTGTTCGGTTCTTCATCGAGCCTGATCTTCATCCGGGCACTCTTGGCGATTACCTATGATCAAAACCAACTTAAAAGTTAGTTTTGATAGTTAAATAATACGTTTAAACAAGTTACATGGGTCAAACAAACAAAATTTAACAATTTTCCGGAATTAGGGGTGTAAAACCCGTTTAGGATCCTTCAACGATATCGGTCTTTAACTTGTGAAGGTGCGGAATACAATCACAAGCCGATTCAAGAACAATATAATGTAACAATAATATAATCAAAACACAAACCAGAAATCTTGCATTCAATGATGACCAAAGACTGATACAAGATCCCTATGAAGTTCTCGGCTAGTGCTTTAAGTCGCAACAACTGATCAACCTCAACCAAGTGGTTGAGGTTTGCTTAAATACAAATCAAAATGGACTTTAACCTAGGCCCAAGCGACTACTAGCTAAACAACCCAACCCATACATAATTCGACCCAAAACATTTACTAAACAATTACAAAATCAATCCCTTAACTAAGCAATCCTTCATGAATAAACCTTCAGGTTCCAACAATCTCCCCCTAGGTTTATGCATGGAGGTTCTTCTAACTTCGACTGTCATGATCACCACTCGCACTATCTTTGTAGCCACCAAAACCCTTTCGATTGATATGCAGAACTGAAGCAACAGCAGCAGTCCAACCTTTTGCTATTTCTTCATATTTTTCTGTAGCTCTGATCTGATTACGAGCTAAAACTTCTAAGTCTTCATAAGCAAGATTCAACAAATCGATTTGATCCACCAAACGAAAACTCACATCATCATCACAAACAATCACTGCCTGTCCTAGACGCTCATCATAAGTCCAGAAATGTAAAGACTTCAAAGCACCTTTTGGAATCTTTTTCACCAACGGAATTGTCTTTTCTTTATCAGTTACAGGCCAGTGCACAATCTTCATACGCTTGTTTGTGTATGGATCTCTAATCCCTTTAGCTGGTCTAACGAAGGATTCTGCCGTGCGCATCGAAGGAAAGTTACGAAGAACTTCCCTCTGCAATCTTTCAAAAAACATATATCCAACACCTCCAGGCTTATCATCTACATAAGGTGCTTTAGACAAGTTTGTTAAATCAACCTTAGTAAAAGACTAAAACTAGCCTGGATGTTTGTACCACTCGACAGGACCAACTTTTATCTTTATCCACCATCTTTTACGATCATGATCATATCCCCAGCTAACCACACCAGAACGATTTCCAACTTTATCATAGAGAGTTTCACCAACATCCATTAAATGGTGAGTTGCATGAGCAACCTCATCATCTGGATTTAAATTCTTGTTCTTCAAAATTACAAACTCCCTTTTCTATTTAATTCTTTCCGCCTTCTCTTTGTCTGCCGCTGGATTTGTAACTCTCTTGAAATATTGTTCCATTGCAGCACTTCTTTCAGCATCATCCTTAGCAAAGGCTTTTCTTCTGTTTTCAACATCAGTTGGATCAAATAACTCTTGTCCAAATTTCTTCTCCAACTTCCCACGTAAATCATAAACCATATTGAACAACAAACTAACATCTCCTTGAAGCTGCTCAATCTGTTGATCTTTCTTCACTATCGTATCTTCAAGTTGGATAATCTTCGCATCTTTATGAATGGAATCTTGCTCCAGTACAACCATTCGTTTCTTCATATCTCTCATGCTAATAAACTCATCATCATCACTTGAATCATCATCAAATGACATTCTCAATGGTTCTTCAGGTCTCTTACCACTTGAACTGCTAGGCATATCATGAACAACTCCAGAAGGACCTACAGATTCAGAAATACCAAGTGACATAGTATCAACAACAGAATCAGTATCTACAGTTGTAACTTGTACATCAGGAATGGTGGTATCCACATCATTTCTTTGAATGTCAGCATCAAACTCAAAGATATTTCCGGTAGTGGTGGTGGTATCAGCAACACTTCTCTCAAAATCGAAATCATATAAACCTTCATCATCTTCAACAATATTCATGGATTGATCTTTGTATTGCTCAACATACATTCCGAGTCGAGGATCCCTCCTTTTCCGCTTCAATGGCATGGAATCAGAATCCTTTGGGTTTTCACTAGGCTCTTCACTTGATACTGAAAGATCAGAAGGGGGATTTCCCATCTTATCAGTTACAGATTTTAATAGCAAAGCCAAACTTTCAGCAGTAATCACAGGTGGAACAGCAGAAACAGCAGTATTAACTTCAGCTTCAGGAGGAAGCTCTTCATCTTCCCCAGAATCACACATAATCTCAATGCCTTCATCATCAGAGTCAATCGTCAAAATCTCTGTCTCAGGCTCATCTTCAATACCCATTTGAATATCATGTTCTTCAGCAACTATAGCATTTGCAGGCGCATCATTCACTGGAACAGGCTGCACTATCACTGGATTAGCAGCTACATCTTCAGTCTCAGCAAATTGACCGAATTTCTCTAACGGAATTAATCCTTCAAATTTCTTTTCTGTACCCTTCTTTGGAGTGAGAGCACCAAAACAAGATGGACCCATGGGCTTCAACTCCAATGTATTTCCAGATCTCTTCAACTCTGGATAACGTGCATTAAAAATCATTTGCAAGAATCTTGGATACATGAGAAACTTGTCCTTTCTAACTCCAAACACATTCCTCTTCATTGCTTCTAAAATATACTTTGAATAATTGAAAGGCTCATTTGTAATCACACAGACAAGAGCAGCAGACTGAGTAATGTTCAACTGATCTGTGCCTCCTCTGTTCTCTGTCATACACAACACAAACATGTGCAACAAAAGACGCCAATACGGATGCACAAATTTCTTTACCAGAGGCGGATACTTTCCTTCGTAACTCAATCGAGGTAGAATTGCTTCCACAGTTCCAGCTGGAAGCTCTATAGAATATGTTTCTTGATCATTGAACTGCAACACTTCTCGAATCACCTGCTCTGTCACAGTAACATCCTTCTTTTGAATTTCAGCAACGATAACTCCCTTTCCTTCAACAACTTCAATCCTCGCACTTTTCCAGAATTCTTGAATAAGATCTTCGTAAACAACCGGATTTTCTCGAAGTGCATGAACAATACGACAGCTGTTGAGACCTTTCATCAATGAAGTGTACAACTTTTTGTGTTTCTCCGGAGGAGGTGCTAAATATCCTGCTTGATTATGTGTTGAAATAAATTTCAAATCCATATCTGCATGAAACACAAGTCTGTTAGGAACATGAAAAATTCAACACACACTTGAATCAAAGTCAAAAATCTCAAATTTTAGAGTCAACAGTCTGAAAAAGGTCAACAGCATCATGACTCAGATAATGACAATTTCAACTCAAGACTGTTACTGTTGACTCGAGACTAAGAGATCTCGAGTCGAGACCATGAGTCGAGATCTTGAGATTGCGACTCGTAATCTCTGGCCTCGAGTCCTGATGTTATCTGAGTCGAGACCCCCACAAACAACTTTAACTTTTCAGATTTTAGATCAAAATCCCAAAAACATCTTATGATTCGTTTGAAGACCAAAATATATAAAAATTAGGGTTCTTGGTCATCTTCAAAACTTTATCAGATCATCATCAAATCTTCATATTATCTGCAAAAACTTCAAACAAAACATCATCATACCTTAATAAACAGTGAATCGAGACTAGAAACACAGAATATGATGACTCGAAACCGGAGAATCACGTCGGAATCAAGTCGGAAACACAATATCAGAAAATCACGCCGGAACTTTGAGAGAGAATTTCAGAAGGTCTCGAGTGAGAAGTGAGGTCTCGACTCGAGACCTGTGACTTATACCTCAAAATGGGCCTGGGCCTTAGACTTTTTGGGTCATGACCAAACATTTAAATCTAACCGACTTGAAAGATTTATTTTGATTAGTTAATTAATGATAAAAATCCCTTTAATAAATCAGTTATAATTTTTAATAATCCACTACACCATCTGAGCATAGTTTACGAAAACAAAACCTAAAACAAAAACAAATAATAGAAACTATTATTTACAAAATAAAATAGGAAATAAACAAAATTGCTCAGGGATCAAATCACAAGGTTTCGGGCTTGACTTCACTTATCAACACTGATCTACTACCGAATGATCTAGACAATTGCCAGTATATTCATCCACCTAAACTCATCTCCCTAGACCTTTTCCATATAACTGCCTGTAACAAATTTTATCATGTTTTGATTTCTTAACAATGAACACCCAAACAAATACTAATCAAATCCCGGAATTATATACAGCACACTCTATCATGCAAGTTGCTTCCCTACCACATATTTCACAAGTCCAATCCAGATCTCTGAAATCTTAACTGGGAATAGATTGAGAAGAGAACAGAATAGATCTTAAGCAAAGATGGTATAATATACAAGATCAAATGAGTTTTTCTCAATTTGATATAGGTTTCTAGGGTTTCTTTTGGGCACTTGAGGGCCTCTTTCGGGTGTTTAATTGATCTACAGAGCGACAACGTACAGCTAGGTCAGCATGTATCTGGATGCAGCAGAAGCTGACGTTGCCTAGCACCTCTAGGTCAGCATATATCTGGATGCAGCAAAGGAGATACACGACTTTTTCAGAGAAGATTTCAGAGTCAGACCAAAATTGTGTGTATCGGGACAACATACAGACATTCAAATAAAAATGAGCTAATTCCAAGTGATTTTCTTTCCTGAGGTCATGTACTAATTTAGTTCTAAACAGACACAGCCAATGTTTCCAGTCCTTAAGGATAGAGCCTACCAACACATCGTGCTAGAGTCAAACTATTTCGATACTGGTCTTACATGAGTCAGCCCTCGACCATAATGTGAAAATTCATATCATTCCCCAGTCATGCAATGCCTCTTTTTGTATTTTTCAAATTTTTAATGTTTTTGTATTTTTCAAATTTTTAATGTTTTTGTATTTTTTTAAATTTTCTCCCCCTAAATTTGAGCATAAATAAAAACTACCTAAGAATAGAAAACTTTATGAACAAATTTACCTACAAAACAAAACAAAAACAAACACATGCTCAGTCAGTAAAGCGGATCATTTTCAGAAAATCCACAAGCACTTGAAACTTCGAACTGCTGACAGGTTTGGTGAACAAATCGGCAGCATTTGCATCTGTATCGATTTGCTCAAGTTTGATAAGACCTCTATCAAAGCAGTCTCGTATAAAATGAACTTTAATATCATTGTGCTTGGTTTTTGAGTGGAAGACAGGGTTTTTCACAATTTGTATAGCAGCAACATTATCACAATATATAGTAGTTTTAAGATAAGTCAAACCGTAGTCCTGCAATTGATGCTGCATCCACACCACTTGTGAGCAAGATGCCGAAGCTGCAACATACTCTACTTCAGCTGTAGAAATAGCAACCGTTTGTTGCTTCTTGCATTGCCAAGAAATGAGTCTGTCACCCAAAAATTGACAACCAGCAGAAGTAGATTTCCTGTCCTTGTCAGTGCCTCCAAAATTACTGTCAGAAAACGCAAACAGGTCAAAATTCGAATCCCTCGGATACCACAGACCAAACCCGGGTCGGCCTTTAAGATACCGAAAGATTCGTTTAACAGCAGTAAGATGAGAAGTTTTAGGATTAGCCTGATATCGTGCGCAATTGCAGACAGCAAACATGATGTCAGGACGACTAGCTGTCAGATACATTAATGATCCAATCATGGACCTATAAAGTCGCTGATCAACCGGGGATCCTTCAACATCTTCCGTTAACGACGGTCTTTCTGCCATTGGAGTTTCTGCCAGTTTAGCGTCAGTGAACTTGAATTTCTTCAGCACATCGTCCACGTATTTACCTTGATGAATTAGAATGCCCTGTGAATCTTGTTTAACTTGTAAACCCAAAAACAATGCCATTTCACCAAGTGCACTCATTTCAAACTTCTTTTGCATAACTCTCTCAAAATATTTGCAAAGCTCCTCACTTGTAGACCCAAAGATATATCATCGACATAGATTTGAACCAAAATTTGATCCTTGCCCACTCTTTTGATAAACAGAGTCTGATCTATTGTGCCTCGTGTGTATCCATGAGCCAGAAGATGTTCTGTCAGAGTAGCATACCAAGCCCTAGGTGCTTAATGCAACCCATATAATGCCTTGTCAAGCTTGTATGGATATTCTGGATGATCTGGATGAATAAAACCCGGTGGTTGCTCAACAAAAATTTCTTCCTTCACTTCTCCATACAAAAATGCCGTTTTGACATCCATCTGGTAAACAGTGAATCCCATGAAGGATGCGTATGCTAAGAAAATCCGGATTGCTTCAAGTCGAGCGAAAGGGGCATAGACTTCATCATAATCCAGTCCCTCTATCTGTCTGAATCCTTGGACCACTAATCGTGCTTTATTTCGAACAATAACTCCTTCAGAATCTTGCTTGTTTCTGAAAACCCAGCGAGTTCCAAGCTTGCGTTTTCCTTTTGGCAACTCCACAAGTTTCCATACTCCTAGCTTCTCGAACTGGTTTAGCTCTTCGTGTATAGCATCCACCCAGCCTGGTTCCTGCAATGCTACATCAATGGTTTTAGGTTCAATTTGAGAAATGTAGCTAGAATATAAGCACAAATTAATGGTTCCAGATTGGCTTCTGGTCTGAACTCCTGCATTCACAGGACCTATCACGTTCTCAATAGGATGATTTCTTTGAACACTAGTTGGAATAGCAAATTCAGGTATTGTCTCGTCTGGAGATGTGTGTGTGTTACTTGACTCCCCCTCATTAGGTGCTACCGGACAGTGACTCACAGGAGTGGTAACAGTATACTCTTCAGGAATAGGGTCAGCAAACAGTTCTGATCCAGCTGCATTTTGTGAAATTCCACTAGATTGAGCACCTTCAGGAGATTGATGAGACAGAGGATGCTGTGTAAAAACCATTCCTGGCGGATCAATGGTATGATGTCTAACACTTCCTTCTGTCTGTTCTTCTTCTTCAGTATCCCCAAAAGACAACGGTTGTTTTAGAATAGACACACCTGCATCTGAAAAATCACTTGACAAAATATTAAATGATTTAAACAATTCAGCATAATCATATAACCAATCTGGTCCAACTCTAGCATCCGTAACGTTTTCTTCAAGCCATTCAATGTTGCACGACTCGACGACCTTTTTAGTTACTTTGTTGTATACCCGATAGGCAGAACCTTTCGAATATCCAACAAAGTAACATTCGTCCCCTTTGACCTCAAATTTTCCATTAGAGTCCATAAGTAATAATACACGTGGACATCCAAAGATACGAAAGTGTGAAACCGAAGGTTTACGTCCTTCCAGAATCTCATAAGGAGTTTTCATATGACGTTTATTTACTAAAGCATGATTCTGGACGTAACAAGCCGTGCTAACAGCTTCAGCCCAAAAGAAACTAGGAAGCTTCGAGTCAGCCAGCATAGTTCGTGCAGCCTCGATAAGAGTACGATTTCTTCTTTCAGCTACTCCATTCTGTTGAGGAGTCCGTGGTGCACTATACTGACGATCAATTCCCTTTTCAGTGCAGAATGTGTCCAAGGTAACATTCTTGAATTCTGTCCCATTGTCAGATCGAATAACCTTCACCTTAGAACTCGCTTGATTTTCAGCCAGAGTGATGAATTGTTTTACTAAGGCTGCAGTTTCATTCTTGTGACTTAGAAAATACACCCAGGTGTAACGAGAGTAATCATCAACGATTACAAGACAATAAGCTTTCCTGCCAATACTCAATACATTCACTGGACCAAAAAGATCCATGTGAAGTAATTCGAGCACGGCTTTCGTCGAGGGTGCAGGTTTAGCCTTATGAGGTTTTCGATGAGCTTTTCCTTTTGCACAAGCAACACACTTTTCAACCAACATGAAATCTTTTATCGGAAGATCACGTACTAATTGACCTTTAGCCAGTCGGTTCAAATTCTTCATGTTCACATGCCCAAGGCGACGATGCCACAGTAGACCATCATGTTCTGAAATCTTCGAGAATAGGCAAGTAATTTCTTCACACGGTTTCTTGTTCATATCAATCATATAAGCATTTCCTCGTCTCTCTGCTGACATTAAGAACCAGTCTTCTGGAATGACAATCCCAGGTTCAAGAACATGACATCCTTTCTTTGTAAAGTGAACTGAATTTCCTCGATCACAAATCTGAGAAATGCTCAACAGATTGTGTTTCAGTTCTGGAACATAGTTAACATTTTCGAAGCTAAAAACGCCGTTTCGTACGGTTCCTTTCAATGTGATTCTGCTTGATTCTCCTCCCGCAAATGAGACATATCCACCATTAAATTCTTTGACATTCACCAGTTGGGATAAGTCTCCTGTCATGTGCCTGGAACAGCCACTATCCATGTACCAGAGGCGCACGGTAGTCCTCCACAGCTGTTCCTGCATGATTAGCGGGATTAGTTAGATTTAGGAACCCAGCCCATAGTGGATCTGGGTTTTCCTTGTGCATCAATGTAAGTCACTCTCTGCCACACTAAATTGTCTTTATTCAAAAACTTCGAAATGTTTCTAAGAGTAGAATTTCGATAATATGTATGAGACGGATTGGATTGCGTGGCCTTAGCTTTAGGTTTCCAATGCTTGTTTGACCAGTTAGAATTGTAGTTACCAAAAGCATTATGTTGATTTCTTCGAAAATCATTTTGTTGATTTTGATTTTTTGCGTTTGGCTGCATTCCAATCTTGGTCAGAAGGTTTAGTCTTGCGATAGTTGTTTTTCATTGTCTTAGTCTTTTCAGTCGTCATTGACTCAGAACAACGATATCGGTCAGACTTGACCTTCTGATCTTGCACAAACTTTCTCTTGTATGGTGCCCTTGGGAGTTGAACACAATTTCTGGCAATGTGGCCCGCGATGCCACAGTTAAAACATGTTTGACGTTTCATTTTGTGAGTATTTTGAAAATTTTGACAAGATTTGCTTGATTTTGAATGATTTGGCGTTTTAGTTTTCTGAAAATGTTTTGCTTGTGGTTGTTCTGAGCATTTTGGTGGCTGTTGATCTAATGACTCCTCATTTATCTCAATTTCCTTTTCATCATTTCTAAATTCAGATTCATTATGTGAACATGTAGAAGTCTCATCAATATGCATTTCCTCAATGCATTTATCATGTGAGACTAATTCAGGTTCATTTTCAACTACAGTTTCCAATGGGGTCCCACTAGATTCGACATTAGGGACACCCACTGAGACAGTTTCAGAAGAAGAATCAGGATACTCTTGATTTTCTTGAGAATTCGTTTCAGTGGTTTCACTGAATGCATCCTGAGGGACCTCACCTGTAACACTTTCATCAACCAAAGGATTAGAAACATCAGAATCACAATAATTAACTGAAGAAAGACCATCATTAGACATATTGTTCAAAGGTTCAACACAAACATTATCAGTTTTACCCAAAACATCAGGCTCACAAGACGAAACATAAGCAGAAAATGACGCAAATAAAGAACGACCAAAAGCAATAGTAGATTCAGTTTGTTCAAAATAATTTTCAGAAACATTAGTATGAACAACTGGTTCACTCCCAAGAACTTCTTCACATTTTACTTCAGATACTTTATCTGCACATGAAGACGACATGTTAGGATCAATTGAGCCTTTAGAAACAAAATTTATGGGAGCGGACTTCTTTTTCTCAATTGGTCTATCATTGAACGATGACTTATTATTTTTGGGACCATAAGTCATTTTACTTTCATTAATCATCTCCTCCTCAGTCATGGGTAGATAAGTATAATTATCATTATAGGGAGGAGGAGCCTGATTAAAACCCAAACCAAGCCCTTTCTTTTCCTTGTATTCAAGCTGTTTATCACACAAGTTTTTGACTAATTTACTGGAAGAATCAAATTTCTTAATATTAAGCTCATTTATTTTATATCGATCTCTGATATCTTCCAGTTCCTTAGTCACAGCACATAGTTTCTCCTGAACATATAAGAGTTGAGATGATTTCACACTTACATCGTCCTTGAGTTGGACGATGTCTTTTCGCTGAGCTTCAATCTTTTCTTTATAAAGTTTTTCATTTTTTGATAAAGTAAAATTTTTATTTTTGATATCTTGATAATCTTGAATTAGCTCAGCATTGTGTATTCTATAGACTTCAACTCTTTGTCTACATTCAGGAGTACAAAAAGCAGAAAGTACCTCTTCTTTGGTGAGACCTTTGACTGGAGCTGAAAGAATCTGAGTCATGAAAGCTAGGTTTTCAGCGGTAGTCTCCTCCTCAGATACTGGAGCCTCATTCTCAGAAACAGAAACTTGATCATTTGAAGTCATGAAAGCAATGTTATTTGAAACAGCTTGATTTTCTGGAGCTGAAATGTTCAGTCGCTCAATTTCCAAATTCCAATCAAAGTTGATGTTGGGCTGAACCACCAAGGCTTGTGCTAATCCCTGTGGTTGAGGACTTCCAGTAGTAGCACTATCAGTTAAACTTGATGTGGTCACAAGAGCTCTTTCACGATTTGGTGTTACAGGCTGGGCAGGAGTCTGTTCTCTATTCATTGGAGGCTTTTTGCAGTTTCGAGCATAGTGTCCTTCTTCATGACAGTTGTAACAACGTAGTTTAAAAGGCACTGTAGACGCTCCTGTGAATGATGCACCCCATCTATTTTTACCAGTTCTTTGCATAAACCTTGTTGCCCTGAATGCAGCCATAGCCATCTGCCAAGTGATATCCATTTCTTCAACATCATCAGGATGAATCTGATGTAAGTCATCACCACACCATTTAGGAGGATCAATTTTTCCTGCAACGAATGCATTCAAGCAGTTTATAACAGAGGCTGCGATATCCAGATTTTCTTTAGACTGTTGTGTAAAGAAAGCAATCATCTCATTTTTCACAGTGGAAGCGGAAGCAGTACTGGAGGCATTCACAGCATTCTCAGTAGAAGCAGAAGCAGCTGTTTGATGTGAAGGAGTAACCTGATTAGAGGACCCAAAGCAATAGACATTTGCTGAAGTGGGGGCAGTCTTAGCAGATGCTGCATTACTAAACATTTGAAAACCTCCTTGAGACAAGAGAGCTGTGTTATTGTCATTTGATGAAGTGGGAGCAACTGAGAATCCTGCGGCTAGCATGCTGTTTTTATAGTTGGTTTCTCTTTGTTTATCATCTAATTCACAGGCTTTAATATGAGAGATCATCTCTGACAAACTGCACCTAGCAAGATCTTTAGTTTTCTTGATCATAGCAACATGATGATCCCAACTTTTTGGCAATGCATTTAGAAGCTGTCTATTTGTAGATGCATTTGATGTATGAATTTCTTCCATTTGCATTTGTGTGACTATCTTCACGAACCTCTGAATTTGATTATCAACAGTTTCACCATAAATATGGTTGAAGTTGTTGAAATTTTGTCTCAACAGATTTCTTCGACTCTCCTTCATATCTTCATTCCCTTCGTAGACGTCGATCAAAGATTCCCACAGTTCTTTGGCGGATTTGCAGGTGCGAAAACCAATAGCAATGTCTGGACCCAATCCCATGGTTAAGTAGGACAGTGCTCTTTCATCTTTTTCAATTATAAGCAGATCATCTTCAGTATATTCACTTTTGGCTTTCTTTACTTTTAAACCTGGTTCAGTAGGACTATCAGTCATAATCTCCCTTGGTCCCCTTAGAATGCTTCGCCAAAGTGTTGGACCGTGTCGTGACCCTAAACGATCAGTCAAGGCAGTTCATCATCACGTGTAAAGGCGGAATCAATGCACGTAAAGTAACAACAGCTTCTCTTTCAATTTCTTCTCTTTATTAGCTTTATGAATCAATTTTGACAGAGTTTCGTTACCAAGCTAATGATCTCATTCCGCTCCTAGTTACATATGAAGTCACACATGTGAGGTATTTATACTAGATCTAATTCCGCTTATATGGCATGTCCATATAAGTGGAATCACTTGTAACTGATTTCGCTTTTATGGCATGTCCGTATAAGTGGAATCACCATGTGACATAAAAGCGAAATCACCTAGTGACTAAAAAGCGGAATCACCTCTAAACAATGTACATAGAAGCGAAATTAACAATATAAGCCCTAATCTTGACTCTCAAGACCCTATGTTGACTATCTTAACTTAAAACTTGATGTAGACGTAGTCAACAGACATTCTCATGTACCAACAGACTCCCCCTTGGATGTTGACGAAGTCTTTAGCTCCTGAGTCTTCAGTCTTGGTCTTTTCTCCATCTCTGTCTTTTCATCGTAAGCATTCTATCTTCACAGGTTTAGGATCATAACCTAGCTCCATCTTCAAACTCCCTTTGACTGTTTATCCAGACTCCCCCTTTCACAAACTCCCCCTCTCGATATGCTAGAATCTGAGGTCTTTATCTGGTTCAAGCTTTGACATTTAGCTTCCTTTGGGAATAATGAAGTTTACAACCTGTTAACCTGCACATCCTCTACCTCAACATAAGTTTCACAAATTTATAAAAATTGAATTTAGTAAACTTACTGGTAGACATAATTAATACAATCAATCATACTAGTTACATCAAGTTCAAATGAATGATCTTGATAAACTAACTACACAGTCTTTCAAAACATTTGTATATGACATTCAAAGTTTTCAACATATTCTCCCAACCCTCTAGTTCATCAAGTTTAGCACTTGGAATTTTGAAAAACAGCTCTTCAACATCAGTTGTCGAAAATCTTTTTGTATTTTCAAAATTTTATGCTAAAACACTCCGAAAATATTTTTAGATTTTTGTTTTTGACAGAAATGCAATAAAGAAATATATACAAACAATATTTTTGTGAGTTTGTGTAAGAAGATCATATAAGTTTTTGAGACACATCACTAGCACCGTTAAGCTTTAAACATTTTAAGTTCTAAACGATTCACTTAGATTGTCAGTATACTGGTCCACTTAAATTTTCACACAAAGTTCAACTGCTTCGAGATACGAATTTAATGTCTTAAGCACTTAAACTTAATCACGTGTCCCACCTTAGAATATACTCCCGTATCCAGATCCCAATATTCAGTCTTACAGGTAATTATAACACAAAGGATATCTGTAAGGGGTTAATAATTTATGAAGAATCATGAGAGCTCAGGTCAGAACTACCGTTCAGCAGAGAGATCATGACTCAACTTGGGTGTGTCCCCTTTAGAGGATCTTTTTTTTACAACAGCATTGCTAAGCAATTTTATTGTCTTATCATTTATGCTGAGGGTGATGCTATGTTTCAAGCATTTGCAGAAAGTATTATTCGAGGACTAGGTCAGAACTACCATTCAGCAGAAGTCCTGGAATAATACCCCAGACATCATTGAGTATAAAAACCTAGTATATCAGAATACGAGACCTTTCAAACAAGATTTCGGGGGTTACCCATATATCCGAGAGATGTTACCCACGATATAAGCAAGTTTGAAATTTAGGTTTATATCTCGTCACAATCTACTAAATGTACAAAAACCTACTGACATATCATCCGTGAGACCGTTTATCACTTTTGACATTTCATATCTTTAGCATGCTGTGATAGTCCACTGATTTACTATCATTTCCTCTTTTTCACAACAAAACTCATTTTTGTTTTTTCAATGTTTTTGAAATTTTCAAATTTTCTAATTTTTTTTAAAATTTTTCTCCCCCTAAAATCAAAATATGTTTCAATTTTGATTTTCAAGGAAAATTTGAAAACAAACTATACAAGAAACGTGACAAACTGATATCAAATTGCTTCAATTCGCCATTCACTCGGCTTAACAATTAGAACTCCCCCTGACAACAAACTATTTTCTCATTTAGATTTCAAAACACTTAAGTTTGTTTTAATCAAATGGTTTTTTCGGAAAATTAGTTTTGTTGAATTAACAAACCACTTGTTGGTTAGGGGATTACTTCATCACTTTGTTTTCCTTTATCCACTTTGAAAGATTTAACAGTTCAAGATTCTATCAATCACAAACACTTGTAGAAAATCAAGTACAACTTAATGTCCCTGATTTACCACTTGTAAATCGAAATATCACAGTTACCATCCTGTGAATTTCTCAAGAAATGTGCCGATTCATGTTCCACGCTTACCAACCTGGGAACTCCGGCAAGTCAGGTTTTTCATTTGAAAAGATTCACCCAAGCCTGACCAGCCTTGGGTTTGACAGTTTTTACCTCATCAAATGGCTCTTCTGGTTTTGACGAACCAGAATCATTGCCTGCACATGGCTTGTCTGACTTTGACCTGTCAGATTCATTGCCTGATGGTGGCTTGTCTGACTTTGACACATCAGATTCATCGCCAACCATTTTCTTCTTCTCCTTTTTCTCTTTCGTCCTCAGATTTGTATCTGATGAATTCGTCTTGCTTGACTTTACAATCAAGTTAGTTGATTCATCAGAACTCTTATTCAATCTGTTTGGTGAACCCGAAGACAAAATTTTCTCGAGATATTCTCTCGCCTTCTTCCTTTTCTTTCGCAGTCTGTCTTTCTGCCCCTGTGAAAGTTTAACTTTCTTTTCTTGAATTTTCTGATCCTGAACTTTAGGTTTTAGAACCTTCTGCTCATGGGGCTTGACGTTGACTGGCTTCTTTGCCATTCTTTGAGATTCAACCCTCGATCTTCCCTTTAATCTCCTTGGGCAATCTCTGGCAATATGACCTCTGATTTGACAATTATAGCATCTTCTTGTCTCATAACTCCAATTCTGGCAGTTAACAGCAATGTGTCCTCTCACACCACAAGTGTAGCACACTCTGTTATCGTACCATTCACCACTTTCACACCATATGCTTAGATCATAACATTGTCGGGCTTTGTGGTAATCATCACTCTTCTTGAAAACTGGTTTTGGCTTTGAAGCACTGTGGTCAAACCTGCACCACTTATTACCAACATTTTGTGAGTTTTTATTTTCAGATTTTTGTAATTTTTCAAAATGATTGGATGACTTAACTGATGAGCTTTTATTTTCATTTTTAAAATTTTTCAAATTTTTAACTTTTTGTTTCTGTTCTACACTCTTCTTAACAGGTTTTTGTTTAGAACATTCACCTGTTTCAGTAGATTGCAAAACAGTATTTTTAAATTTTTCTTGTAAATCTAAAAATATTTTTCTTTTCTTTTCTTTTTCATCATCAGATATTTCATCACAATCTTCAATTTTGACTTTGTCAAAATTTGTGACCTTGTCACTTATTGGAACTGAATTGATCAGTTTTGGACACTCATATGGTGCCGAAGTCACAAAACCTTTCAATTTATTCTCAAGCTCTTTGATTTTAATCCGAGCTTTTTCAGCTTCTTTTTCAAGCTGGATGATTTTAGCAAGATGAGAATTGATTTCAATTTGTTTTTCAAGATTATCTTTACCAAAAATATCTATCTCATCTTCTAAAATCTTTATTTGATTTTGAAAATCTTTTTCTTTTTTCTTTTAACGCTTCATTTTCCAATTTTATCCAAAAAACGTTTTCATTTTCAATTTTGATTTTTCCAAAATCTTTTTCTTTTTCTTTCAAATCGTTAATTTCCAATGTCAAACTGTCCAAACTACTCAACAGTTTGTCATTTTCTGACATCAATTTCTCACAATTTTCTCTCATTTCAAGAATCTGTTTATTATCAGATTCTTTTTCATCCTTCAAGCTTTTGATTTCCACTGTCAAATTCTCCACATCTTTCAAGAGATTGAAATTTTCTGCTTCGGATTTTTCGCATTTTGAGCACACAACTTCACCTTTTGAAGTTTCATCTTTCTTTGATTCTTCATTCTTTGTCATTCCTTCTTTAATCTTTTTGATTAATTCAAGAAATTCATCTAAACTCATATTTTCTGAGTTTCTTTCAATTTCATCTATTAACTCTTTCTTTTTCTTTTTCTCTTCTTCATCTCCCCACCATTTCTTTTGCCAATAATCATCCTCCTTTTTATACTCTTGGATTATGGCTTCGATATCAAGAGTTTTGTGATCGATCGCAATATTTCCATATGGGTCAAGATAACACTTCCTGTTCGGATCCCATCTATTTGCTCTCTTTGCTTCCAAAAAGATACCAGATATTCTGGTTATTTTGTTTTCAGCAATCATTTTTCTGTATCTATATTTTTGCTCTTCAGTTCGGTTATCTTTCCAAGGAATAGGTTCAGATTTTTTCGCCATGATTTTATGTCCTTGAATTACCTCGAAATCACCTGCAAACAAAACAAACAAGCTATTAGTTCAAACAAACTGAATATGTAACAGTGTGTTTGTTGACGAAATCAATCTAAGACTCGTTGTCAAAGATTCGCGGACTCGTTTCAATTTTGTTGAACAGCACAGTTGATTGGATCAACAATTCTAACACTTGATTTATTTTGAACAATAAACCCACTAAATTCGACAATTTGAATTTAAAGAATCTTATCACATGCAACCACAATTTTATTGTCGATAATCTCAAACACACAAACTCAATTCTAGTTTCGAGATTCACTTGATTGGATCGATGTACCACTAGGCCGGCAACTTCATTAATTCTAATTGTAATTATCGATGACTTTAACAATTGATTAATGAGCTGACAACAACTTTCACAATGTAATCTGACTATTATCACATAAAACCAATATGATTGGACCTCAAAGTTCACTTAGCCGACAACATTAGATACAACAATTCAATTTTTACTTCACATGCAAAGTCTAATGAGCTGACACCTCTTAATAGACTAAACCGACAAAATATTTCACATGTATGATCACTCTAAACCGAATAAATTTCTTGTTTCGATAAATGCTACTGACAATACTGACTAAGGTTGACTAAGTGACAAATAAGCGAAATCAGTTTTGACCAGATAAGCGAAATCAGTTACAATCTGTCAATGTCCGAATGAGCGAAATTACTAAGTCCAAAAAAACGAAATCACTATGTCCGTATGAGCGAAATCACTATGTCCGTATGAGCGAAATCAGACTTTTAAAACTCGATGTTCACAAAAGCGGAATCACGTTTTTTTTACCCATTTTTAAGCCAAATTTCAATCTGAAACTTTCAAGGGTTGTACTACACTTAATTCCGATCATAATGATATGTTTAAAGTTCAATTTTGACCGCAAATTCGTTCCAGATCTGATATTGAAATTCCTGTTCGTGAACTAATCGAAATTTTGTTAAAATTGATTGATTTTACTTTGTTTCAAGAACTAATACTATTACGGATTGATTAAAAGATAATTTCGCTTAATATATTTGAGATTCAACTCATTTTGTCCGTAGGAACTTGTTTAATCCGAAAAAATAAAAGAGAAATTGAGTAGAAATGAGTGAATAATGTCGAATCAGCTGAAGTAGTATGAGCTCCTCGTCCTGAAGCTCTGATACCACTTGTTGGACCGTGTCGTGACTCTAAACGATCAGTCAAGGCAGTTCATCATCACGTGTAAAGGCGGAATCAATGCACGTAAAGTAACAACAACTTCTCTTTTCAATTTCTTCTCTTTATTAGCTTTATGAATCAATTTTGACAGAGTTTCGTTACCAAGCTAATGATCTCATTCCGCTCCTAGTTACATATGAAGTCACACATGTGAGGTATTTATACTAGATCTAATTCCGCTTATATGGCATGCCCATATAAGTGGAATCACTTGTAACTGATTTCGCTTTTATGGCATGTCCGTATAAGTGGAATCACCATGTGACATAAAAGCGAAATCACCTAGTGACTAAAAAGCGGAATCACCTCTAAACAATGTACATAGAAGCGAAATTAACAATATTAGCCCTAATCTTGACTCTCAAGACCCTATGTTGACTATCTTAACTTAAAACTTGATGTAGACGTAGTCAACAGACATTCTCATGTACCAACACAAAGTTTATAATCTTTGACCTTCAAGTGTTGTTCAAAACGCCATTTCCACTCTAGGAAATCATTTGCATCAGTCAACCTTGGAATGCGTGTTGTGGTTCCAAGCTTTGAATCCAGTTCTTGTTGTTTGTTAAGGGCAGCCAAATCAACGTTATTTGTCGACATAATTAAAGTCCAAGTCCAAGTAACGTTGCAAAGTGACGTTGCGAGTCGAGACTACGATTGCGAGTCGAGACCAAATAGCAGACAACTCGAGACCGTAGTTGGTTGCGAGTCGAGACTGAATCCAGACAAGTCGAAATCTTGGTTGATTGCGAGTCGAGACCAAAACGAGGCAAGTCGAGACAGCTGATGGTTGTGAGTCGAGACCGGAACAGGACAAGTCGAGACAGCTGTGGTTGCGAGTCGAGACAGGAACAGGACAAGTCGAGACAGCTGTGATTGCGAGTCGAGACCTGCAAAACAAATATGAGATAAAACTGTTGACTCGTAATCCCTGATTTTCAGCACTTTTCAAAAAATTCAAAGATATCGTAATCTTTGAATTTTCTTTGATCACCAACTCCGAGAAATCAGCTAACAATTTTTCTGAAATCACACAAACCAAAATCAGTGATATCTTTCAATATTTTCGCCAAGAACAGTTTGAAGATTTAATATTTTTCACTGCAAAACAAACACCAAAAACCAGATCAGTAGTAAAAGATGTTCTTGAATCCGAGTGATATCAAAACCGAACCAAGATTGGTTTCTTGGCTCTGATACCAATTGTAAAACCCATTTAGGATCCTTCAACGATATCAGTCTTTAACTTGTGAAGGTGCGGAATACAATCACAAGCCGATTCAAGAACAATATAATGTAACAATAATATAATCAAAACACAAACCAGAAATCTTGCATTCAATGATGACCAAAGACTGATACAAGATCCCTATGAAGTTCTCGGCTAGTCCTTTAAGTCGCAACAACTGATCAACCTCAACCAAGTGGTTGAGGTTTGCTTAAATACAAATCAAAATGGACTTTAACCTAGGCCCAAGCGACTACTAGCTAAACAACCCAACCCATACATAATTCGACCCAAAACATTTACTAAACAATTACAAAATCAATCCCTTAACTAAGCAATCCTTCATGAATAAACCTTCAGGTTCCAACAAGGGGCGTCGCGCCACGCCTAGGGGCGTCGCGCTACGCCTAGGCCCCTTTTTCACAAATTGTTGCTTAAACAGTTGCTGCATATTCCCAGCATGACCCGATTTCACGGAAACGAGCATAACTCTCTCGTTTTTAATCCGTTTTGCCCGATTCTTTTTCCTACGCGTCCGTAATTTAATTCTCCATCATATGGAGTTAAAATACAACATCCAACATAAAAAATTTTGAGACTTCTAAGCCTTCGACTCGTTACCTTTTTATCGAATTTTAACCCGTTTATGCATTTTATCAAACAAACATATTCGTTTGATCTTTATATCACATACACTTCTTCAAATTAAGGTTATCTACCATATTAGGTTCTAATCACAGGTTATTTACACAATTTAAACCCATTTTCGCTCGTATGCTTATTTTGACCCGTTAAGGGTATTTAAGCACTTTAAAGCTTGAAATCGCTTTCATTAATTTCTAGCATCTTATTCCTACATTTCTTATCAAGTAATCTTCCACCACAACTATATGTGCGTTGGATTTAATGTGGATATTTATATGTTCCGAGTTTTACCCCTCGGATTATCATTTTACGGCAAAGACACATATAAAGTCTTTTGACCAAAGAATTGCCTCTTTTGCTTTTTGTACTTATTCTAAGTATCTATTTGCTTGTAACACTTATTTCCAAACAACCTTTAAGGGTCGTTAGCTCGATTTAGCTCACAAGGGCGTTTTGGTCAATTTTAGTCTTTCTTTTACGACTAGGGACTTTTAAATACTTGTTTGACTTAAAATCCGACCCTTTTAACTATGATTTTGTTTAGAAACCATTATGTTTCTAAAACACCATGTTTATGACTCAAATTATTCGGTTTACCTAAAAGATAACCGAATATTCATTTTGACCTTGTCTAACACTTATAGAATCTCGAGTTCTAAACAATGAGCTGAATCATTATACATACCTGACTCGGATCATTATATTGACCATTTTTTATACCTTGCTTTAATACTCACTACTTAATAGCGATACAAGTTATCCTTCCGTATTTACTCCTGTGAACACACAACTCGACAATATTCATTAGTCGATATTTTCAAATGGTGATATTTTCACCATTCGACCCGTTTGGTCTAAGTGACCGTTTATCTTTGCGAGATGTTAATTAGTACCATCTCGTCTACAAGACTCGCTTCGGTTTATACCGTATAGTCTTTTTACTTATAAATCATTTCTTAACACTTTTTGGTCTATTATGGCTTACGTCATAATTGTCTTTTTCGTAATTAACACGACAAAAGGATATTCTAAAATATATGATTAGTGTAAGATATACTTACCTTGCATCCGAATTATGCTTTTCCTCCATTCTTGATTTTATTGACCCGCTTCTTTTCCCAAGCCTCCACCTAGCTCGTTAGGCGTCAAACTATTTTCAATCATTTACAAGGCGGTTAAATTAGTCATAAAAATCACGACTATTCCACCTCACTTATTTTCTATGCCGAAGCTACTATTCGACTTCATGATTAGTTAACTTAGCTTATCTAAAGTTAACAACTTTTTGATCACATGGGTTACAACATTAAGTCTAAATCAACATAATATTTAGAACCCTTATCACTTCATATTACGCATAATTTTCATATCATTCAAATACACATTTTCACTCTAATTTCAACACTTTAGTTCTTATTTAAGCATTTTAACAAACACCTAATGTGCATAAATTTTTACACATTTACAACTAGTTCATAACTAGCTATTTCTACTAAACATAAACATAATTTCAATTCCATTATGTTTAGCATGCTTACTATTCTCAGATTCATCTCATGGAAATCAGTTAATCACCATTTTAATAGTCATAATTCTAGGGTTCATCTTATTTCTACAAAACCCATTTAACACATAAATGGATAATCATGAAATTCACAATTATGAACCTCAATTCAACAAGTAAATGACTAGGGTTTACTCCTAGACATAAAAATCATTCCTAATTTCATCCTTGGATCATAATCCATCAATTTATTTGCAAGTAACCTACTTGTCTCAAATTTCAACTTCAACCAATCTAGGTTTTGTGACATACCTTGTGATCCCCATGACTTGGTGATCGTTTTTATGTGTTCATGTATCGATTTAGGGCCTGAATTGAGCTCCAATTTTGTAGATTCTTGAAGAACTAGGGTTTGCTCCATGGGAGCTCCCTTCTGGTCGATCTCTACACACACCTATGTGTGTGTTTTCATTTTTTTTTTATAAATGTTATAGTTAAAACATTTTCCAATTTAACCACCTTTAGCCCCTCATGTTTTGGTTTTTATTAAGTAGGCTATAACCTACTTATTTCTAGTAACATTCCCTCTTATTAACTAGGTTAATTATTCCTAGTTAACTTAATGGGTTCGGGAAGTCATAACCCGTTTTATTTTAAGTCCCGTTAACTCGGGCCTTTTACATATTTTTTTTCTCAAAGTATTTATCCTTCTTTTAATTAATATCAAGTTTATTTATTTAAATCCTAATTTTTACCGGGTTAATTTTTACCACTAACGGTATTTTACTCATTTTCACTATTAACGTGGTTTGATTTCCAAACCAGTTTTTTGGGTGTTACAAGTCTACCCCCTTAAAGAGGTTTCGTCCCCGAAACCTTATTTACGTAGTTCATTGGTTTAATCAAATGAACCTAGTTTCGTTTTCAAGGCTCCCGTTTCCTTTGGTCAAAAGTTTTCATGTATACTGACGCGTACGTCTTTCATGTGTAAGGACTCGCGGGCCGTTACTTACAGCTTACAACCCTTTATCTTTATTGACTGAGTTGTCACTTGACCACTTAGTCTCGTTAGTCTTTTAACAGGTCTATCCCGTGCTTGTGTTATATTAACAAGCGCTTGTATTTGTTATGACGTTTTCTTAACTTTGAATAGTTTTACCGGCTAGACTAATTAGTCGCCGTCACTTCATACCCCGTAACTCACGTTACAACGGGATCATTTTCTATATTTCTTTTCTTGTCCGTGAGCGTGTCACGTCACGTTTAAGTTTAATCAATCGTTTCTTTATCATACTTCTTCTTTTCGAATGTATCGTCTCGCACCTATCGATGTTAAGACCCATACTCTTTGATATTTGTTATTTCCGAATTCGTCTTATAGTATTCATATTTGTTAAAACGTTATTTCTTACTAAAAATGAATTTTAGTTTAACGTTTTTCTCTTTAACTATGTCAATTACTCATATCAAGGAAATTGACAACCCATAATTTATTGTTTTCCGTTCTCGTTTTACGCGGGGAATCGTAACAAGTTCCCTCACCTTACACTATTGACCCGTAGGTTCCTTCACTTAACCTCGTAGGCTATTTCCTTAAGCTTTCATCTCTTTAAGGCGAGGCCCTTATGATCCCTTTGCTTCAATTCATGACCCATGGGTCATTTGGCCCCGTAGACCTTTACACTAATTAATATCCCGTAGGTTATGATGATCCCGTAGATCATCTTTTATTCTAGTCTTTATTCAAATGTGTATACGTTTATATACGCATATGGCGTTAAGGCACCCCTTTTTATGTTTTGAATTATTCACCTTTACTTTTTGGATTTCGTTTGACCTTGACCGTAGTCTAAGGCTACATTGTTTTCTTTCGAATTATCCTTCCGACTTCTTGACTTCTAACGTCAATTACACGTCGGTTTGCCCTACACTTACCGTTACCCGGTTCTTACCTATACTTCTTTACGTCCCATTACCCGGGTTCTTTTATTTTATTGTTTTTAACGCCTATAACTCCTTTACATAGGTTTATTAATATTTCACACTTTTATTTATTCGATTCGCGCTTACTTACTTTAGCAAGTGTCATCCTTTATTAAATTTGTTTGACTTGTTCGTGTGAAAATTCATCACTTATGAATGTCAAACTTCAGTTTTTGTTCGACCCGTTCAGCTTTGAAATAGTTGAACGCAATTTATCAAAATCTCTATTTGCAGTATCTTATCGTCCTTTAGTCATGACCCAAAACCCGAGTCTTTTTTACTTTCCATACGCGTTCCTGTTTCTCAGTCTACGCATGCGTTTAATTCCTTACCCATCAACCGGGTGTTTTACCGAAATCGTTATCATTGCACCCCTTCCGGTATGCATTAAGACTTCATTTCGATTTACTTGGTCATCTTAGCGAAATCCGTCGCTTTTCTTCGACCATGCCTTTTATTCTTTACGTGACCACCATTGGCGTCCTTATTAATTATGAGTGACGAGTATCATCGTTATCCTTTCTTTACTACGACTAAAGTTAACAACCTTGATTATCTTTTTCGTGTGGGCAACACCTTTGTTTTATGACCCGGCGGATCATCTATACTTTGGTTTTACTTGTCCATTTTGTTCACCATGGCCCTTTCGTCCAAGATGACTTATTTTCGTGAATTTTCTTTTGATCATTCATTTATATCATCATTTACATTAATCCTTGTCCCTTCTCTCGGGCTCATTATCCTAATGTAATACGCTTCCGTCACCCGGCTGTGCGTTTACATTATTATCAACTATTTTGTTCATTTGTTTCATTTGGGTACTTTTTTAATTTGTCCCATTCACCCCGTCCTTACCAATATTAGGCATTCCCGAGAATATGATGAAAACATAATTAAGCTCTCGGTTCGTTAAAAGGTCACTCAGGGGTAAGAATTAACATGTTGACACTTTTAACCCTTCGAAGCGCAAACTTCCACATAATTACGCATACGGCTCCTCTCGTCCAACAAGTGGCTCATTTGAGAATACGGACACCGTATAAGGTCACTCAGAGGCTTAGTTTAAGCATGTTGACACTTTCAGTCCATTTAAAATCAAGGTTTTCGATTTTGACGAAATTAGTCCCTCATAGTCAACGTTTGACTTTATTAGGGTTTATTACACGTGTCAACACATCATTGGACACGATTTTATGAGGTGTTACATCCTCACCCCCTTAAAAGAAATCTCGACCCCGAGATTTGCTCCAAAAAGATGGAAGTACTTTCTGTCGTGTAATGGACTTAACTTCCACAGTAATTTAGGGACCTTTACGGGTATTCCAGTTGACCTATTCCATAGGTACATGATCCTTTTCGGAGTTTTCTTAACCTGTCGATCCTTGATCGATTTAGGTCTTTCAATAAACCTCAGGCTTTCATCAATCAATATGTCTTTATGAGACATTGCTAGCGATTTATCGGCTAGGCATTCTTTTGAGTTAGAAATGTGGAACACATAGTAAATTCCACCGAGCTCCTTAGGCAAGTTTTAGCTTATGAGCTATACTGCCATCGCATTCGACGATCTCGAATGATTTATATATCCAAGGCTTAACTTGCGCTTTGCCCCGAAACGTATTGTACTCTTTCATGTTGATATTTCCAATAGAGTACTTGTTCCCCATTTGGAACTTTAAGAGATTTGCGCCTCTTGTTCGCATTGCTCTTCTGCCGATTACTGGCAGTTTTCAGACGATTTTGGATTCATAATATCCTATCCATCGTCTTTAATACAAATCTCAGATCCTAATAATTGGGCCTTCCCAATTTCCTGCCCAACAAATGGGCGTTGGCTACTTCTCCCAAACAAGGTCTCCAAAGGAGCAGCCTTGATGCTTATATAATGCTATCAGTTATAGGAGAACTTATTTAAGGTGAGATAGTTATTCCAACTATTATCCGAATTAATCTTAAGGAATTATCTACCCTCATAGTTAATCAAACAAATCGACGATCCTGGGTAGCTAATAACGATTCTTAATCGTTTCCTAGTCAGGTTGCAATAACCAATACACAAGTGTATAGCATTGCGCCTTCCTTTATCAACAATAATCGGAACTCCTAAGATGATGAGTTAGGCTGTACTAGCCTTTCTTTATATACTCATCTGGTTAGCTCTCAGTTCTTCCATTTCTGTTGGTGCTAACCGATATGGAGTTTTTGTAACAGATGCAGCTCTTAATAGGATGTCAATCCTATCTTCACTTTGCCCCTCAGGGGTAAAACAGGGTAGTTCTACTGAGAAGAAATCATATTATCCAAATATGATAGAGGTAGCTTCAATCTTCGACCTTGGTCCACTTACCATCGATTGTGCCATACAAATGACACATCTGCTTTACGAGTGCACGAACGCCTTAAGTAGAGACGCCTACTTAGGCATTTCTATTATGGATATCTTCTTTGAATACCACTAGCCGACTTTAGTACAATATGACCATTGGTATTTCTTAGTGGTTCCATGCATTAAACCTCCATACTGATCAGGCATGGAAGCAATCTATGGGACACACTAGGTTACGCCAATCCCTATATGGCGCTTTTATCATACATAGTTGGCACTCGCAGTTGATAAAATCAATGAGGAAAATAATTAAAATAACATATATTGTCGTATTCTATTCAAAGAAAGAGTACTCTTAGATTTCGCAGAAGGATTCATTGCCAATAATAGAAGAATCAGTCTCTCAGATTTCATTGGTAAGTTCTACCTGACTAAGAATTTGGAGTTCTTATTATCAAGGTTTTGCTAAGCTTATGGTCTATGAAAGACTTATTATTGCCTGTACTAAAACAGGACACTTAGTAGAGATTCTCATTGGTACATGATAACGAATGTACTTGATGACATCATGTACTGCCTTTTGGCATTTATCAGGCAAGTTCAGGCATTTCCTTCCTTAGCTTTTCAAGACTTAGCTGCACCTTCTTTGGCAGCTTTATGGCATCTAATTCTGTTGTGGCCTTACTCACTATAGTCGTAACAGACTGCATTCTTTATGTCCCTATATTCATGGGACTGATGACCAGTTCCTCTGCAAATGCACACTGCTTTGGTCTTTATCCTATTCGACACTGTCCCTAGTGTCTTTTATAACAATTCTTACATACAGGCTTCTTACTGAACTTATGATGGTTCTTATTAAGCCCGTAATTTGCTCTTTTTCTTCGATTTCTGGGAGTTATCCTCCTCCCTTGTTCATCCTTCACATTCGAAGTGTGAACAAAACTCTTTTCATGAGCGATTGATTAGGTTTTGAATGAAATTTAGAGCGTGAAGCATTCGGCTCTTTGAATTGCTTTATGACCTTTCCCATGGTCTTTCAAACTGCTGCGTCTACCATAACTTGGAGATTAACTCCATTAATATTGAGGTTTACGTTTGTAGCATTATTAGCTTTTGTCGCATTAATAGTATCGCGACTGATATCCACCTTATTCGAGTTTGCCATACTCGGAACTTGGTACTAACCACCACGTTAAGCAAATGTTAGTCATCATCCTGATGACCTAACATAGATCAGCCACGGCATCCTTAAACCGTATAGGCTATTATTTTCCAAACATTCCTAATGAATGTTATTTGAATGTATACCCATACATTTAGCCTAGGTCACAATAGGGCCATTAATGGCTCTTAAGGTTTGGAGCGAGTCCATTACCTGTTTGACAGAGGATCAAAATGTCACAACTGTCTTTGTCACAAGGACGATTATGAATAGCTCGAAGGCTAGCCTTACATGACTTTTATTATAACTATATACATATATGGCATAAATGCCCGTCACGAAGGACGTAAAAAAAAATATGGCATAAAGCCTAGTCACGAAGGACATAAATGATTATATGGCACGAAGTCCTTGTCACAAAGGACATTTAGATATGGCTCAAAGTGGCCTCGTCATAATGACGTTATAAGATATGGCACCAAGGCCTGATACGGAGGACATTTACCAATGCTGGCACAAAAGGCCTGTGATTAGGAATGTTAACATTTAATATGTTAACTTGTCACGAATGTCAAACTATAGTACATTGACTTTTCATGGATGACTTTAAAACATATCTCATTGTTTTGTCACCAAGGACATTAGTTTATAAGCCGCAATCTTATCGGATTAGGGGCTTCCAGGTTTGAACATAGTTCTTCACCTTTGGACAATGAGTCATAAACTACAACTGTCATTGTCTCTAAAGATGACTTATTTGACACAAAGGTAAACTAATTGACATCACTAATGGACGTTCATATATCATCATTGCATTTGATGATATCAGTCATGATCACGCTGATTATATAGGCTATTATGGTTGGGTATAACCCACCACTTTGGATAGGGGATTATGAGGATCACCACTATCTTTGTCTTATTAACAATAGAGTAAAGTATAGCCCGTAGGCATTTCATCACGAGGGATGTTAATATTATGATCATCATACTGATGCTACTAGTCAGGATCGTAATGATCATATAGACTATGGGATTTGAGCATAGCTCACCCCCCTTGGGCAAGGAATCACAAAAGATTACAATTTCCTTGTCTCAATTGGACAATATAATATAGCCCTTAGGCAAAACATCATTAAGGATGTCAAATTTAATCATCGTACTGATGATTTTAGTCATGATCGCATTGATCATGTAGATTATTAGGCTTGAGCACGACTCATTACCTTGGACAGGGGATCATAAAGATCACAATGTCAATATAGAGATGTCCTCGTATAGCACAAGGCTTGCTTCAAAGGACTGTTAGATGGCACAAAAGGCCTTGTCATTAGGACAATTAAAACATAATCAATGATCTCTTGGATCAGTGATCTTTAAGGGTCGAACATAGTTCATCGCCTTTTGACAAGAAGTTTATAAAATAAAACTATCATTGTCATGAATACACCTTCACCCATAGACATACATCTTAATTGGATGTTTTGATGTATACTTCATACTGTTGTTTGGTAGCCATGATTCACATTGATCATATAGGCTATGAAGGTGGCTTGGAAAAGTCCAAGTACTTTTGGAAGCTAGTGTGGTCTCTCAAGTCACACAGTCAGGAATGTTAACATGTTCTCAGATGTTAACAAAGATTAATTACCTTAAGAGGGTTTTACCATCATAGCCATGTTCATAGACATATAGGCTAGGTTATACCATTAAGAGGATCTTTTGAATTTTCGGCTGATCAATAAAGTTCGAGAAAAAATTTCAGAACTATTGTTGGATACAGGACGAAACGAATACCTATATAAATTCTCAAAACCTTCCATAAATCATTAGGAATTTATGATAGTGCCTTAATCAGGACTTGTAGTAATATATTTGTCCACAGAGGACTAAGAGGAAAAATTGTAAGTCCGTATAAGGACTATAAAATATTACAATTCTATATAAGGGTTATAATGAAATATCAATATCCTCAAGGGGACTATTTCGAAATAAAGCATCCCCAAGGGGATTTTAATAAAATAACATGTCCATAAAAGGACTATATTGGTACAGTGCGCACACAAAAGGGCTTTGCTGTACAGATGTCCTCACAGGGACTTTATATTGAAAGATACGTCCTCAATGGGACTTATTAATGAAATATCATATCCTTGAAAGGACTATAATAAAATATCATATTCACAAAGGATCTTAATGTAATAATTTGTCCATAAAAAGGGACTTTGAGGAAATAATATGTCCTAGAAAGGACTATAATGAATTATTATGTCCATGAGAGGACTATATTGAAACATCAAGTCCATGAGAGGACTATTTTAAAATAGTGTATCCACAAAAGGGATTTTAATAAAATCATACGTCCATGAAAGGACTGTATTAAAATAGTATGTCCACCAAGGGACTTTATTGAAAATATAATGTCCACAAGGGACTATATTGAAAAATAATGTCCATAAAAGGACTAAATAGCAAATGCCCATAAGGGGTCTTAATTCGAAAAAGGTATGTCCTCACGGGGACTAAATAGAAGAGATAGGTCCTTATAAGGACTTAAAATAATTTATGATAGAAGGATTCTCTAACGCTTTCCTTGCTCCATTTCAGTTGTTTCTCTTCCTTGTTTACCGTATATGGTAGAGATACTGAAAATCTTAATTAATAAGGTAAGTATTTCAATCAGGATCCGTTATAGAAGTAGAATTTATGGATCCCATGGTTAAGGAATGATATGGATCATGAATTGGGTTTGACTGATATAATCCAAATCTGGAATTTCAAAATTTGAAGGCAAGAAATAGGGATCATTAGGATCCACTGGTATTATTTTCAATACAGGAGCCTCAGGGACCACCTGGTATGGACTCCACTGGCGCAGACTTTAAAATTTGAGCCTCATGGACCTTCGGTATGGACTCTGAAGTCTGTTTGAGAATTTCAATAAGTTTGGTTTTTGGGAATAGGTCCATAAAGATCTTTCCTCCAGACCGGTCGCACGCTTATCCTAGCCGTATTACGAAGCTTGGCATTCCTTGGCTTCGGAGGAGGAGAATCTCCATCAACGGCTTCCTTGCTTGGCGACTTATTCAAAATACATAAAATCGAAACAATGTTTACTTAATAGGGATGAGAACATTCCTATGTTAAGTCTAGACTCAAAAGGTCTAAGGAATATGCTACTGTGTCATTGAGATTAAACACAAAAGACTAGTGTTTAATTCACTCAATGTTGGCTCTGATACCAACCTGTCACACCCCGATATTTCCACATATCACCGGTGGGGAGTATAGTGACGTAGTTGATATCATCATGGTCAAACACACACAGAATAGCACAGCGGAAGTCTTGGAATGTAAAATATTATTACAAACTCAAACGTCTGAAAATATCAAAGTATTTATTATAGACGAGTCTGTAATATCAATCCACAGGAGGATCATTACAGAATGTATAAAATGAAGCTTAGCAGACTTTAAGGCATCTTTAAGGATTTGCAAGATCCTCTTTTTCGACGCCGAGCAACTCCCAGCCTATTACGAGTAGTACCTGCCACTTAGCCTTTTCAAAATACGTCAGTTTTCACTGGTAAATACAATTTAACCGACTCATTTGAAAAGAGTTTATGAAAATTGATTTAAGTGCACAAGGCACAAAACCTTTTATAACTTGGGACAATTCTTAATAAAATCTTGTATACTGAATTACATGTTTACGGTACATCTGGGGCCAAGTACAGAGACTGAGACATGATTAAACGACACACCACTTTAAAAACCCATAAAGGAGTTATCCCCAACTTGTGGGTAATTAATAATTTATTATTGGCATCTTTTCGGTGTATGCCTACACCCTGCGCATCGTTCGTGGCCATTTACAAATGAATGAGCCATGGATATATCCAGGACATGGTCGTTAACCCCCAACGTTTAAGTCATCAACAGAACAGTATCAAAACAGGTTTTGTGGATTTACTAGCCACAATCCGGCATTTGATTGATCCACACCCGACCAAGCGGTATGAATCTACCGTATCCCAAGCCCGTATAAGGGAAAATAAGTTAAAAGTATTTACCTGAGCTAATACTTGATTCACAGCATAATAACTCAGTCGTATCCAATCTATCTAAATGCAGGTAGCTTTTACCGGGTGGCTCTAGTCTGGAGTGATGGTAATATATAACCAAATTCAGAATGCTAATGGTCTTATTTAAGTTGTAGACTTAGACCGGCTAGCTCAAAGTATCTAAAGCGGTACGATACGCTAGATTAAGCGATGACCGGAATAGAATGTTATTTAGACCCAACAAGTTTGGATACTTGTATAATATGGGTAAGCTAAACACATTCCGGATTTTGAGACAAAAACGACAAGGTTAAACCCGTTTCGGCAACATACGTAAACTAGTTACATAAACCCATCCGAACGCGTAAAATGCGTAACGGGTAACCAAATAAATCATATACAAGTTCCAAATGTTATTATGCTTAGAATATGTCAATACATCAGTAGGATGTCAACATATATGCCCAAAAAGTATTTAAAACCATTTTAAGTCCCATAAGGGCATTTTGGTAATTTTAATACTTATAAAAGAGATTTTATAACAAACTGTAGTTCTGGTCCTTTTTAATCAGTAAAAATATTTAATTTATCTCATTACATCAGTAAGATATCATACATATGTGAGGTTTACCATTTATGGCCAAACTATGCCCCGAAAGGGTATTTTGGTCATTTCACATATGCTTTTACGGACATTTTTGGAAGTCTGAGTTCACGACTTATGCCTACTGAAATAATATTAAAATTTGTTTAAAAATTCAGTTAGTAACAAGTCTTAGGTGTTAATTATGGTTTAAAACCATACTATGCACCTAAATAGCGTAAAAATCGCTAATTGACGATAATTAAAGGGTTTTATGGAAATCTGAGATTTTGATCAGTTTTGAATGCTCAAAATAATTTATTTAAGGCAAATTGGATTTAAATAATCCCAACTCATTGTTATTGGCCAATAATAATCCCAACTCATTTAATCACCAATAATAATCCGAACTTTTCACTTTTGTTTGTAAAATACTCTCACGTTAAAAAACACTAACTTGGTTAAAAAATTGCTGATGTGGCTTGACATGTGTGCACTGACGTTGCTAGTTAATTATAAAAGAAACCCAACATTAACGACATATGTGTATAAAGGTTTTCACCCCCAAATTACAACTATCTATCCCCAAATAACAATAGCAGAGAATCACGATTCACCTAAACCCTAATCAATCGAGAGAGAAAACGATCAATTCATTGTATCAGGTTTGTTTTTTAGTGCATTCTTCTTGTTTATCTGTGATTCAATCCTAATCCACTACTGAACTCATTGCCGCCGGAAACGAGAACCCACTTCCTCTGCCCACCATCTGCGGTCAACAAGCCCGTGACTAAAAAGAAGAAATCAAATTCGTCAACGAGTCTAAGTTATATCATGTTACCTGATCGGAAGAAAACCAAGATGTCTTAGCGGAGTTGAAGTCCAAACGGTTCAGTGATCGATCGGACCGAGATATACGGAGGTGGTGGCTGGCTCACGGCGGTTCAAGAGCTGATTGATGGAAATCATAGATCGGTGGGTTCTTTTAACCAAAAAATATCAAAAACCCCAAAACCAAAAAATATAAAAAACCCACCACCACAAACCACCCCTAAATGTTACTAAAATTTCTAAAGACACAAGTACAACTTTAAGATGTGCAACGATATGCCTTTGTGATACCGGCCACTGTGATTCCGGCCACTGTTATACCGCTGCCGCAAACTTTTGAATCTACAAACAAAAATGTGCCTTTTCTAAGATATTAGGTTGTTGTATGAGTGCAACGATTGGTAATAATGAGGAAAATTTGAGATGTAGTGGTGATGGTGGAAGATGATGGTTCTGGAACTTAGTACAGGTAACGAGAGATGGTAGAGAGAGATGGAGTAGAGAGGGAAAATGGGGCTTTTTAGAGAGAGAGACATGGACTGAGTTATATATTACTTTATTTTAAGATACCAGCCACGTCAGTGCACACATGTGAAGCCATATCAGCAATTTTTTTAACCAAGTTAGTGTTTTTTAACGTGGGAGTATTTTACAAACAAAAGTGAATAGTTCGAATTATTATTGGTGATTAAATGAGTTGGGATTATTATTGGCCAATAACAGTGAGTTGGGATTATTTAAATCCAATTTGCCTTTATTTAATATATGAAATCAGTATGAAAAGGTTTGGCATTCAAATCATTTGTAAATCTCATTTTATGCATGAAAAGGGTATTATCGTCATTTACCGAATAATACAAGAACTCTCTGACATGATAAGTTTATAATCTGATCAATAATTCCAACAACCCCTAAAAATAATATCTTAACAGTAGTAAATGAGTTTTGGGTCAAAATCCAAGTTTAAACATGCTTTATACAAGATATCGCAATTTACTTAGTTAAAAGCTTCTAATTACGATATCGAGCATAACTCCTAATTGGGACCAAGAACTGATGTCAAATTTTCGGTACAAGCGTATATATCAGTAACAAAGGTTTTTGTCCTCTCAAATTTCTAAAAATCTCATTCTTATGTCAAAAGGGAAAAATGGGCGTTTATAAGCATAATAGCGGAAACTAGCGTATTATTCAAACCACAAGGAACCATGCAATATAACTCCAGAGGGTTATACTACTAAATAATATGGTCCTAATGGAAGCTTAAAACATGGAAGAATCAAGCTTAATCGGGTCAGAACTGAAAAGTCAAAGCAAAGTCAAGCTTTTGCGACTTTCGGTTGCGAACCGACCCTAAACTCAGAATTGTCGGGTTGAACATGCTTAGACATGTTTTAATAATTATTACTAAGTTATTAGAGTGTTAAAATATAATTTATAACCTCTGCATCTATGGTTTTAATTAATATGCACAAATCTGCCAAGTTTGACTTTTTACCTAAACGGTTTGACCCAACAATTAACTAAGCAAACGAAGGAATTAGGAGGTGCCCTTTCAGGGGTTAATCACCTACCTAACTATGGTCTTATACCCACTTTTAATTTGGTTAGTGGCTGGACCATGAGAATCTAATCCGAAAGTCAAAGTTTATTTACGATGCTTGACTTTTCGGTTTATTAATTTATGAAACTGAACTATAAGGTGGGCTAAGGTACTTACAAAGGGTCCATGCTAACTTTTCTACAAAAATACAAGTTCCAATCAGCTAGGGAGTTCCAGATTGAGAGTTATAGAGAAGTGTTAGGATCGGAGGCTCTCATGATAGTGTTTGTTTGTTTGAAATGAATGATCAATGAATATGAAAACATGTTAGGTGCAGCGGAAATGAAAAACAAACTTTGTAAACACAATCAAAGGAGAAAATAGTTTGATAAACAATTGCTTCACATAGAGTCAAAAGATTACAAATCAAAGCAAAAGATTACAGTCACGCTTACAAACTATACTCCCCCTCAGCCTGATGCCCCAAGGTTGGTTGCACACAAGATGAAAGGATTAGACATGAGGAGAAGAACCCACTCAGTCAATCAAATGTAACAGTACAGGGTACTGTTACATTTATAGGCAAACCAAACCACTGATGTACCTCAGCTGACGTCACCATGAAAGTGACATCTAACAAACTAACAAACTCTATCTATTGATCTATACAACCTCTGCTATGCTAACTACTGATATTTCAATACATTACATAAGATGAATCAAACTGCTGCTGCATCCTTCCACTGTTGTGACCCCAGCAGTACTTGTCATGATCAGCAGTGCTTGACTCAAGGCAGTAGATTGGGCAGCAGGGCTTAAGTCCTTCATCAGTCTTTGACTTGATCAGCAGTTTCCAGTGTCAGCAGTTGTTGATAAAGGCAGTACTTTGGAGTATATCAGATGTTATGATTACTTTCAAGGGGAAAGTCTAGTGCAAACTGCTGCTTATGGTTAATCCACTGTTGTGATCCGGTTTTGGCTTTACATCATCTGTTCCTCTGTAGGGTTCAATCCCAACAAGAAGGAATGATATGGTGTGCAAAAATGAATAAAAATGCGTCCTATTTATAGTTTTTGATTGAGAATTGGATCAAGACATGTGTTATATGAATCCCTCAGATCATCACAAGTGTCTTAATAGCTGGTATAATCAGCTTGGGGTCCAAGAAAGTCGAGCTTAATGCTTAAGAGTCGGTTTTGAGTGGAGGCCAAGCAAGAAACTAAAAAAAAAAAAAAATCTGCAGATAGGGGGCCTCGCGGCCCACGTAAATGGTCGGCCCAGGTTAACGCGGCCCTCCTAGGTTCTGGCTCAGCGAAACAAGTTTGGCAGAAATGCCATTTCTGTCCCTGCGCTTTTCTATTCTTCAAAACAGCCTTATATGATGTTGTTTCTGTAATTTGGCCCACAAAATGCAGCCCATTGGGCTTATGGCTTGAGACTTGAACCATATCAGTCCAAGCATGTTTCAAATGTTGACAACATCAGTCCCTGAACAACTTTAGTTACTTATGAACTTCTATAAATGACACTTTAAGCACGTAACTTCCAATCTCGCATGTTTCTTCATTGTAAGGATTATAAGATGTTCGTGGCTAACCTTCGGCACACCCGGGGGTTTAACTGAGCATTGCGAAGCTCTCGGTTCATACGAAAGACCTCTTAAAGGCGTAGTTTCACACATTGACGTGTTTAGTCATTTTAACGCATAAAGTAGCGCGAAACGCCATTTATCGATATTAAAGCCTTCCATGGCCCATACGAGGCTTTCCAGAATGTAAACTTAATTATTACGACGCTCCAGTTTGTTTAAAAAATCACTCAAAGGTGTATTATCCAATGTTGACGCTTTTGGTCCCTTAAATGCGTAAACTTGCGCATATCGTCATTGAATAGCATCAAAGCCTCATGTAGCTCATGTTAAGCATTCTCGAGAGTATGGAAGTGCATCAAGATGTTTTGGGTTCGTTAAAAGGTCTTTCAGAGGTGTAATTAAACATGTTGACGCTTTTAACCTCTCTAACTTACAAACTTACGCGTAACTTCACTTGTTGGCATAAAAGCCTTGCATAGCCAATATTAGGCATTCCTGAGAATATGATGAAAACATAATTAAGCTCTCGGTTCGTTAAAAGGTCACTCAGGGGTAAGAATTAACATGTTTACACTTTTAACCCTTCGAAGCGCAAACTTCCACATAATTACGCATACGGCTCCTCTCGTCCAACAAGTGGCTCATTTGAGAATACGGACACCGTATAAGGTCACTCAGAGGCTTAGTTTAAGCATGTTGACACTTTCAGTCCATTTAAAATCAAGGTTTTCGATTTTGACGAAATTAGTCCCTCATAGTCAACGTTTGACTTTATTAGGGTTTATTACACGTGTCAACACATCATTGGACACAATTTTACGAGGTGTTACACCGTTACGCGATTTAGGTCCTTGATGAGCATACTCTTTGGACCGTTCCTCTGTCAAATCTGCGATTTGTTAAACTCTCGCTATCCTCATATACGAGTGTCCTTCAACTAAAACATATACAACAGTTTATAATTTCAACATTAAAGGATGCACGTATTATAATACAAGTCTTTTCTACTATACGCATCAACGCGTGTAATTTCGTTGACTATATCTATTCTATATCGTTTTTTTATTGCTATAACGTGTATTACACGATAACCATATGTGTTGTTCTCAACACTTTAATCATACTAAACCATTGATATACATGTACTTACCGGATTTGCGATCAAGCCTCGAACCGAACACACTTTATTCTTTAACCATGAGCTCTGATTACCAACTTGTAAGGCCCATTCTAATTTAATGTTAATATATCAATAAAATATGCATTTTATATAAAATGCATACGACTTAATAAAAACTTTTCCATCAAGAATGTTCACACAAGTTTGAAACATTCATAATACCAATCTTAAGTGTTTCCATAATTCACATTATGAAATCAAAACAAAGTTTAATGCGGAAGCTTCGTTATCATGTGTTCGGTTCTTCATCGAGCTTGATCTTCATCCGGGCACTCTTGGCGATCACCTATGATCAAAACCAACTTAAAAGTTAGTTTTGATAGTTAAATAATAATTTAAACAAGTTACATGGGTCAAACAAACAAAATTTAACAATTTTCCGGAATTAGGGGCGCCGCGCTACGCCTAGGGGCGTCGCGCTACGTCTAGGCCCCTTTTTCAAAGATTGTTGCTTAAACAGTTGCTGCATATTCCCAGCATGACCCGATTTCACGGAAACGAGCATAACTCTCTTGTTTTTAATCCGTTTTACCCGATTCTTTTTCCTACGCGTCCGTAATTTAATTCTCCATCATATGGAGTTAAAATCCAACATCCAACATAATAAATTTTGAGACTTCTAAGCCTTCGACTCGTTACTTTTTATCGAATTTTAACCCGTTTATGCATTTTATCAAACAAACATATTCGTTTGATCTTTATATCATATACACTTCTTCAAATTAAGGTTATCTACCATATTAGGTTCTAATCACAGGTTATTTACACAATTTAAACCCGTTTTCGCTCGTATGCTTATTTTGACCCGTTAAGGGTATTTAAGCACTTTAAAGCTTGAAATCGCTTTCATTCATTTCTAGCATCTTATTCCTATATTTCTTATCAAGTAATCTTCCACCACAACTATATGTGCGTTGGATTTAATGTGGATATTTATATGTTCCGAGTTTTACCCCTCGGATTATCATTTTACGGCAAAGACACATATAAAGTCTTTTGACCAAAGAATTACCTCTTTTGCTTTTTGTACTTATTCTAAGTATCTATTTGCTTGTAACACTTATTTCCAAACAATCTTTAAGGGTCGTTAGCTCGATTTAGCTCACAAGGGCGTTTTGGTCAATTTTAGTCTTTCTTTTACGACGAGGGACTTTTAAATACTTGTTTGACTTAAAATCCGACCCTTTTAACTATGATTTTGTTTAGAAACCATTATGTTTCTAAAACACCATGTTTATGACTCAAATTATTCGGTTTACCTAAAAGATAACCGAATATTCATTTTGACCTTGTCTAACACTTATAGAATCTCGAGTTCTAAACAATGAGCTGAATCATTATACATACCTGACTCGGATCATTATATTGACCATTTTTTATACCTTGCTTTAATACTCGCTACTTAATAGCGATACAAGTTATCCTTCCGTATTTACTCCTGTGAACACACAACTCGACAATATTCATTAGTCGATATTTTCAAATGGTGATATTTTCACCATTCGACCCGTTTGGTCTAAGTGACCGTTTATCTTTGCGAGATGTTAATTAGTACCATCTCGTCTACAAGACTCGCTTCGGTTTATACCGTATAGTCTTTTTTTACTTATAAATCATTTCTTAACACTTTTTGGTCTATTATGGCTTACGTCATAATTGTCTTTTCCGTAATTAACACGACAAAATGATATTCTAAAATATATGATTAGTGTAAGATATACTTACCTTGCATCCGAATTATGCTTTTCCTCCATTCTTGATTTGTTTGGCCCGCTTCCTTTCCCAAGCCTCCACCTAGCTCGTTAGGCGTCAAACTATTTTCAATCATTTACAAGGCGGTTAAATTAGTCATAAAAATCACGACTATTCCACCTCACTTATTTTCTATGCCGAAGCTACTATTCGACTTCATGATTAGTTAACTTAGCTTATCTAAAGTTAACTACTTTTTGATCACATGGGTTACAACATTAAGTCTAAATCAACATAATATTTAGAACCCTTATCACTTCATATTACGCATAATTGCCATATCATTCAAATACATATTTTCACTCTAATTTCAACACTTTAGTTCTTATTTAGGCATTTTAACAAACACCTAATGTGCATAAATTTTTACACATTTACAACTAGTTCATAACTAGCTATTTCTACTAAACATAAACATAATTTCAATTCCATTATGTTTAGCATGCATACTATTCTCAGATTCATCTCATGGAAATCAGTTAATCACCATTTTAATAGTCATAATTCTAGGGTTCATCTTATTTCTACAAAACCCATTTAACACATAAATGGATAATCATGAAATTCACAATTATGAACCTCAATTCAACAAGTAAATGACTAGGGTTTACTCCTAGATATAAAAATCATTCCTAATTTCATCCTTGGATCATAATCCATCAATTTATTTGCAAGTAACCTACTTGTCTCAAATTCAACTTCAACAAATCTAGGTTTTGTGACATACCTTGTGATCCCCATGACTTGGTGATCGTTTTTATGTGTTCATGCATCGATTTAGGGCTTGAATTGAGCTCCAATTTTGTAGATTCTTGAAGAACTAGGGTTTGCTCCATGGGAGCTCCCTCCTGGTCGATCTCCACACACACCTATGTGTGTGTTTTCGTTTTTTTTTTATAAATGTTATAGTTAAAACATTTTTCAATTTAACCACCTTTAGCCTTCATGTTTTGGTTTGTTATCAAGTAGGCTATAACCTACTTATTTCTAGTAACATTCCCTCTTATTAACTAGGTTAATTATTCCTAGTTAACTTAATGGGTTCGGGAAGTCATAACCCATTTTATTTTAAGTCCCGTTAACTCGGGCCTTTTACATACTTTGTTTTTCTCAAAGTATTTATCCTTTTTTTAATTAATATCAAATTTATTTATTTAAATCCTAATTTTTACCGGGTAAATTTTTACCACTAACGGTATTTTACTCATTTTCATTATTAACGTGGTTTGATTTCAAAACCCGTTTTTGGGGTGTTACAGTCACAGTGGCGGCGATGGTGGTGGGGGGTTGGTTGGATAGAGAGAGAGAGGGAGAAGGGACAGAGAATGGGATAAGAGAGATTGGGTTTATGTTTTACATATATAATGTTTTATTTTTTTTAAATCTAGATTTTTAAAATTACCAACTTACTCTCATGTGAAAGGCACATGGCATTTTTAACTTAAAATTTTAACTGAGTTAATTAGTACTAAAGGACTTAGGATGTAATGCTTATAACAAAAAAAGACTATAACTGTAATTATTGAAGTTAAAGGGTATCTGTTGCAATCCGATACAAACATAAAGGACGAAAAGGTAATTAAACCTATATATATATATATATATATATATATGGTGGGGTTCTAGAGTGAGGTGGGAGTTAGCTATAAAGTCCATTTTTCCTACAAAGTGTAAAAATTCATAAAACACCATAATATCAACCATAAAACACACTCAAAACCCACAAATAACATATTGAAGATTACTAAAACACCATATTTGTGGGTTTTGTGTTGTGTTTTGGATGATAAGCCTTTGATTATCGAATGGCTAACATTAGTGTGTTTTATGTTGATTATCATGTTGTGTTTTATATTCATAGTAACGATGGTGTGTTTGAAGTTTTTAAGGACTATTAGGGTTTGAATATTGTGTTTGAGCGATATTCACTATGTTATTTGTGGGCTTTGAGTGTGTTTTATGGCTAAAATTGTGGTGTTTTATGAATTTGTACACTTTGTAGGAAAAATGGACTTTGTACCCGAACCCCACCCTCTAGAGTGAACACTAGTGTATTTGCGAACTGAGTGAACAAATCCTGGCCATTGATTTACACACGTATATGGCTAGGATTTCATTATCAAATCGTAAAATACACTAGTGTGTTTCACATCAAATTCTGGCCATTGATTTACACACGTGTATGAACAAGATTAGTTCGCTCAGTTCGCAAATATACAAGTGTTCACTCTTGAACCTAATCCAATATATATATACACACAAAAGCAACGATTACCCTATATGTAAGAATATGTAATCCAGTCTTTTTAGCGGTTTTATCTTCTTTTTATTTAATCATGTATAAAAAGGTATAAAACACATTTTCCAATCACGAGGTTTTGGTTAAAAGTAGATAAAGAGTAAAATTTTGTCATTTATATATGACTAGTGGAGAGTTTAAATGAGAAATTTTTTTGTAAGAAGAAAAACAGAGAAGTTTTAACCAATAAGAATGTTTTATTTTACTTCATTTAATATTTGTATTTAATTTTGTTTTAAGGGTATACTGGTAAATTTACATATATCATTAATTTGTATAATTTATGTTTAATAACTAAGTAAATTAAATTTGTAACTCTTTTTCAAAAATATTTACCTTTTTCAAATTATAAAACAACTTAACTTAAAGTGTAGAATAAATTACAATATGTGTAAGATAATGTAACATCCCAACTTAATTAGAGAATATATCCTTGTAAAATATTGTAAGACCCGTAAAATGTTCAACCTTTATATTACAATTGAACTACTTTTGTGTGAGGAAGTACTAATCTAATTTAACATTCAAAACAAATTCATAAAACATGAATATTCCTTTGAATACAAAAGTATTTACAAATAAATGTGAGATTAACAAAAGTTGCGGAACTATGATCTTCGTTGTGTTCGGTTCCTTTACGATAGCATGATCTTCATCCAAAGACTTGACAACCACCTAGAGATGGCAACATTCGTAAGATATTAATATTAAAACTCTTATATAAACAATCTTATGATTTATGAGACTAAGCAAACAAAACAGGAAAACAATTCATTGGCACGGCGTCGGCGACGCCATCCTTTTGCGTCGTCGACGCTGCCCAGAAATGGGCGTCGGCTGGATTCAGCCGTAGACAGAAGCTTAAAGCATCAGGAGGGACTGGCTGGCCTGGCCGCGTCGGCATCAGCCGGTCAAGGTGTCGGCGACGCCTTCATCTGCACATTTTGCTGTTGGGTTGTTTATTTGACCCGTTCGTTCAATTTCCGATTCCCGTACATTATAACATGACCCGGGACTTTCAGAACAATTGTAAAATATATATTTTCTTATTCTTTAAGTTAGAACTATCTCTTTGTGAAATCTATAACATTATGTATCATCGGAAACATGACCACACATAATTATTTAATTGAAATGTTTACCGACTTACCCCCTTCAGGTGTAATTGACGCATATCCTTACGGATACGATTCAATACTCAATACGATAACCCATTCCCGGGTTCCTTATTTTACTCATTATGCGCTTCCATCTCTGGTTGCATGTTTCACATATCATTACCCGTCACCCCGGGCTTAAAGTCTATGGATATAGTGCTCCCATTACCCGATTTGCACTCATCCTTAATCTAGCCGTTTGGTTTGTCTTATAAAGTTCTTCATCTCGGAAAAACTAAACAATACAAATTTCACGTTCATATATATTAACGATTCAGAATTTACTACAAGTTAAATAATGATAACGACGAAACGACTAACCACGTACTCGTCATTTATCTATTCTATGGAAACCATCTATCATAAGTTCTATCAAATCAAACGATAACAATAAGTTTAATTGACAAAACAACACGCAGCAATTAAGTTACGTACCTCTATTAAATATTTGATTTTCAACCATACCACCACCTCAATTGTTCTTTGAACCATTTACGCAAAGGTTATTCGTGTCATTTCAGATTTCTATTGTATCATGTTTGATTCTATTTCAAACCTTATGGGTGAAATTACTCATCCTCCAAGATCATAATCATAACAATTTTTAGCATGCAATGACAAGTATATACCGTACGATCTATTTTTGTAAGTCTAGCTACTTACCTTAGAGCTTTCCCCTTTTTATAATGAGTGTCCTTCCTCGCTTGTCTCCCCGACGTGTCACTCGTGTTGCCTAAAGTTCGACACCAAATTCCTATAATCCATCACCATGTTAGTTACTAGAACATATAGCCACATGGTTTATTCATACAATGACCATTTTGATCATTATCACTTTCATACTCAAGTGTTTTTGTTTCATTGTTACTATAAGCTTCACTCAAGCATTTCATCGAACACTTGGCGGGTTTCAGATTCAAGGTTTACTACCAAACCATCCCCTTAGCCTCGTTACCCCCATTGTCATTTCTAATGTTAATCTTTCAAGATTACACACACAAATAACATATTTTCAGTTTGTCACATGATAGATTTACCATTTCTTGATCATCTAATCATGTATTTAACTTCTCATCCTATTCTTTCTAACTCAAGGTGTCATCACATGACATCCATCAAATTTTTAAACATGCAGCCTATAATTCTAGTAGTTATCACTACAATGAACATAGATAAACATCAGATTTCATTTAATTTTATGATGTTAACAATTTATCACTATCATAAACATTCTCAAGTCTAATCTAAAACACTTACCTCGATTCCTAGATGGATTACAAGCTTAGGAACCCTTGTGCTCTCCCAATTTACCCAAGTTAGGCCTTGGATCATTCCATTTTGTTCAATTTCACAAGAGGAGGGTTTCCCCCTTCTTTCTCCTTCTCTGTCGTTGCACACACACCCCTTATGTGTGTGGTGTGTGTGTTTTAGTTACACAAAATTCTGATTTTTATTTAGGTTTAGGAGATGCACAAGTTTGGTCCCTCAAGTTATCATGGTTTGTTATTATTTTATACTTCTTTTCACTTGGTTTAGTAATGGAACACTAACTATGTTACTTTCTTTAGTTATAGCATTATCTCTATATCAATATGCGTATACATATATATATGTATTATATTCATATATTTTCTATTAAAATTTACGGGCGTTACAACTCCACCCCCTTAAAGGGGTTTCGCCCCCAAAACGTATTACATTTTAAAAAGATACAAGTACTATCTACTCAAATTTCTCATTTAACTTAACTTGATTCATTCCTTTATTTTCTGAGACGTATCACCTTTCGGTCAAGAATGGTAACGGGCTTTGTCTCATACTTAAACTTGTAAAGTAACACACATTTACATCATATCCATATGTTAGTTACATTCTGTCTTCAATACCATGACCATCATCCTTATGAATCTTTACATATCCTTGATCATTTCATGGTACTTTTGGGTCAATTTGACTTTTAAAGGGTCAAACCATCCATTGTCAAATTCACTATGGCATTAACATCTTCATCTATTTTCAAACTATCATAAATTTTAGGTATCTCATCACACCCAAATAAGATCTACTTCACTCTTAACTTATTATTGTGATGATCTTAGTCGTTTATGATTCCTCAATTCTCACCAATCACCTCTTATGGGTACCGACCCTATTACCATCCATTTCATGTATTTGCCTGGGCTTACATGAAACTATTTATTTAGTCCAAACATCGACCGAGTTTATATCCGGGGAAATACCCACTTATTGGATCGAATTAGGAACCTTTACCCAAATCGACCCTATTAGATTTTTTTCCTAACTAGCCCAATATTAATTCTAATTAAATCACTCACGGTGTACATAAACCATTTAATTTTCCAAACTATCCTTTTGAGGACGCGTTCGACTATAATCCCCACCGATGGAAGATTTTCGCTAATTTCATTCAACAACTATTTAACCCGCTTTGCGTCTTTGAACACTTGTGCTCAGTTCCCCAATCCATAACAATATTTTGTAAAACCTTATCCCATTAGTTAAACATGTTGTCTGTTATTGCTTACAACAGAATATTTAGGGTTATAAAGTCTCACGATTTGAAATAACCATTTGAACCTCCCACACGACCAAGTGATTCTTTAAATAATGTTTAACTGTTTTCATAAGGTTTGTCGTACCAATTACATTTGACCGACAAACCATCCTACTTATGTTGACTCTTATTCTAGTATACCCATCCCTTTATCCTAAGGGTAAATTTGGTCATTAGTTCGTATCGTAAGGTCTTTTATACTTATGTTGTTTCTACATCCAATGGAGTATAATCCCAATACAATCTTACTTGTATTGACCCATTCCATAATTTTCACATTTGGAGTCTCACCCCTTTCAATTTCTCATATAGACACTAGGTACAATTATGTACGACATATTTCTATTCTATAGGTGTAAGTATAACTTACTTGAAGTTCTTGTGTTTTCACACATTTCTTTTCGTCATCTTTGCTCCAGACTGCCTCATTCTTGAATCCATCTTGACATGATTCATGTGCCTCATGTCATGATCCAAGTAGTTGTTAGTATACATAACCATCCTCATTAGTCATACAACCAATGTGCGATCATTGACTCACATTTACAATTTAAATGATATGTGGTCGTGATTGACCACCAACTCATTATAATTAACACCCCTCCCATTTTTTTTGTTGACTTTTTAAGAGTCAACTGTCAAGGATAAGAGGTTTCTGCTATATACATTAGCAATTATTTTGTAAGTACATGAGTAAATATATTCTTATTGTACCTCAGTTTAGTTAATAAGTTCAAATGTGTATAATTTTACGCGCGCAAGTGTGAATTAACACTTCTATTTTCACCTGTCATGTTTCAAACATATGCATACTTCTTTTCTCGTTTACCGACAACCATTAGTTTCAATTGCTCCTCAAATTAGGAACAATTTCATCTAATTATTATACCCAATTAATCTTTTATGCATAGGTACAAATCCTTAATGCTCAGTTCTTACGAATTTACGTGTCCATGTTCTTTTTTTTTCTGAAACTTTAACTTCATTAAAAACGGCTAAGCCCACAAAAACGAGGACCGCCAAAAACAAACTTTACATCATATACAAGGGGTATCTACACCAATCCTTCCAATTTAAATCGTTATACTTAGATCTACTATGATACCAAAGAAAAGAACACGATTTAATGCTCGCAATCATGTCGCAAACCCGGGGTTGAACGTCTTCAAAAACCGCCTTGTTTCGGGTCTTCCAAATCACCCAACACACCGTCATGACAATCCCTCTTATCAAAGTCTTCGTACCTTTGTTGCCGTGATTCAAATCTGGAAGCTTCATAATATCCTTAATCACAAGAACCCCATTCAAAAACACTTTCCCCGCTTTATTTATTTATTTTTTTATTTGGCTTGGCCAAGTCTATAACATGCCTTAACCTTTCATGCTTATTGCGTCCGGGCTCTAGCGTATTTACATTTCCTCCCAATATACTTCTTAATCTTTTATACATTCGCATCTTCCAGGTTCGAGTGTAACTACACTCCCTCCCAATGCATATCCCAATCTTTTATACATTCGCATTTTCTGGGTTCGAGTGTAACTACACTCCCTCCCAATGCATATCACAATCTTTTATACATTCGCATTTTCCGCTTAATCCACCAACACGGCTCCTTTAAACCATGAACGGTGATTACCGTACTTTATACCGACTGTGATCTATGACCATGATCGTTTTCCATTTAGGCAATACATCCGCCTCTATGACCCATGTGGGTCATTCATGCTTCGGTTTTATATGCCATTTTGTCAATCATGGCTCTTTTGACCATGAAAGACTAATCTATGGCTTTTCTGGAGCATTTATCCTACACGTGTAGTATATCATTTCTATGATTCCTGTGAGAATCATTTATACTGTATGCCCGTAGGGTTATAACCTCAAGGATTTCCCGACACCTCCCACTCACTTAGTCCTTGTTGTATAAGACGTATATGTATTAGTTATAAGAAACTCATCGTATTATATGTTTAACACTTACCTGGCCAGGGTAAGTAATCTGCACATGGTACACATGAACTCATTATAAGTATTACATTACCTCTCATATAACAAGTTTTCGGTTCGAGGTTATGTCCTTTATTTTATTTGATAAAAACCTTTCTTATTTTATTACAAATATTTGGTTTTACCTTTATTAATTCAAAATTTTACAAACTGTTTCCATTTCTTACACTTCGATGCAATCACATTTTGTAACGTGATTGTTACATATTTATAGTGTGACTTTCATATAAAACTTTTACCTTAATTGTTACCCCCATCCAAGTTTCTACATCTGAATTTTGTTTATACCTCGGTTGTTCACCATTATGAACAACACTCCTTATTCATTTTATTCCTCTTGGGATCACTATCCTGGATGAGTATCTCATCCATGTTTCCCAAGCCTAAGTTTTCCCCCAATGCACCATACAACGACCAAATCATAATTTAGGACATGCACCTGGTTAATACTCGCCCTAATGGAGCCTTGCAGTTGTTCGACCTTTGCGCTGAACAATCTCTTCATTTAGGTCCTTCGTGAACATATTCTCATGTCATGCTTTTTGCCTTTCTACCACCACGTTGAGTGTCTCATTATCTTCTCGTCATCTTTAGATGTGGCTACAAACCACTAGACATTCACAACATTTAGAAATATTACAATTAAATATAGTCCATATTATCATACAAGACATTCGAATGTATTTGTCAATACAAGTAATTCGTTGTTCAAATCGGTCATTGGTTAGGCCTTATGCCACCTAATGGTTCTTTACCAATACATTTGGGATAACGTGCTATTACATGATACCTCTAACTGTTACTGATAACAATCCTGATTGAACGAGATTATTATTAAAACTACTACTTACCGGAATCCACGATCAAGCCTCGAACCGAACATCAACCCTTCCTGAGAGCATAAGGTTTAAGTCCAAGCATAGTCCCCCACCATGCTTGAATCTCTTAAACCAAGGCTCTGATACCAACTTGTAACATCCCAATTTAATTAGAGAATATATCCTTGTAAAATATTGTAATACCCGTAAAATGTTCAACCTTTATATTACAATTGAACTACTTTTGTGTGAGGAAGTACTAATCTAATTCAACATTCAAAACAAATTCAGAATACATGAATATTCCTTTGATTACAAAAGTATTTACTAATAAATGTGAAATTAACAAAGGTTGCGGAACTATGATCTTCGTTGTGTTTGGTTCCTTTACGATAGCTTGATCTTTATCCAAAGACTTGACAACCACCTAGAGCTAGCAACTTTCATAAGATATTAATATTAAAACTCTTATATAAACAATCTTATGATTTATGAGATTAAACAAACAAAACAGGAAAACAATTCACCGGCACGGCGTCGGCGACGCCATCCTTTTGCGTCGTCGACGCTGCCCAGAAACGGACGTCGGCTGGATTCTGCATTAGACAGACGCTTAAAGATCGGGAGGGACTGGCTGGCCTGGCCGCATCGGCGACGCCTTCATCTGCAGCCATTTTGCTGTTGGGTTGTTTATTTGTCCCGTTCGTTCAATTTCCGATTCCCGTACATTATAACATGACCCGGGACTTTCAGAACAATTGTAAATTATATATTTTCTTATTCTTTAAGTTAGAACTATCTCATTGTGAAATCTATAACATTATGTATCGTCGGAAACATGACCACACGTAATTATTTAATTGAAATGTTTACCGACTTACCCCCTTCAGGTGTAATTGACGCATATCCTTACGGATAAGATTCAATAATGTCACACCCCGATATTTCCACGTATTACCGGTGGGCCCGGTGGGGAGTATCGTGACATAGTTGATATCATCATAGTCAAATAATCACAGTTCAATGCACAGCGGAAGTCTAAAAGTAATAATTTTACAAACCGATTCGAAAGTAACATAAGTATTACAAATGGAATGTAAAAAGGATCCACAGGCGGATCAAAACAAAAGAAGATAATTCTTCAACAGATTTTTAAACATCTAAAGCTTGCAAGACTCTTTATTGATACTACGAGTAGCCAGCCCATTTCGCTTAGTACCTGCACTTAACCTTTTTGGAAAATACGTCAGTTTACATTGGTAAGTACAATTAACCGACTCTTTTGAAAAGTGTTTATAAAATTGATTTAAATGCACAAGGCACAAATATTCTTTTATAACTTGGGATAATTATTTAAAAATAATCTTGTAAAAGAATTATATGTTTGTTATACGTTCAGTAGCCCAGGTTAGAAATACCGGGTTAAAGATTAATAGACACACCACATAATATAACCCATGGCGAGTTATTCTCGAACAAGCAGGTATATCATTTTACATACGCACTGGCAGGTGTATGCCTACACCCCGTGCTTAAGTAGTGGCCATTTCAATGAATGAGCCGAGGATATCCAGGACATGGTCATTAACCCCCCAAAGGCTTAAAACAAACAAAACAGATTAAACGGGTATCTCAATGATTTAACCTTCATACGATTAAAGATTCAATACCCGACCAAGCGGTATTATTAAATACCGTACCCCAAGCCCGTATAAGGGAAAAATGAGTTAAAAGTATTTACCTAAGCAAAAATACAAATTTATCTCAGCCGTATAACAATCAGCAAGTGCAAATATCTTTTACTGGGCTCCTAAATCTGGAACGAAGGTTTTAATAAACTATTAGATTCCTAACGGGTCTTACTTAAGTTTAAACTTAGACCGGTTAGTTTTAAAGAAAGGTATACGGTTCAAAACGCAAGATTAAGCGAAGACCGGATTAGAATGTGATTTAGACCCGACAAGTATGAATACTTGTATAATATGGGTAAACTAAACACATTCTGGATTTTGAGGTAAAAATGATAAGGTTTGACCCGTTTCGGTCAATTTATGCAAACTAGTCGCATAAACCGCACCGAACGCGAAAAATGCATAACGGGTAACCAAATGAGTTATGAACAGGTTCCCTAAGTTAATATACTTAAAATGTGTTATGATATCAGTAGCATACCTTCCATTATGCCCAAAACGAATTTAAAATCAATTTAAGCCCCGTAGGGGTATTTTGGTCATTTTAAAAGTTTATAAAAGAGGTTAAATGACAATCTAAGGTTCTGGTCTAAAATGATCAGTAAAAATATTTATTTTAGTGAGTTATATCAGCAGGGTATTGCATATATGTGAAATTTATCATTTATGTCCAAACTATGCACCGTAGGGGCATTTTGATCATTTCACATAAGCTTTAAGGGTCAAATTTGGAAATCTGAGTTCAAAACTTTTACTTACTCTTAAAGTATAAAAATTGATCCATAACATCAGTAGGTAACAAGCCTTGGGTGCCTAATATGGTTTTAAACCATACTATGCGCCTAAATCGCATAAAAGTCGGTATTTGACGATATTCGGGTTGATTAAAGAAATCTGAGATTTTGACCAGCCTTTATAGTTTAAAATAACTTATTTATTATATAAAATCTGTAGAAAAAGGTTTAATATGTAAAGGATGTGTAAAACTCATTTTATTAGCAAAAAGGGCATAAGCGTCAATTACCGAGTTAATGCAAGAACCCTATGTTATGATCAGTTTAAAAATTAATAAAAATTTCCAAAAATTCATAAATATTATATTACATCAGTGGTTAGAAATTTTGGTGTCAAAATTTGGGTTTAAATAGGTTTTATGCCAAAAATGCCGTTTAATTAATAAAAATGCTTCAATTTACGATATTGAGCATAACTCCTAATTTAGAGCACAAACTGACGTCAAATTTTTAGAACATGCTTATAAATTAGTAATAAAGGTTTTTGTCCTCTCATATTTTCAAAAATCTCGTTTTTATATCAAAAGGGCATAATGGTCAACAATTAAGCATTTAACGAAAACATGCAAATGATTCGGATTACAAAGGAACCATATTGTATAATCTCAGAGGGTTATACTAACATGTAATATGGTCCTCATGGAACCCCAAGGCATATTTAAACTAAGCTAAATCAGATCAGAACTGAAAGTCAAAGCAAAAGTCTACTTTTGCGACTTTCGGTTCCGAACCGAGCCTAAACTCAGAATTGTCGGGTTGAACATGCTTAGACATGTTCTTACATTATTTACCAAGTTATTTTAGTGTTAAAACATGTTTCTTAACTTCTACATTATCAGTTATGAATTTATTTGCAAAAATAGCTTCTGTTGACTTTTTAATATTAAGTTTGACCCGACAATTGACCAAGTTAGAGTGAGAATCAGTAGGTGCCCTTTTAAGGGTTTATTACCTACATAATTACCAACTCATAGCCACTTTTAATTCGAATAATGGCTGGACCATTAGTGATTAATCACTAAGTCAAAGCTTAATTACGATGGCTTTGACTTTTGGTCATTAAACTAATAAAACTTGAACTTAAGGAGCTAAGAGCACTTACAATGGTCCTTAGCACGAATTTGGAACTTAAGAAAACTTGCTTGAACTCCAGGAAGCTCCAGAGAAAGCAATATGAAGAAATTTGAATTGTGCAAATGAACAAGTGAATACAAGAGCCCTTATATAGGATTTTCTAGAGCTTCAAGATTGATCCACCTGCCCCTACAACTGATTTCTGATGATCCCAGGTTTCCCCTATGCATGAAAATCTGTTGGCTCAGTCCCTGGAATAAAAAACAAGCATGCAAAGGCGGTGGAACTGGCTGGACATGCACCTGTCCACATTTTCTGCATCTGGCACTCTTACGCGGCCCGCATAAGAGTTGGCCTTATGTCTACGCGGCCCGCGTAGAGGGCAATTTCCGGTAAACAACTTTCAGATATTGCAATTTCAGTCCCTGGTCCCTCTAAACTTGTTTTAACTTTCGTTTATTGCACTTTTAACCCCCAAATTTAACTTTTAAGAGTCTTGAGTCTTTAAACATTTATCAATAAGCTTTCGGTTAGTTACGAGGTCACCCGAACGGTCTTGAAATGCAACATTAGCGCATTTGACCCTTATTACTTGTAATTACCACTTTGATTATTTGTGTGCGTCGAAACTCCACGAATTAATATCCAATATTCTTGAGAGCAAAATATAAAACTGTTACAATGTTTTTGGGCTCATTAAAAGGTCACTCAGAGGTTACTTTCTACATGTTGACACTTTTAACCCTTATGCTTCATAAGATCCTTATTTTGAGCTCAAACGACTTTCTAAGTTCGATAAATTATTCGTTAAAGAATACGAACGTCGTGTGAGGTCAATCAGAGGCACAAGAATGGCATGTTGACACTTTGGATCCCTTTATTCGCATATTTACATCGTTTGAAAATTTCAGTCCCTCGAAAATAATTCCTTACACGTTTAAAGCCCATGACACGAGTCTTTATTCTATTGGTCGTGATTTTACGAGGTGTTACAAATACTTAATACGATAACCCATTCTCGGGTTCCTTATTTTACTCATTATGCGCTTCCATCTCTGGTTGCATGTTTCACATATCATTACCCGTAACCCCGGGCTTAAAGTCTATGGATATAGTGCTCCCATTACCCGATTTGCACTCATCCTTAATCTAGCCGTTTGGTTTGTCTTATAAAGTTCTTCATCTCGGACAAACTAAACGATACAAATTTCACGTTCATATATATTAACGATTCAAAATTTACTACAAGTTAAATAATGAAAACGAAAAAACGACTAACCACGTACTCGTCATTTATCTATTCTATGGAAACCATCTGTCATAAGTTCTATCAAATCAAACGATAACAATAAGTTTAATCGACTAAACAACACGCAACAATTAAGTTACATACCTCTATGAAATATTTGATTTTCAACCATACCACCACCTCAATGGTTCTTTGAACCATTTACGCATAGGTTATTCGTGTCATTTCAGATTACTATTGTATCATGTTTTATTCGGTTTCAAACCTTATGTGTGAAATTAGTCATCCTCCAAGATTATAATCATATCAATTTTTTACCATGCAATGACAAGTATATACCGTACGATCTATTTTAGTAAGTCTAGCTACTTACCTTAGAGTTTTCCCCTTTTTATAATGAGTGTCCTTCCTCGCTTGTCTCCCCGACGTGTCACTCGTGTTGCCTAAAGTTTGACACCAAATTCCTATAATCCATCATCATGTTAGTTACTAGAACATATAGCCACATGATTTATTCATACAATGACCATTTTGATCATTATCACTTTCATACTCAAGTGTTTTTGTGTCATTGTTACTCTAAGCTTCAATCAAGCATTTCATCGAACAGTTGGCGGATTTCAGATTCAATGTTTACTACCAAACCATTCCCTTAGCCTCATTACCCCCATTGTCATTTCTAATGTTAATCTTTCAAGATTACACACACAAATAACATATTTTCAGTTTATCACATGATAGATTTACCAATTCTTGATCATCTAATCATGTATTTAACTTCTCATCCTATTCTTCCTAACTCAAGGTGTCATCACATGACATCCATCAAATTTCTAAACATGCATACTATAATTCTAGTAGTTATCACTACAATGAACATTCTAGTAGTTATCACTACAATGAACATAGATAAACATCAGATTTCATTTAATTTTATGATGTTAACAATTTATCACTATCATAAACAATCTCAAGTCTAATCCAAAACACTTACCTTGATTCCTAGATTGATTACAAGCTTAGGAACCCTTGTGCTCTCCCAATTTACCCGAATTAGGCCTTGGATCACTCCATTTTGTTCAATTTCACAAGAGGAGTGTTTCCCCCTCCTTTCTCCTTCTCTGTCATCGCACACACACCTTATTTGTGTTGTGTGTGTGTTTTAATTACACAAAATTCAGATTTTTATTTAGGTTTAGGAGATGCACAAGTTTGGTCCCTCAAGTTATCATGGTTTGTTATTATTTTATACTTCTTTTAACTTGGTTTAGTAATGGAACACTAACTATGTAAATTACACTTTTCGTCCTTTATGTTTGTATCTGATTGCAATGGATGCCCTTTAACTTTAATAATTACAGTCACAATCCTTTATTTGTAAAAACCATTACACACTACGTCCTTTAGCCCTAACATGGTTAAAATTTTCAGTTAAATATTACATGTGCTTTGCACATGAGGGTAATTTTGTCTTTTAACCTATCCAAGGACTATTTGTGTAATTAAGAAGGTGTTTTATCCTGCACTTAGGGCATGTTTGGCTAAGCTTATTATAGTTAAAAAGGACTTTTGGAAAAAGACTTTTGGGAAAAGGACTTTTTGAAAAGGAGTTTTTAAAAAAGTGTTTGGATTAGCTTATTGATGTAAAATAACTAAAATGGGCATTCTTTTAGATATAAGGGGGTAAAGAAGGGGTATATTGGTAATTTGTAGTTTGAAAAGTTAAAAGCTGGCCAAGAAGTCACAATATTGTGACTTCTTGAAACCTCATTTTTCTTCTTTGCAAAAAGCAATTTCTAAAAGGACTTTTGGCTTAGCCAAACACAAAAACAACTTATTGGCTTTTTTATAAGTCAATAAGCCAATAAGTTGTTTTGAAAAGCTTAGCCAAACATGCACTTATATAACAAAAAAACAAACTTTATAACAAATCCCCAACTTCATCCCTTTCTCTCTGTCTCTCACCGTCGGCGAACACCACTTCTCCAGCCATACCCTGTTCTAATTCCCATGGTGCTTTTTCAACATTCTACCCCATCATCACAAACAAACCACCACCTTCTTCAACCACATCGTCTATGAACCAAAGAAAAAAAGTTAAATCATACAAACCATCTTCAATCACATCATCTATGAACCAAAGAAAAAAAACAAATCATTAAAATTTGTTACATAATCATCTAAGAACTAAAGAAAAAAAATAAATCATTCAAATTTGTAGGCGACGAACCACCAGAAAACAATCAAGTCATGCTTTATTTTTTTCATCTCAAGAACCCACTTTGATTTTGATGACCTACAATTTCAAAGCAAACCCCCAAATTCTAAACCATCTCTCTCTCTCCGGAAAAGAATGTAGGTGACGAATCATTTCAATCTGGGTTTTCTACTGAAACCTGACAACCAGATCTAGGGGTCTCCATTGGTTGGGGATGTTTCAGACGAAGGAGATGGCAGCTTGGATCTAAGGTTTCCGGCAACGGTGGTGGTCGCTGTCCGCAGACGGCAGTGAAGATGGTGCCGGATAAGGTGGTTATTCCGGGGGCGGTGATGGTCACAGACAGCGGTGGTGGCGGCCAAGGTAACCTGATGGACACAGATATGCGTTTGTGTGTGTTTAGAGATAGAGAGAAAGAGAGACGACGTTTGTGTTTGTTTAGAGAAAGAGAGAGACGACGTTTGGTGGCCGGATTTGGTGGTGGTAGCGGCTGGATTCGGTGGTGATGGTGGCTGAATTTGGTGGTGGTGGGGGCTTTGTTGGAAGGTGAGAGATAGAGAGAGCTGAGAGAAAGAGTTATAGGTTATAAATAATTATATGTGTTTTTTAATTTTTTAAAATCTGGTTTTGTTTGTGTAAAAAAATGAGAAATTACCAACATACCCTCATGTGCAAGGCACATGCCATATTTAACTGAAAATTTTAACATGGTTAGTGATAAAGGACGTAAAATGTAACGAGTATTAGAAATAAATGATTGTAACTGTAATTACTGAAGTTAAAGGGCATCCATTGCAATCCGATAGAAACATAAATGACGAAAAGTGTAATTTACCCAACACTAAGTTACTTTCTTTAGTTATAGCATTGTCTCTATATCAATATGCGTGTATATATATATATATATATTTATGTATGTATGTATTATATACATATATTTTCTATTAAAATTTACGGGCGTTACATATAAATTACGAGGTTTTGATATATTTTGAGGTGGGTAGGATAATTTTCGACATGTGTAGGATAAAATTCTATAATGTGTATGGTATGTGTAGAAAAATTTTGATACATGTAGGTTTTGTAGATAATATATAGGATAGTTGATGATTAGTTGACTAATTAATTAATAAGAGAAAAATTAGTAAAATAAATTATAAATGAATTAGTATTTTAGAAATATATCATTTCTTATTTTTCTTCAATCAATAATTTTCTTCTCATTTTAGACAAACAAGCACACAAGTTTCTTTTTGAGGAAAATGTAATCTGATCTCTGACCCCTAAGCCCTAATGTTTCAACCATTATTAGAAAGGGAATTAAGCTTTTGAAAACTATTCATATATGGGTCCTTCTTCTACATGTTTTCTTGCTTTTTTTAAATACTTTGGACGGTTTTGAATTTCGCACTTGTCATATGCTATATCACCAAATCATACAGTCGTTATTATCACCAACAATATCATTGACCCACACTTATATATGTAACATGCATCAAAGCATTGGGATATTTCGACTCTTGTACCATAAATATTGTTCTGTTTACTTAATAGTAGCTCTCTACTCTACCATTCCAATAATCCGAAATTAGTCGCCTTTGTTTAAACCTGAAACCTCATCTCTAAGAGTCATATGTCTCTAACTCTAAGAAACACTGACTTGTCATTAGTATAATTGTCTGGTTTGAGACCACCTATTTTGGTACTACTACCAGGTGAGCATGGTTAACTATGGAGTTCGATAAGATCCACAATCGCTCAAAACGAGTTGATGATATTTGAGGCGTGGCACGTCTTATTTACCCAGTATCTGTTCTGTCCACAATCGATATAGGATTTATCTAAGATGTTACATCTCATTATTGATTATACATACATATATATCTATGTGGGTGTGGGTGTTTCTTTTGGGGGCTTTGAAGGTGTGGCACTACTAGGGTTGCTTTCGCTTTGTGTCCATCATATATTTTCAAAACCAGTGTTTCTTGTCTGGTCAATTATATCGCACTTTCCAGACGGGAAAACATAAAAGAAAAGCTCCTAAATGCATAGAGAATATTCCTATTCTAGTCCATAATTAAAATATAACATTACATATCTTTTTTATAAAAATTTTCCGAACTGATGGACTAACTCACAGTTATACATATCAACCTTGACGTATTAAACCGCAGGTTTAAATTTTGTTGATATTGTTTCCATTGAAGAAAAAAAAAAGGAACTGAAAATCCATAGATCAACATGGAATTCTTATTTCCATTTTTCTTTTCAGTTCAATAACATGAACTAATCAAAATCTTACCATCATAAAGCTATCTTTTAAATTTTAATTTTAGAATATACAAAAATGATACAAGCCCTACTACCGTCACACATGTTGTTTGTACTTGAGTTGTTAAAGTCTTTGAAGTTTGTGGAGACAAAACGTACTTGAGTTGTTTGTCAGAATCGCATTATGTATGATTTAAAATAATGAGACCATGGGGTATGGGGTCGTCCCCTCCCGTTCTCCGTTCGTTCCTCACGTCGCACACCGCCCCCTTGGGGCTCGTCACGTCGCACACGGTCACAGGAAGACGGAAGGGACGAGCATGGTGGTTGGCTGAGTTTTCATTTGGTGGCCCCCCCTCTCTCTCTCCTTTATTAATATATTGGTTTTTTATTAGGTTGGGTAGTCCTCCACATCCTTGGGTAGTCCCCAAGGGGATAGTCCTCCACCCTTGGTGAGGTGGCGCCGTGGCGCCTACGTGGCGGGTGGTCTCTTTGGGGACTAACCAAACCACACCCAATACCCAATGATCTGAAAACAAAGGTGTTGACGTTATGAGGAAGGTGGAATCATAAACGATGGCCTCTTCTGTAAAAGCAAGATCATTAATTGTCAGTTTGTCACTCAAATTCTCTGGTGAAATCATAAACAATGTGTAAAAATGAAGCAAGCTGGTGTACCATATTTTCGTTTCCTATTAACTAGGTTGTTTCCTCGCGCGTTGCGGCGGTACGTTATCGTGGGCATTTGATCAGTGTGGGTTAGGTTCGTTATCGTACTGGTACGATACATGCACTCGGTATAAAAATCAATACATGTTTTACATCTACCGAAAATGAAAAAAAAGCGAACACTGGTACCGACAACGATGTTGTCCGCACGGTATTGGTAATGATATCTGTTTATAATCGCAAACAGAGTTGTATAAATAAAAATATCAGAACCGAAAACCATAATAATGAATACAGGTACATATACCAATCTTGTTCGGTAGGATACGTCAGTTTATCGAAAGCAAAAACAATAAAAATAAATACCGGTACCGATACCGATGTTGTTCGGTCGGTTTCGATTTGGTTAGCTACAGTAGCGACATAAAACTCATTACCAAAAACAAACCATACAAATGAGTACATGTACAGGTACCGATGTTGTTCGGTATAGATACGATGCCAATTTATCAAAAAGCAAAAACAATATAAATAAATATTGGTTTATCGGAAGCAAACACAATATAAATAAATATTGGTACCAATACATATATCATTATTCAGTTTCAGTTGTTTTTTGTTACGACAGTGGTACAATATCCGTTTCAATAAAATTTATACTACAATGTTGAAAAAAAAACAATCACTTTTGTTTCGATTTAGTACGATAATGGCACATTATCCGTTTTCAATAGATTTATATTGCAATGTTAAAAAAATAAACATAGAATGCAAGTTGTCAGAAAAATAATAAAAATATATAATAAATAAAATATTATTAAGAAAATTAAAATAATTACTTAAAAATTAAAAATCACTATTCATCGCAACTTTATTTTAATATGTATAATTATACTAATTTAATTAATAAAAAAAAAGTAAACTGTAATTTGAGATAACCACACGGGGCAAAATCATAATTTACCCTTATTATTATTATTATTATAATTTTAAGCATATTTTATTTTTTCTTATAACTTTTTAAAATAAGTTTTTTTTTTTAATATTTGACTATGCAGTTAAAGTGTTCTTGTTTTTATCTACGTTTTAATAAAAATTTTACTCAAAATCGAGTTGCGAATAGTATAATACAACTATACAAGTGATCAAAACACAAATAATGTATATGTCCCCAAAGTTATATCATGGTTTAGTTTTTTTATATAAATAGACGGAGTTGACTTCTTTTCGTTATTTTGATAATATAGATAAATGTTTTATTAATTTTCCAATATGTCGTTGTGACGTGCTTACTTTTATTTACGTTTTAATAAAAGTTGATTTTTATATAAATTGGCGCGGTTTACTCTTTTCGTTATTTTAATGATATGGTTGAATGCTTTACGAACTGAATCAATAACGACCGATGTCATCACAAACGAATCGAACATCATTACCGTTGTACCGGTATTGGCATTATCCGAATCGGCATCGTTATTAGTTTCTATGATTTTTGATCGTTAAAAAACATGTGTACATATCATCTTGAGTGTATATTTTCGGTTGTCATACTGAGTTTTGATATCGTACATGTGCTGTTGTAACAAACCAAAACGATACCGAGCAAATGCCTGCCGCAGCGCGTTTACGAATCCCACTAGTTTATATTTATATTCAGGTTTTAAAGTCAACAATTATTTATATTTTATTTATATATATTTCTATTAATTAAATAAGTAATTAATTAAAGATGCTGGATGCCTCTTACATATATTAAAGTATGATTAAGGGCATGTGTTTATTGATAAGAATCTGATTTAGTGGAATGTGATTCATGTTATCATGTTTACTACTTTATGTAAACATATGTGTATCATCAATCCAATTCCTTTCGATAAACGATTATGATGATGCACTAGTACAAAACCAATTTTTTGATGATGTTAATTTTAATTTTTTTGGTACTCTCTCATAATACAAAATACAAAATACAAAATACAAAACACCAGATAACAACGTTACCCCACTATTAAATAAACATATCATCAAAAAATTGATTATACATCACCATAAAATTGATTTTTTGAGGCTGAAAATAGCTAATAGCACTAAAATACACCATAGAATTGATTATTTGAGGCTGTAAATTGTATATAACACCAAAATAATTCAAATTTTATAAATACATGTTAGTTTCTCAAATAGTGAAAATAAATATTTATGTTTTATTTCATCCCTCCAAAATAACCACTTCCCTCTTTCCAAAAAATATTCAAATGAAATCCCTACAATTCATTTTTAACATATTTAATAAAGTTTGTAAAAGAACTATTTGTTACTTTACTATTATTTAATTTAATTATTATTATTATTTTAACATCTTTATTAAAAATAAATAAATGACTAATTTTATTTATTTTTTTATTTAATTATCATTAGAGTAAAATGCTCGGATGCTCCCTGTGGTTTGCTCGATTGTTACTCGGATAGTCGCTGGAGTGGATGACCGTTAGTTTATGGCGTTAAGTGGATGTGAAATGACAAATTTACCCTTAGTAATAAAAAACAAAAAAAAATATAAAAAAAATTCTCATCGCCTGCTGCTGCTGCTGTGTCAAAATCAATCATATGTCGTGAAACATTTCAACCCATGCAAGAAAGCGTTGCTATGGACTCTTATCATCATCATCATCATCCCCTTTTTCAACAACAACAACAACTTCACATTCTTCAAATCCAAACACTTTCACCACCACATACCTCATTAACTCATGTGGGGTTTCTCCAGAATCTGCACTTTTAGCCTCCAAACGTCTAGATTTATCAAAATCCCCCCAAACAGCAGACTCTGTTCTTACCCTTCTCAAGAACCATGGTTTCACCAAATCACAAGTTTCTAAGGTGATTCTGAGTTGCCCCAAGATCTTATTATGTGATCTTGAAAATACCCTTTTGCCCAATTTCAAAATCTTGATTAATGCTTTTGAGTTATGAGGTTAGTACTTCGTCTACCTACCTCCTCACCACAGAGCTATTTCAAGGCTTATTGCACCAACAAATCACAGCTTCCTGAAGTCATCAATTCCACTTCAGGTTTCATCTTCTGTTTGATTCAAATGCGTTAGGTTTTTTAATCACACAACATTTCGTATCTTTGTATTACAACGGCAGATAACGGTTCTAAGAAAAACAGCTCAATTTTTGGATACGTTTCTAGGGTTTTGACCTGTAGGAGCAATATAGCTGATGATGATGTTGATCATGCTCCACCTGCTACTGTTCAATTTTTATGTTTTTCTTCTTCGCGCGCAAGGTGTTCGACGAAATGCCTAGGTGATTTCTTCGGGGGTTTTTAGCGTAGCGGTTCAATTACCTTTTGACCCATCAGCTGCGATTCATTTTGGGTTGGGTTTTCTTTATTGGTGGTGGCGTACGCGACATTATCTAAGTGTCGACTACGCTTACTTAGTTTTGTTATGGTTGGTTCTAATGGTAGCGGTTTCTGGCCTTGTCCTTTCCGACGATTTCATTGTTGCCCCGATGGCTTGGTGGGGGCTAAGGGATTCCCAAGGTTAATGGCACATATCAAGAGTCACCATTTGGGCTCAGACGAGAGGAAAGATTCCTTGAGATGTGCAATTGCTGACGATCTTAATCTTTTTACTTCTGTTTGTGATGCTTTGAGGGTGTCCGGACAATGGTTATGTGGTGAGTGTATGTGCCCTCATGCTTTCAGTCGGGCGTGCCACCATGAGGATAAAGTTATTCGGTTTGTGCCAGGTGAGAGAGATGAACAGGGTTTTATTGTTGGCATCACTAGACCCGGTGTTGAAAACGTTGATACCTTGTCGGAAGAGTTGGGTGTAGATATTGCTTTGCTTGACCGTGTTTTCTCTCTCCCCATCAAGACTGTTAAGAGTATCCCCCTTAGTTGTCGTATGGCATTTGCCCAAGTCTTAACTGCTGCTTTGGACAAGGTGGTTGCTATGCCTGATTCTGTTGAGGCATGGGTTCGACTGTTGATATTACCACGTTGCACCTTGCGGGTGTTCAAGCCTGTTGGTCGTCAGGACAAGAGGTCGGGCAATAGGAAGACGGGCCAATGCCTTAGCATCCAGCGGTCTTTGGCTCAGTGGGGTGATCGTGAGGGTTTTGCCACTCTTGTCCAATCGTTGTTTGATCAACCCGCGAGGGGGGTTACGGATGGAATCAAAAAGGGCACTGAGGATGATAATGAGTGTGGGGGGACCAATGTGAAACAATGTTTACGTAAGGTTGCTGATGGTCATTTCACTGCAGCGGTTAAGGTTTTATGCTCCTCGGGGGTCGCCCCTCTCAATAAGAATACTCTGGAAGCTTTAGTGGCTAAGCACCCATGTATGCCCCCTCCTTCCATGCCTGCCTCCTTGCCTTCTGAGTCTCCTCTTGTGGTGGAGTCTGATTGTGTGCTCGGGTGTATTAAATCTTTCCCCAAAGGTACGTCGTGTGGGAGAGACGGCTTAAGGGCCCAACATCTTTTAGATGCCTTTTGTGGGGAGGGGTCTGTGATTGCTGATAGCCTGCTTAGGGCTACTTCAGCCATGGTTAATTTGTGCTTGGGGGGGAGGTGCCCGAGGAGTCTGGCGGAGTTTGTTGCTTCTGCTCCTCTTACACCTCTTCTCAAACCGGATAATGGGATTAGGCCTATCGCTGTTGGGTCGATTTGGATGAGGGTGATCTCCAAGGTGGCCATGAAAGGTGTTGGGAAGGAGATGGCCAAATACCTTGGCGATTTCCAGTTTGGGGTAGGTATTCCGTGTGGGGCAGAGGCCGTTCTTCATAGTGCGAACAGGTTCCTTAATGAGTACCACCAAGATGGGTCTCTTGCTATGCTTACTGTTGATTTTTCGAACGCTTTTAATTTGGTTGATAGGACAGCCCTACTGTACGAGGTAAGGAAAAGGTGTCCTTCTATTTCTACGTGGGTCGATTTTTTATACGGTCAACCAGCTAGATTATATGTGGGGGATGAGTATATTTGGTCTTCTACTGGCGTTCAGCAGGGGGACCCCTTGGGGCCCCTCCTTTTTGCCCTTGTTCTACACCCCCTTGTTCACCGAATAAGGGATCGCTGCAAACTTCTATTTCACGCCTGGTACCTAGATGACGGAACGCTTATTGGAGATGCCACCCAAGTGGCTAATGCTTTAGATATCATCAGAGCTGAGGGTCCTTCGTTAGGGCTTCAACTTAATATAAAGAAAACTGAAGTTTTTTGGCCAACCTGCAATGGTGTAAAGGTTCAGGAGGGCTTATTCCCTCGGGGGATTGGGAGGCCGGTGCTGGGTGTGAAACTACTGGGGGGTGCCGTTAGTCGTGATGCAGAGTTTATTAGTGGTATGGCTCTTAAAAGAGCGAACTGTGCAGTCGAGCTGATGAAGTGCCTTAAACGCCTACGGGACCCTCAAAGTGAGCTCCTCTTGCTTCGTTCTTGTATGAGTGTTGCTAAATTACTGTTTGGTCTTCGAACGTGTCAACCTTCTTTGGTCAGGGGAGCTGTCTCTGTTTTTGATGAAGGCCTTCGGGGAGCACTAGAGGATATTGTTGTTTGTGGGGGTGCCTTTTTTGGTGATCTCCAGTGGAGGTTGGCTTCTCTCCCGACCCGGTTCGGAGGCTTAGGGATTTGTACGGCCGAGGATGCCTCTTCATATGCTTTCGTGGCTTCAAGGGCCCAATCTTGGGGTTTACAGGACCACATACTCCGAGAATGTGGTGGGGATGTTTTAGACTCCGATTACAGGAGTGCGTTGGACCTTTTGCATAGTTCTCTTCCCGACCTTGATATTGGCGGTTTCTACATTAAAGACACCGCCCCTCCTAAATCCCAGAAAATTCTGGCGAATGCCTTATATGGCGAAATTGTCAAGAGGTTTGAAGAGAAGTTTGTTTTATCCCCTCGGCAAAGAGCTGTGTTTGAATGTCTACGTGCCCCACATGCTCAGGATTTTTTGTCTGTCGCACCTATTGAAGGCTTGGGGCAACACATGTCGGCTGTGGAATACCGTGCTATCCTTAGATACCGACTGATGATTCCCTTGTTCCCAGTTGACGAGCCATGTCCGGTATGCCGTAAAGCGTGTTTGGATTCTTTCGGCGAGCACGCGATCCACTGTAAAGAGCTACCAGGGTTTAAATATCAGCATGATTGGGTTAAGGATGTGTTATGCGATGTTCTTAAGCGGGCCGGGATCTCTGCCAAAAAGGAGGCTCCAGTAAATTTCCTAACTGACCCCTTAGAGGGGAGGTCCACTTTACGGCCGGCGGACATCCTTGTGTTTGGATGGGAAGGGGGGAAACACGCTTGTGTAGATCTAACTGGAGTCTCCCCCCTTGTCGAGCTTAAGGACAAGGGCTTTGTCGTAGGGCAAGCGGTGCTCAAGGCAGAGGCGAGCAAAGTGGCAAAACATGAGAAAGCCTGCCGGGAGAATCAACATGTGTTCGTCCCGTTTGCGTTTGATACCTTTGGTGGTCTCGCTCCTGACGCTGTGCGACTCTTGAATCGGGTTCAAAAAGTCGTTAATAGTAATTCTTCGTCGCTAAAGGTTTCAAACTTTGTATTTAGTAGAATTGGTTTTTCTATTCAAAAGGGGGTGGCGGCGCAACTTGTTGCCCGACTACCTGCCATTGCTTTGTAATTGTCTTTTTTCGTGTGGAATGATATTAATATTAAAATCTTGAATTCAAAAAAAAAAAAAAAAATTAATTAGGCACCACCACACTTCATCTTCAACCTTCACCCACCACCGTCACCCTCCACCCACCATTATCACCCTCTTCCACCCTCTATGTCACCCTCCTCCATTTTCCACTAGGGATGAGCAAATCCCGATCCCGTCCCGATCCCGAGTTTTGCCAAAACTGGGTACCAATACCGAAATATGTCGGTATCGGTACGGTATCGGTATTTGAAGGTAAAATTCAGTATTTTACCGGTACCGTACCGAACTGGTACCGATCCCGAAAATACCGATACCGAAAATGCCAAAAAGTGGATACCATTTCCGGTACCGAAAAAATTCGGTACGGTATTTTCGGGATCGTGATCGGGATGGTATCAAGACAGGATCGGTATTTGATACCAAATGCTCATCCCTACTTCCCACCATCACCGCCACAAAGTTCCAATGGCTTCTTACATAAAAATCTGTTTGCAGCTTCAATTCTCGACACCAACAAACTGTTTTGTAATTTTATCGGCAACCCATTTTGATTTAGCAAAACCCCAGAAAAACCCATGAAGATCTTGGAACAGAATAAACACAATTTAGCATCAGATCACCGAACAACATGACTCGATTAGCATAACTCGGCATTTTATGACGATTATGATACCTTTTTCCGATTGAAACAAATAATTGTGATATCTTAAGTTGAAAAGTGAAAAACCCTAAGAAATTAACAATTTCAAAAAACAGAAAATTCATGAGTGTAGATGAATAAGCGATGAAGATTGATGATACCTATTCCGATCGAAGGAAGAACAACAAATGATTGTGATGATGATCAGATGATATTATGATAATAGTAATACCGTGTAAAGAGGATTGCTCTATGACCAGGGCTTTGGAGAATGCTTTCCAGGATTGTTCTATGATCATATGGCTTTGGAGGATTGCTCAAAAAACAGAAAATTCATGAGTGCAGATGAATAAGTGGAGGAGGGTGACATAGAGGGTGGAGGAGGGTGACAGCGGTAGGTGGATGGTGATGGTGATGGGTGAAGCTTGAAGACGAAGTTTGGTGGTGCCTAATCAATTTTTATTTTATTTTTTTGTTTTTTATTATTAAGGGTAAATTTATCATTTCAGAATGAGTAAATTACAAAGTTCGTCCTTTATGTATGTCATATATTACAAACTATGTCCTTTATCTTTAATAAGCTCAGAAAACATACTCAATGTTTGTAAACCCTTACAAGTTATGTCATTTAGTCATAACACAATTAGTTTTCATGGTTAAAGTTGACTAAGTCAACCCCACATAAGGGTATTAGTCATTTTATCCTAAATATTATAATAAATAATCATAAACCCAATAAATAAAATAATTTTAGAATTATATATGTGTATATATTTATAAATATATATAGATAATGTCTTCTCTCTCTCTTTCTTTCTAATTATCCTACCCCCACAACCCACCTGCCACCGCCACCGCCACCACCACCACCACCACCACCGAACTGCATTGCTGAATTGTAAGTGGTGGATTAGCTATACTCAACGGCTCAAACCAACCCGCAAACAACGACTTCACATACGGCAAATTCGGTGCCAATTTCTTCTCACACATCTCTCTTTGAAACTCCCTATACTCTTCAGTCATCTTATCCCAAGCCTCAGTTTCAGCCTTAATCTGTCTCCTCCTCAAAATATAATAATTTCTCTTATCAATTTCCACTTTTACCCTTTTCTTAACATTGTTTCTGTAAAAATTCTTCATCAGCAGAGAAGTAATCCAAGGGGGTTCTTGAATGTAAACCCTTTTTGGGTTCATCTCCAAATTGGTAACTGAATCAAACCCATTTGGGATTTGTTGTAAAGTTGCAAGCTTTTCAAGATTCTTGGTGAAATTTTCGTCAATGGAGTCTGGTAAAGGGTGGGAATGTGTGGAACAAATTGGGTCTTTTAAAGATGGTAACTTTAGGTTGTGGGGGAAAGAAAAAGAGTAAATTAAGGGGTTTAGAGATGGGGTTTTGAAGAGCTGAAGAGTGGGGAGATGAGTGGTGGGTTTAGGGGGTTTTCTTGGTTTGACTTTTTGGGTTGACCATGGAGATTGAAGGTCTGCTGTTGTTGTTCTAGAGGTTGGGGAAAAGAGAGACGAAGAAGCCATGGTTGGTTATGGTTTGAGGGGTGGAGGTGGATAAGGGTGGAAATAAGGTTGAAGAAGACGATGATGAAAACCCTGCCTAAAACCTTGTGCAATTAATTCAAAGCAAGCCTGCTTTGATTCTCCAAAATCCTTGCGACGGAAGTTTAGAGAGAGAGAGAGAGAAAGAGGAGATTGTAGAGAGAGATTGAGAGAGAGCAGGTAGAGTAAGAGAGTGAAAGTGGTGGTGGTGGCAGATCGGTGGTGGTGGTGGTGGTGATGATGGTGGCGATGGTGGTGGCAGGTGAGTTGTGGTGGTGGTGGGGGTAGGTGAGAGAGAGAAGGAGAAGGGGTTAATAATGTCTGTATGTATATATTTACATATATAATTCTAAAATTGTTTTATTTATTGGTTTTATGATTATTTATTATAATATTTAGGATTAAATGACTAAAATACCCTTATGTGGGGTTGACTTAGTCAACTTAACCATGAAAACTAATTGTGTTATGACTAAAGGACATAACTTGTAAGGGTTTACAAACATTGAGTATGTTTTCTGAGCTTATTAAAGATAAAGGACATACTTTGTAATATATGACATACATAAAGGACGAACTTTGTAATTTACTCTTTCAGAATTCTCATCCACTTAACGCCATAAACTAACGGTCATCCACTTAAGGGACTATCCGAGTAACAATCGAGCAAACCACACTAGATCAGGTGGTGATCTCTATTGTTTATGTTTCTGCTTCTATCATGTTAGGTGAGTTTGGTGGTGGTCTTGACTGTTTATAGTGATCTCGAAAGTGGTGGTTGACGGTGTGGAAGGTGGTGATAATGGTAGATGTGTTGTTTGCAGGTGGTTGGCGGTCAACAGAAGGTGGTGATAGTGGTGGAGGTGCGGTGGGGATGGTGGTGGTGCAGTGGTGTTAACGGTGGTGGTAGGGGTCTAGATAAGAGAGAGATGAGGGATGGACAAGTGTGTTTGTGTGTGTGAAATGTTTGTGTTCAGGTGTGTATAATAGTATATGTAATTTATTTTATATATAATATTAAAATCTTTATGCATTAGACATTTGTTTGTTATACTTTTGTGCATATAAGAGTTGTACTTTGTGTATAAATGACTAAATTGCCCTCCTAGTTGACAGACTTAGTGGATGGTGTTAAAAATTTGGACTCAAAGGGTTACAAAATAAGCATTTAGGGACTCGAGGCGCTAAACATTTTGATTTTGGACTCAAGTGGTTAAAACCACTATAATACAGGGCCTTAAAAAATAATTTTCCCTATTTCAAAGAAACTTTGTAGGTTTAATTTGTTATTTGATGGAGAGGGTAAAACTTGAGCGTTAACGTGTTTATCTTATGGGTTTTATTGAATTTTAGGTAATTATATTGTTTGAATGTGATAACTATAAGAAATTGTGGTTTTAAAGATTAATCGCTTAAACCGAGGGATTTAAAGTGCTTGGAGATAAAGTGGATAACCCAAAGATGATATGCAAGGTAAAAGACATGGTTCGGGATTTGTTTCGGCTTAGAGAATAGCTTGAAAACATGAACAATGTGGAAGAATGAAGTTCGAGGACTTAACTGTCATTTGATGAAAGTTGAAAGTGTAAAGGAAATGGCAGGGACAGAACCCGCCTTAAGCTACGATGGGCTAGCCATAACTTACGGTGAGGTCGTATGATACATGAAAAATAAGCAGGTGTATGTCGTAACTTGCGGTAGTGAGCCGTAGGTTACGGCGGGATCTATTTAAAAATTGCGTAGGATGACTTTTGAAGGTATAAAAGAGTTTTTCAAAACCCTAATCAATTCATTCAGCTTTGGGACGAACTTGTGTGATCAAAGGAGCACTTTTGGCACAATTCTTCACTTTCCTCATCATAGTTTTCACGGAAACGAAGATCCAAAAGATGAAATCAACCATGAATCAAACATTTGAGGACCGAATCACCAACATGAGCGGCTAATTCCTTTGTGGTTTCCTCCGGGTAGAGGATTCTTGTAAGTGGATAGATTTTATGTGTTTCTATTGCTTGTGAACTTGGTAATCTAAGCATTAGATTCTTTTTACCCTTTGATTCAATTGATTGGTTGTAAACGATTGATTTTTATTCGAAACCTTAGTTCTATTTCAGTCAATTCCCAAGAGTTCTAGTAATTAGGATATATTTGATAAGGGTTGGCGTTGGTAATTTCAGTTGATGTTCATATGATAACCTTCCGTTGTTTTGAAATCGAAGTACTTAGTTTTTTAATAATCAAACCATATTAATTGAGTTACACGATCATGTCTATCTGGTTGTTGCAATCAAACACATAATTGAAACCCATTGTGAATCTAAAATCCGGAGGAACCATCGTTTCGCTCATAGTTACTACTCTTCTTAGTAAGTTTTAATCTAGTTTAAAATGCCTAAACGATCGATTTTATATTTCTGCAATTAGTGTTTTAATATTTAATCAACAAACACTTTCCAGCATACTCATTTGTTTCGATACCCTACTTACTCTAGCTATCTAGTTTATTTAGGTTTTTGTATGACACTCACGACAGTATCATTATTTTACTTTTTTTAACATATTACAGAGGAACTTTGTAGGTTTAATTTGTTATTATACTATTCATATTTGATGTGTGAGTTTAAAGTCGTTTTATCAGTTTTAGTGATTAATTTTTTACTTTAACACCCAAGAATTTAATTTAATGGAATGAGGTTACATGCTACAATTTAAAGAAAGCAACACTAAAATGATATAATAATTCATGTTCGATTCTCATACACAAAACCCAATGTGCAGAACTAAATAATATAAGCACATGCGCCTTATAGCGCCTGGCCATACTGCCCCTAGGCGTTATTGGCTTGTCCCCCCCCCCCCCAATGAGCATGGTAACATTGGCATGCTTTTGATGTTTCGACCGTTACCAATGGTCAAAAATAAAAACTAAAAAAAGTTTTATTTATTCATTATATATACATACACATATAACCAAAAATACACTCTACAAAAACCAATTCTACATCCAACCAACTCAACAACAACAAAAAAAAAAACTCTTTACAATAACCTTAAAAAAACTCCTTATCAAAATATATTCGCCTCCATTAGAAGATTTATTCATCGATCTATACCAAAGATTTATTTTCTCATGACGAAGCCGCAGAGGAGGAAGAAGCAGTTACGAGTGTGTGTGCCCTCACGGTTAACGCCATCCAACATATTAATCGTTCTCCCCCACGCCCTATCTTGAGGAGGGAATATGTTGTGCGAGACCTTGAAGCCGCAAACGCTCGTCTAATGAAAAAATATTTTGGTCCTACACCGATTCACATCCCTCACATTTTTAGGCGTCGATTTCGGATGAGCAAACGGTTATTTTAGCGCATTAACGAAGATTTGGAGCATAAGTATGACTACTTTAATCGGAAAAAAATAGACACAAGAGGATATCTAGGATTACCTCCATTCAGAAGTACACCTCCGCGTTACGTGTACTCGCCTACGGAAACAAGTATGACATAAAAGACGAGTATTTGAATATGGCGGAGAAAAAACCCGTGATACCTTGGAACACTTATGCTACGATATATTTACTTATTTACATACGCTTATATATACATAATTTTAAAATTTTGCATACACTTATTATATATATATATATATATATATATATATTATGTTTTAGGCATATGCCAATTATATGGAAAATGTTACTTGAAAAACCCGACTTGAAACGACCTTCAACATATTTACGAAGTGCATTTAGAAAAACATGAATTACTCGGCATGATTGATGGTTTAGACTGTCGTCTCAATGGCGGTGGTATAATTGTCCAACCGCATGGCGAGGTCAACATACACGCGGTGACCAAAAAGGACCAACGTTGGTTTTACAAGTGGTTGCCTCATACGACCTTTGGGTTTGGTCGAGCTTCGTTGGTGCCGCCGGGTATTTGAACGACATAAATACTTTCAAGCTATCACCTTTGCTAGAAGGTTACGTTTGGAGTACGCTACCGATGGTATATACCTGGAGTATACAAATATTGTAAAAACGTTTACAGAAACGCTTGATATTAAAAGACAATATTTTAAGAAACTGCAAGAGTGCTCGCAAAAGGCCATCGAGAGGTGTTTTGGGGTTCTTCAACAACGATAATATTTTGACAGAAATCCTTGTCATATATGGGATAAAGAAAAGATTAGAATGGTTATGTTCGCTTGTATCATATTGCATAACATGATTTTAGAAGACGAAGAAAAAGAAATATATTTCGGATGATATTGACGTAAGAACGCAAGCAACAATGGATGAGAGAATCCTAAACGGTCAACTCTTGCGTTCCAATGAAGCACATAACGCATTAAAGGCGAATTTGGTCGAGCATGCTATCACACCCCAACCAATGGCGGAATCATCGGAGTGGGACGAAGATAGATTGCTCATCACACATAACACTATTGCGGCAATATTTAATTCAAAATTGATTTCACATCATAATAAACTTGTCAAGTACAACATGAAATTCAAATACAACATCAAAAACAAAACAACAAGTTCAACAATTTAAAGTACAAAATCTAGTAATTTCAAGTGCGTTTCTAGTGTCGTCCCTACTAGATTTCGTCATATTCAACATCATCAACCTGCAACATGTTAACAAAATATAGTTCAACACAAAATGTATTGGCGAGTACACAAGTTTAAGTATAAGTATAAAAGTTTAATACGAATGCACATGGCAACTTAGGTTATTCAAGATCAACATAACATGGCATGCAATATTTCTAGTCAACCCTCTGTTTACGCAATAAAGAATGAAATTTAACATGACCTCTCGTTCACGGTTGGTGCGTTAATCCTATAGCGCTATACATGTTAAATGGAGGCTCGTATAAAGCTAATGACTATTGTATCACATAAGAATCACCCAAGTATGTGCATCAAGTATAACAACATAGTATTCATGTATTTGGATTGTTTTTGTGTATCTGCATAAAGAATAAAGTATTGTGGTTTTTTATAAGGTTAACATATTGCACCTAAAAGTTTAAAATAAAAATGGGTCAAGTGTACTCACGGTTTTGCAAGCTTCTAAATGTTAATCCACGAGAATTTTGGTTGTTTGTTGGAGGAGGAACACCGAGTCCTTCTACACGAAGAAACGTAGGTGTATGAGTATTGGATGATAACGGAGGATTAGGAGTTCGGAATGAAAAGTAAACATATGAGAAAATAACCATCTAGCACAAAATACTCGTTTTTGACACTATGAAAGCCATAGGGGTTTGAATGTTTTCATGGGTTGAAGTACTCATTAGAATCGTAACTAGAATCAAGTTCTTAGATGGTGTAACTTAGTATTTTGATAAATAACCAATAGGTCATCATCAAAGGTTCGGTTACTATGGGCTTGTATATTCTATATAGTATATATTATATGTTTTAGTCCATTAAGTATAACAAGATTATCATAGAAGTCATGCATGAGGTAGGAAGATAAATCTTCCATTTTGGAACCTCTTTTGTATTCACCAATGCACAAGTTGTCATAGACAACAAGGATGGTCATGAATGGATTATTATTATCGAAATGAAATACACACTAGCTAATAAGGAAAACATCTAGTGATGTGTGGATTTGTAAGTATGAGAGCCCAAGCTATCCAAATAATCACACATTTTCAAGTTCAAGACTTGTTCAACACTTGTGGGTTAAAACCCTTTTAAAACAGAAAGTTTTGAGGCTTAGAACCTTTTGATTTACATGTTACAACCTTGTTTTTAAGCACACATAATCATAGTTTGATTAGTGGCATAAGGACATAGGAATGTATGAAGAAATCACAAGTTAAAGTATGTTTAATCAAATGTTTGTACAAAACAGAAAATTTCTTGCACTTTTAACCCTATTTGGTTGATGTTCCATCCTTGGTTTTCCATGGAAACCTGTGGAAACATACCTAAGGTTATTCCAAGTGCTAAGAAGAAAGAATGAATGAATAAGATGAAGTATAAGTGAAGTTATGCTCACTTTTGCAACTTGTAACAATTCTGCCTTGTTAGTGATTTTAGGGTGTTTGAGAGTGAAAGTGGAGTGGTTGCAAAGTGTAAAATGTGTGGGAATGGGTTAGGTTTTATAGGGAATGATTAGGGTTGAGTTTGGTGGACATATAATGAATAAAACACAAGTAACTAGCACAAAATCGCCCAATCAAGGAGGCTGTTCGCGTTTGCTGCGGATCTGACATCCTGGCGGGGCGCGACCGGGATGAGGGATGGGGTCGCGGGCCGCGAGCCAATGGGCTGGTAGTTTTTGTTTGTTATTTTTACATTTTGCCCCCTATACTTTCTTATGTTATTGTTTTAAGGAGTTTTAAGGTATTTTAAGTATAAAGGACAATGTGTAAAGGTATGTTATGTAATTAAAGCATAAAAATAATTTTAAAACAAGTATGATTAAGTATGGATGTCGAGAATAAGTATCGTATTTGCATGAATTGAGCACGTATGACAAGTAATTGTATGTTTAACACGTTTTGCATGATTTACGATTAAAGTATCACATTTATAACCAAACCAAACGTATGAATATGTATGAAGTATGTAGGACACGAATTTAAAGAAATACGAATTTTATTTAGGATCCAAGTCTCGGATTTTACAACGATTACAACTAAAAGACGATTACAAGAAAACAAAACTTCCAAAAATAGAAATATAAACAACGCTTTCTAATTATGGAAAGTACGAAGAAACAGGGCGTTACAGACCTACAGTCTCCCTTCCTTTAAGAAATTCCGTCCCGAAATTTAGGAAGAAGTAAAGAAAAGTTGTGGATACTTAGTCTTCATATCACTTTCGAGTTCCCAAGTGAACTCAGTGCCACGTTTTCCTTCCCATTGAACCTTGACGATAGGAATTCGACTACGCCTCAATTGCTTGACTCCACGATCCATGATTTCGACAGGTTTCTCCACGAAGTGTAGAGTTTCATTGATTTGAAGATCTTCTAGTGGAACTTGAAGTCCTTCTTCAGCTAGACACTTCTTTAGGTTTTAAACGTGGAAGACAGGATGAACGTTGTTGAGTTCTTCATGTATGTCCAGTCGATACGCAACCGTGCCAATCCTTTTGAGAATCTTGGAAGGGCCTACGTAACGAGGTGCGAGTTTCCCTTTCTTACCAAATCGAACCACACCCTTCCAAGGAGATACCTTGAGAAGTACGAAGTCACCTATCTCGAATTCCAAATGCTTGCGACGCTTGTCAGCGTAACTCTTTTTTCGGCTCCTGGATTTTAGCAAATTGTCTCGAACCTGTAAAATCTTGTCTGTTGTCTCTTGTATAAGCTCGGGACCAGTGATTTGAGCTTCACCAATCTCGTGCCAACAAATAGGCGAACGACACTTATGACCATACAATGCGTCGAATGGTGCCATTTGAATACTCGCGTGATAACTGTTATTGTACGACAATTCGATCAAAGGAAAGTGCATGTCCCAGTTGCCACCAAAATCGATTACGCAAGAACGAAGCATATCCTCTAAGGTTTGGATAGTGTGCTTGGTTTGACCGTCAGACTGAGGATGGAAAGCGGTGCTAAGGTTTAGAACAGTACCCAAACCAGATTGAAAGGTTTGCCAAAGATGAGACGTAAAGCGACCATCACGATTAGAAATGATGTCAATGGGGATACCATGACAACAAATGATCTCATCAGTGTAGATTCTAGCCAATTTCTCGAATTTGAAATCTTCACGAATGGGGAGAAAATGAGCTGATTTGGTCAATCGATCAACGATCAGCCAAATATTGTCATGACCAGAAGAAGTACGAGGGAGTTGGTGATAAAGTCCATTGCGATACTCTCCCATCTCCAGACAGGAACTTCTGGTTGTTCGAGCAAGCCAGAGGGACGTTGATGTTCGGCTTTAACCTTCAAACAAGTGAGACATTTCGCAACGAAGGTGGCGATATCTTTCTTCATTCCAGGCCACCAATAGGACGTACGCATATCTTGGTACATCTTATCAGCACCAGGATGAATGGAATATCTCGATTTGTATGCCTCCTTTATCATAAATTCTCGAAGGTTATCACGATTAGGAATCCAGATGCGATTGAGATAGTATAGAATACCATCGGATTTAGACTTAAGATCTTCTTCAACATCACCTCGAATCTCAAGGGAGAGACTACCCTTATTAATAGAGGCATATTGAGCTTCATGAATGCGGATTTGAAGATCATTAACGAGTTGGAGACAACGAATACCCTTCACATGAGTTTTACAACTAAGAGCGTCGGATACTACATTCGCTTTTCCTGGATGGTAGCGAATTTCGTAGTCGTAGTCGTTTAACAACTCTACCCAACGACATTGACGCATGTTCAGTTCCTTTTCGTTGAAGATATGTTGAAGCCTCTTATGGTCGGTGAAGACTACACACTTAGTACCATAAAGGTAGCGTCGCCAAACTGCGCAAAGTTCAAGGTCATGAGTAGTATAGTTTTTCTCATGTATTTTGAGTTGCCTTGACGCATAAGCGATAACCTTCTCTCGTTGCATAAGGACACAACCAAGCCAAGGTTTGAAGCATCGCAATACACGACGAAGTTGTCATTACCGTCAGGTAGTGCGAGGATAGGAGCATTACAAAGCATGTCCTTGAGAGTTTGAAAAGATTTCTCTTGTTCGGGACCCCAAACAAAAGGTTTCTCTTTTTTATTCAAAGACGTGAGAGGAACGACGATCTTTGAAAAGTTGGAAATGAAACGACGATAGTAGCCAGCAAGACCAAGGAAAGAACAAATTTTAGACGGAGACTTAGGTGCAATCCAGTTCTTCACAGCTTTGATTTTAGCGGGGTCAACATGAATACCCAGTTCGTTGACAGTATGACCAAGGAATTGAACTTCTTTTAACCAAAATTCTCACTTGGAGAATTTGGCATAAAGATGTTCAGTACGTAGAAGCTGAAGGATAAGACGCAAGTGTCGCTCGTGCTCTTCTTGAGTCTTGGAGTAGATGAGGATATCATCGATGAAGACGATCACGAAACGGTCCAAGTACGCTTTGCACCCGCGGTTCATCAAATCCATGAAAACAGCAGGTGAGTTTGTCAAACTAAAGGGCAGGACCACGAACTCATAGTGACCATATCGCGTTCAAAAGGCGGTTTTGGGTATATCTTCTTCGAGGACTCAAAGTTGATGATATCCAGAACGAAGATCGATCTTGGAAAAACAAGTCGCGCCATGTAGTTGATCGAAGAGATCGTCAATATTAGGAAGAGGGTATCGGTATTTTACTGCAAGCTTGTTGAGCTCACGATAGTCAATACACATATGGAACGATCCATCTTTCTTTTTGACGAATAAAACGGGAGCGCCCCTAGGAGAAGTACTAGGGCGTATAAAGCCTTTATCAAGAAGCTCTTGAAGTTGGCTCGAAAGCTCTTGCATCTCAGAGGGTGCTAAACGATAAGGAGACTTAGCGACAGGCGTAGCGCCAGGCACTAAATCGATACGGAAGTCAACAGAATGAGTAGGAGGCGGACCAGGAAGATCATCGGGAAACACATCAGGAAAATCACGCACCACAGGAATGTCACTCATGCTAGGGCCTTTGTCCTTCTTTTCCACAATGTGGGCGAGAAAGGCGAAGGTACCCTTACGCAAGCACTTGTTTGCTTGGATACACGACATAAGCTTGAGACCTTGAGAATGTTTCTCACCATACACGTGTAAAGAATCACCCGGACTAGGTCGAGTCTTGCCTAATTCCCTATAGTTATGGCTCTGATACCAATCTGTCACACCCCAACCAATGGCGAAAACATTGGGGCGCGGCACTGAGCGAAACAGATTGTCCAAGAGAAATCCATAACAACTAATATTACCGAATATTTAACATTATGTCCCATACCATAATATATCCAGCAAAATAATTATTACAGACACTGTATCTCAAAGGCAAATAAATTGTTTCGACGACTCAGAATTTAAATCGTTTGTTTCTAGACTATTCCTAACTTGATTCCACATAGTATGCATCCTAGCATCTCAAACACCTGTCACATACGTTAAAATAGAGGTCAATACACATAGTGTAAAGGTGAGCATACAAGTTTAATAGTATAATAATAGTAGCGAAAGTGAGTTTACGCATAACCAGCATGTAACATGTATAAAGTGAAGCAAGTAGGTTATCGATAATGAAATATGCACAGACGTGACTATGAGTTGTAGAATGCGCAACACATATCACCACTATGACACGTGAAGAAAAGCCCTTAACAACCCCTGTCGACGACAGGTGCTGAGTCCAAACTATAATACTATCGTTGCTAAGGTGTCAGGCAAAAATCATTGTGTAAACATAACATACCCGCATTCATCGAGTAACACGTATAACATGCAGAACGGTTAGAGTATAAAAGTGCATTGCGTTGTGTGATCGATGTGATTTGATATAAGTAACGTATGTAACACCCAAAAGTGCATAAAGCAAAAACGGATCGAGTATACTCACAGAGATGGTAGCTACTAAACACGATCTATGATTGGATTGAAAGGAGCGCTAGAGTAAGCCTGATTACAGTACGATAGCATAAGCAATGAGCGGTGCGTTAAACGGTGCGAGTGTCTAAGTGATGAAGGGTCATCTAATCGGATGACAATCCGGACGGATGGTCATCCGGTCAGATGGCCATTCGGTCGGAGTGTCATTCGTTTGGGACGGGTGTGTTTGTGTATGATGTGACTTTGAAGTTTTCATTGTAGCATTTTATAAAACCAGAAGTAATCCTACCATCCAGGTCGTCCAGTCGGACGATCATCCGGACGGATGGCCGTCCGCTCGGATGGTGATCCGAGTGGAGGGTTGCGTTTGAGTTTAGTTATGAAATTGTCAAGTGTTGAACACTATAGGTCATCCGATCGGATTTCGTTCGATCGGATGGCTATCCGATCAAATGGTGATCCGTTCAGTAACCTGTTCGTTTGAGAATTTGTAAAAATTTGCTAAGTTTGGTAAGTTTTGCGATTGCACCGAGACGGTATGACAACGTGTCAAACCATGGAACCCTATCGAGTCCAAGTCACCCGATCGGATGGGAATCACCCTATCCGATCAGTTAGCTGTTCTTGACGGTCATTCATGTTTAACCTGTGAATCAGTTGTCTCCTTGATAGAAATCCGTTCTTGGACCGACACTTCACTAGAGAATGAGTAGAAGGCCCGAACAAGCTCAGATTCTATCGGTTTTAGATGCAGGAGTGTAAAAGAATGTGGAAAAAAGTTATGAAATCATCTTTCAACTCTTTTAATCTTTGTGAAGTTTGAAAATGTCTAGATTTAGGTGAAATTAGTGTTTAATCATGTTGAAATCTCTTAGATCTGAGTTCTTCTTGGTGGAATGAGGTCACACTTTGAAGTTCATAAGAACTCATGATGACATCACCCTAGAACACCCCAATGTAACCACCCTCGGTAAAACCAACACTCTCATAATATTTCCGACACCCTATTATATCTTAAAATATCCTTATATGTCTGTAAATACACCCCGTATGTGAAAACCAAGCCCGGAATACGTTATAGTATTTAAATAAAATATAAAAGTTTAAATTTAGGGCTGAGGCGAGCCGCGTGAACCCACCTCAAACCCTTACGCGGGCGGTATGAAGGCTAGAATTAGAAATCGTTGATTTCTTTAGTTCAAGCGGGCCACGTAAGCTTAAGCTTACATTGACGCGGGCCGCGAGAGATCATCAAACGCGGAAACATCCTGAGCTGACACGTGTCGACATCGTGGCGGGTCTACTTGGTGAGCCGGACAAGCTATACGTTGACCATATGTTGACGCGGGCCGCGTAGCCCTATGGCTACGCTTACGCGGGCCGCGTGAGAGTCGAATTCAGCAACTATATAAGCAGGCCATCGAGTTTCATTTTTCGTCACTCACATCTTTCTTTCTAAACGAATTTCTGAAGTTATAAGCATTATAGTCGGGTATTATATCCCTAATTAGCGAGGTTCTGCTCCGTTGTAAGTATTATAACCCTAGTTTCGTAATAGTTACGCTGCCTGATTTATTTAGGGTTCCGTAACAACTGTCGTGGTTCTGCCCGACGTAGTTGTTGGAATGCCGTCTCGGGGAGGGTATCATTAATATTTTCAAAGGGTTATGATACTAACCAATGTATATTTGTATAAATTATAGATTATATCCAGGAAACCCTTACAAGAAGTCTAAGATAGCAAAGTGAGTTTTTCCTCTTTTTGTTAATCTTTTTGGTAATGTTTTACCAAACCTTAAATGTTTTACAATAAAATTTAGCAGTGATTGAGTCTTTGTATTTCTTCAATTACTGCCGGTATGTTGGGGTTTTGTATACAAAATGTACTACACTGTGAGTAGTAAGTCGAGGATGACAATACGTTACCATTGGACAATGAGTTAGCCAATGGGTAATATGACCCACAAGTCAGGGTTGACAGTACTAATGGAGTAATTTTTGTAGACATAAACAATGTGATCGCTCTCAATACTGTTCACTGTGACTTTTATTTAAACTTGATTAAACTGGGATTCACTCACCAATATTTACGACTGACAAATGATTTTAAAACATGTTTCAGGTAACCTAATGTGACATCCAATTAGTAAAAAGCCAGCTGGAGAGCACTGAAGGCTTCAGAAAATGTGGCTATAAAAGTTACCAAATAAACGATGTTTTAAAATTCAATAAAATAGGGTTTATCCCTATAATTGTATTGTACTAAGAAACTTGGGTTTTACCCATGGGATTATTAATATTAAATGAGGTGGTTTTACTCTGATAAATATTTCCTAACTACGGTCCTGATGTAAATTCCGCTGCAAGATTAAATAACTGATACCACCGAAACTCTGAGATCGCGTCCGCCCATTTCCGGGAAACAGGGATCGGGGGTTGCGACAGAAGGTGGTATCAGAGCCTAGCCACTTGTCTGAGCCAAAGAAGTGTTCTGCTGACACTTAAAATTCTAAATTTTGTGTTAGGAAATAATGGAAATATATGCATAACTGTATTTATTTGTTATGTGTTATTTGACGTTAGTTTACAGTATGAGTGATCAAGGACCCTCAGACATGAGTCGTCAGTTGTCTGATTCACCTAAGAGTGAAGGTACCTCATCACAGCCTGCCCTTTCTGGGTATTCTGCTGATCAGGAAGAAGGAGTGTTTGCTTTTAGAGCTCAGTCAGAAGAGCCATTCCCTCATAAGAAACGAGGATGGTTCAGTAAGGAAGCTTTTGCTCGTAGGAAGAGAATGCGAAACTTGCAACAGCAAAGAGTTTTAGCAGCCGCTAAGCGAAAAACCGATGCCCATACACAAGATATGCTTAATAGAAGCCTAGCTAATTTTCATATCTTAGCTACAACTGCTGCTGACCCAAGTCTGGAACAATTAGTAGCCCCACAACCACAAAACCCAGATCAACCTATGGAGATAGAAAATCCAGAAAACCAAGTGGAAATGCATGACTTCAACCCAGAAGAAATCCCTAGGATACCTGCACCAAATCCCCTAGATCCAAATTACGACCCTTGGTGGGACGATAATAGGGACTTTGTGCAACGTTACCCTATCCAGGAATACCGACCCATACAGAACATAGAAGCCTACCTAGGTATGGACCCTTTAGATCCCTATTACCAAGATGATTATATTAGGGAAATCTTAGAAGATCCTTACCGATTTCAGGCACTGTCACCCCCATATCAGGAACCCGCACCCCAAATTCCAAACCCAGTCTGAGAACCTGCACCCCCAATGAGTGCAGAAAACGTTCAAGAACTTATGACTTTTGGGGAGGAAATTTTAGAAAGTAGTGAAAGAATGCGTCAGGTGGGAGAACGTCTCGTATTGAAATACGATGAACGCAATATGGATTTTTGTATAAATCCATATCCGTGAATATGAGAATGGAGGAAACAGTAGTAATAATAATAATAATAATAAAATATAATAAAATAAAAAAAAATTATGTGTACGGATGCATATTACTATTAGTGTGATTCTATTTCTGTTGGTATTGTAATTTTATTTCAGTACTAGTGTGTAATAGACACATAATAGTATATGAAAAGAGTATAGTCGCAATGATCGACGCTTTTGGCAAAAATGTGTGTCATGTGATTAACTATATTAAGATATTATTTGTGATATTAATATGGGATAATTATTTAAAATTCAGATGGCCGACGAAGGAAACCAAGGAAATCTGAATAATGATAACCAGAGTAACATTAACGTGGTTAATGAGAATCCAAGCATCAATAACAATAACAATCAAGTGGATAATAGTGCTATCCAACACATAGTAGCACAAGGAATTATAGATGCAATGCCATTTATTCTTCAAACTGTTAAGGATGCTGATAATAAAAGTAAGCATAACAGTAAGCGACCAAGTGAACCAGAACATAGCGTGAACAATGGACCAATACTTCAATTGCCTATTCCTAAAAGAAGAAGAACCATGCTTTATGGTTGTTCTTATAAAGAATTATGGTCTTGTAAACCAATGGAATTCTCAGGCAATGAAGGGGTCATTGCAACCCTACGCTGGATAGAGAAAACTGAGGCAGTCTTAAGGATAAGCAAGTGTGCTGAAGAAGATAAAATATTGTTTGCTTCTAATCTATTTAAGAATTCAGCGCTGAAATGGTAGAACACTATCCTCCAAACAAAAGGAAGTGATAGAACCTATAATATGGAATGGGAAGAATTTAAGGACAAGGTAGAAAGGCAATTCTGCCCTCCTAATGAAAAGGAACAGATAGCAAACAAATTCCTAAACCTTAGGATGACTGGTGTGGATAGTAAGGGATATACAAAAATATTCTTTGAATATGCTAGAATAGTGCCAACTCTTGCTTCACCAGAACCAGTGTTAATCTCCCGTTATATTTGGGGATTAATTGGAGAAATAAGACACGTAGTCAAGGCAGCTAGACCTCAAACCATAGAAGAAGCTGTAGAACTAGCAAATACCTTGACAGATGAATTAGTTCGTACTAGAGAAGAAGATCAGAGGAGGAACTTAACCCAAAGGCTTACACAAGAATTCCGTTCTGGAAATTACAATCGTAGGAATATGGGTTCTACCTCTGCACCATACTGCAAGGTCTGCAAGAAAAAACATTTGGGAAAATGCTTCATTCTCTGCAATTATTGCAAGATGCCAGGACACAAGGAAGAAAATTGTAGGAAGAAATCCAGTAATGGATTGTGCTACAACTGCGGGGAAAAAGGTCATATCAGGCCAAACTGTCCAAAATTGACCCCAGCTGCAAACAACAAGAATACAAAAAATGCTAGAGCATTTGTTTTGACTATAGAGGAAGCCAAGATAATCCCAGACGTTATAGCTGGTACGTTTTTAGTTAATGATATATTTGCTAAAGTATTATTTGACTCTGGTGCAAACCAAAGTTTTATCAATACTTCTTTTTGCAAAATTCTAAATCAGTCATTAACTAAACTACCACAAGAATGTCTAGTAGAGACTGCTAATGGAGAAACTATTAGGATTTCTGAAATCTTGCAGGGAGCAAGAATATAAATTTTTAATCAGAAATTTATAGCAAACCTATATCCTATGAATCTGGCAGGATTTGATGTTGTTTTAGGAATGGATTGGTTAATAGCCAATAAAGCCAGTATTTTATGTTATCAAAAGTCAATTCAAATAAATTCACCAAAAGGTAAAATGATCACAGTTAAAGGAGATAAACCCTCTAGGTCCACAAAATTCATCTCTGTGATGAAAACTGCAAGTTCTATAAGAAAAGGTTCTATAGTGTATTTGATTTCTATAATCACTAACACTAAAGGAGAAGAACTAAAAGATATTCCAGTAGTATCTCAGTTTTCAGATGTCTTTCCAGAAGAATTACCAGGACTACCTCCAGGCAGAGAAGTTGAATTCAGGATTCATTTAATACTAGGAACATCACCGATTGCCAAAGCACCTTATCGGTTGGCACCAGCAGAAATGCAAGAATTGAAGAAACAATTAGATGAATTGTTAGAGAAGGGATTTATACAACCGAGTTCGTCGCCATGGGGAGCGCCGATATTGTTTGTTAAAAAGAAGGACGGATCAATGTGAATGTGCATTGACTACCGTGAATTAAACAAAGTCACGATTAAGAATCGGTACCCATTACCGAGAATCGATGATCTGTTTGATCAACTGCAAGGAGCTCGATTTTTCTCTAAAATCGATTTAAGGTCAGGATATCATCAATTAAAGGTACATGAAGAGGACATTCCTAAGACCGCATTAAGAACAAGGTATGGTCATTATGAATTTACTGTCATGCCATTTGGTTTAACCAATGCCCCAGCTGCATTTATGGACATGATGAACCGAACATGTAAGCCATATTTGGATAAATTCATAATTGTCTTTATAGATGATATTCTAATTTACTCTAAGAATAAAGAGGATCATGCAAAACATTTGCACGCACTTTTAAGTTTCTTAAGAAAGGAAAAGCTTTATGCTAAGTTTTCAAAGTGCGAATTCTGGTTAGAACAGGTACAATTCCTTGGACATTTAGTTAATCATGAAGGAATTCATGTAGATCTAACAAAGATTGAGGCAATTACTAAATGGAAAAACCCTGAGTCACCAACCGAGGTTAGAAGTTTCTTAGGATTGGGTGGGTATTATAGAAGATTTATTCAAGATTTTTCTAGAATAGCCATTCCTTTAACTAAGTTAACCTATAAATCTGTTAAGTTTGAATGGGGAGTAAAACAAGAAGAAGCTTTTAAAATTCTTAAGCATAGATTAACCCATACACCCATATTAGCGTTACCAGAAGGAACTCAAGATTTTGTAGTCTACTGTGATGCATCTAAATTAGGTTATGGATGTGTATTGATGCAACGCCAAAAGGTTATAGCCTATGCATCTAGACAACTTAAGAATCATGAAGAGAATTATTCAACCCATGATTTAGAGTTAGGAGCTATAATCTTTGCTCTTAAGATTTGGAGACATTACCTTTATGGTAGTAAGTTTACCATATTCACTGATCATAAGAGTTTAAGGTATATTTTCAAGCAAAAGGAGTTGAATATGAGACAAAGACATTGGATGGAAATGCTTAGTGATTATGATTGTGACATCCAGTATCATGAAGGAAAAGCAAATATAGTGGCAGATGCTTTAAGCCGAAAGTATCATGAAAAGTCAAGAAGGGTACGTTCTCTTAAATTAAATCTGCAAGTAGATTTAAATGATCAGATAAGAGAAGCATAAGAATCAGTAATCAAGGATGATTCTGAAAAATTAAAAGGTATGATAAAAGAATTAAAACAAGGAACAGATGGAATTTGGAGATTCCATGAAAAGAGAATGTGGATACCTAAATTAGGAAACCTACGTCATTGTATATTAGAAGAAGCCCATAAGTCTAAATATACGATGCATCCAGGAAGTGATAAAATGTACCAGGATTTAAGGAAAAATTTCTGGTGGATAGGAATGAAAAAGGACATAGCAGGCTATGTTTCTAAATGTTTAACTTGTTTACAAGTTAAGGCTGAACATCAGAAACCCTCAGGTTTGTTACAGCAATTAGAAATGCCGGTGTGGAAATGAGAATTGATAACAATGGATTTTGTTACTAAATTACCTAAAACCAAGAAAGGAAATAATACAATCTGGGTGATTGTAGATAGACTAACCAAGTAAGCTCATTTCCTACCAATGAAGGAAACTTTCAGTATGGAACAATTATCTAAACTATATGTAAATAAAATTGTTTCTTTACATAATATTCCTTTATCAATTGTTTCTGATAGAGATAGTCGATTTACCTCTCATTTTTGGTCAAGTTTCCAAAAGGCAATGGAAACCAAGTTAAAGTTAAGTACGGCTTATCATCCACAAACAGACGGACAAAGCAAAGGACAATTCAGATAATGGAAGACATGCTTAGAGCTTGTGTAATTGAATTCGGAGGTAATTGGGATGATCACTTACCTTTAATAGAATTTTCTTATAATAATAGTTATCACACAAGTATCAATGCTGCACCATTCGAAGCACTTTATGGACGAAAGTGCCGAACCCTAGTCTGTTGGGCAGAAATTAGAGAAAAGCAACAATCTGGACCAGAAATAGTGTAAGAAACAACTGACAAAATTATTCAAGTCAAGGAACGACTGAAAGCAGCACGTGATAGACAAAAAAGTTATGCTGATAACAGGCGAAAACCATTGGAGTTTCAAGTAGGAGATAAAGTATTATTGAAAGTCTCTCCTTGGAAAGGAATAGTAAGATTCATCAAACGGGGAAAGCTAAGTCCCAGGTATGTTGGACCTTTTGAGATTATTAGAAGAATAGGACCTGTAGCCTATCAGCTACAACTGCCAGAGGAGATGGCAGGAATACATGATGTGTTTCATGTATCTAATCTCAAAAAGTGTTTAGCTGATGAATCACTAATAGTACCTCTTAAAGATATAGAGGTAAATGAACAACTCAAATTTGTAGAAAGGCCTCTACAGATTGAAGACAGGAAAGTCAAGAATCTCAAGCATAAGAGATTAGTTCTGGTCAAAGTGAAATGGGACTCCAAAAGAGGACCTGAGTATACATGGGAGCTTGAATCTGAAATGCAAAGGAAATATCCGCACTTGTTCCAGTAGATCTCGAGGACGAGTTCTAAAACAAGGTGGGGAGAATGTAACAACCCTCGGTAAAACCAACACTCTCATAATATTTCCGACACCCTATTAGATCTTAAAATATCCTTATATGTCTGTAAATACACCCCGTATGTGAAAACCAAGCCCGGAATACGTTATAGTATTTAAATAAAATATAAAAGTTTAAATTTAGGGCTGAGGCGGGCCGCGTGAACCCGCCTCAAACTCTTACGCGGGCGGTATGAAGGCTAGATACAGAAATCGTTGATTTCTTTAGTTCAAGCGGGCCCTGTAAGCTTAAGCTTACGTTGACGCGGGCCGCGAGAGATCATCAAACGCGGAAACATCCTGAGCTGACACGTGTCGACATCGTGGCGGGTCTACTTGGTGAGCCGGATAAGCTATACGTTGACCATATGTTGACGCGGGCCGCGTAGCCCTATGGCTACGCTTACGCGGGCCGCGTGAGAGTCGAATTCAGCAACTATATAAGCAGGCCATCGGGTTTCATTTTTCGTCGCTCACATCTTTCTTTCTAAACGAATTTATGAAGTTATAAGCATTATAGTCGGGTATTATATCCCTAATTAGCGAGGTTCTGCTCCGTTGTAAGTATTATAACCCTAGTTTCGTAATAGTTACGTTTCCCGATTGATTTAGGGTTCCGTAACAACTGTCGTGGTTCTGCCCGACGTAGTTGTTGGAATGCCGTCTCGGGGAGGGTATCATTAATATTTTCAAAGGGTTATGATACTAACCAATGTACATTTGTATAAATTATAGATTATATCCAGGAAACCCTTACAAGAAGTCTAAGATAGCAAAGTGAGTTTATCCTCTTTTTGTTAATCTTTTTGGTAATGTTTTACCAAACCTTAAATGTTTTACAATAAAATTTAGCAGTGATTGAGTCTTTGTAGTTCTTCAATTACTGCCGGTATGTTTGGGTTTTGTATACAAAATGTACTACACTGTGAGTAGTAAGTCGAGGATGACAATACGTTACCATTGGACAATGAGTTAGCCAATGGGTAATATGACCCACAAGTCAGGGTTGACAGTACTAATGGAGTAATTTTTGTAGACATAAACAATGTGATCGCTCTCAATACTGTTCACTGTGACTTTTATTTAAACTTGATTAAACTGGAATTCACTCACCAGTATTTCCGACTGACAAATGTTTTTAAAACACGTTTCAGGTAACCTAATGTGACAGCCAATTAGTAAAAAGCCAGCTGGAGAGCACTGAAGGCTTGGGAAAATGTGGCTATAAAAGTTACCAAATAAACGATGTTTTAAAATTCAATAAAATAGGGTTTATCCCTATAATTGTATTGTACTAAGAAACTTGGGTTTTACCCATGTGATTATTAATATTAAATGAGGTGGTTTTACTCTGATAAACATTTGCTAACTACAGTCCTGATGTAAATTCCGCTGCAAGATTAAATAACTGATACCACCGAAACTCTGAGATCGTGTCCGCCCGTTTCTGGGAAACAGGGATCGGGGGTTGTGACACCCAAATCCACCGATTTCATGGTGAAAAGTTAAGATTTGATGGTGAAAATGATGAGAAAGTGTGTGTAGATGATAGAAGTACAAGATTTGAGGTAGAAACTTACAAGAATCGCGAGAAATCGAGAGGAAAGAGGGCTGGAACGTGCTGGTCGGAGGAGGAGCTGTCACATCACATAAACAGTGATGTGACAGGTGCTATTTATAGGCAAGAGAGGAGAATGGAGGTGTGAAGTAATGGATCGAATGGCGGTTCGATCGGATGGCCATCCGATCGGATGGTCATCCGGACGGATGACCATTCGATCGGATGGGTTGTGCGTGTTGCTTTTCGACGTTTTGTTTCATGTGTTGAGCGTTGCGATGCGTTGCGAGTAAGCGATGAGATGATATTACCCATTAATCACACAAATAACCTAACTAATAAATATCATAAATATAATCCTTAAATCTCGAGTTTGCGATGAGATTGCGTTGTGATAGAGTTGCGATTGCGTTTGCGATTAATCACCTCAACATAAACATAACATGCACAAGTAACACATAATAGTACACACACGTAAAACAATATCCATAACCTGTAATTCGAGTTGCGATGCAATAGCGGTGCGATTAGCGATAAGTCGATTAACGATTAAACTGCGATTAAATAGCGATTTATAGCATATACTCCACATAATACAACTAAAGTAACTTAAATCAGGGTATCGATTATCAGTCAAAGAGTACAATCAATTATTAATCAAGGAATGACAGATTTCAATTAGCAATCTTTTCTTCCCTTGACTTGACTTTAACTTTGACTTGTACTTTGACTTTGACTCCAAAAGTCGGGTTGTTACAGCCTCCCCTACTTTAGAAAATTTTGTCTCGAAATTTAAGGCGCAGGCGTAACAAACAGTTGTGGATACTTAGCCTTCATATCACTTTCGAGTTCCCAGGTGAACTCGGCGCCGCGTTTGCTTTCCCAACGAACCTTCACAATGGGAATGCGTGAGCGTCAAAGTACCTTGGTTTCTTGGCCCATGATCTCGACAGGCTTTTCCACGAAGTGTAATGTTTCGTCCACTTGTAGATCCTCAAGAAGGACATGTAATTCCTGGTCGGCTAGACACTTTTTGAGGTTCGAAACGTGGAAAGTCGGGTGGACGTTGCTAAGTTCCTCTGGTAATTCGAGTCTGTAGGCCACCTTGCCAATTCTTTCCAGAATTTTAAAGGGTCCAACATATCGAGGCGCGAGCTTCCCTTTCTTGCCGAATCTGATCACCCCCTTCCAAGGTGCAACTTTTAGGAGTACGTGATCGCCAACGTCAAATTCAAGGGGCTTGCGGCGTCTATCGGCGTAACTCTTTTGTGGACTTCGAGCTTTCAACAGAATGTCTCGAATTTGGAGGATTTTGTCAGTTGTTTCTTGCAATAACTCAGGTTCGGTAATTTGCGCATCTCCGATCTCGTGCCACACAATAGGCGATCGACAATTTCTTCCGTATAATGCCTCAAATGGTGTCATTTGGATGCTAGAGTGATAATTGTTATTGTACGAGAATTCGACTAAAGGTAAATACGAATCCCAATTACCACCGAAATCTATAACACACGAGCGAAACATGTCTTCTAGGGTACGAATCGTGCGTTCAATCTGACCGTCGGTCTGGGGATGGAAAGCGATACTTAGATTGAGGGTAGTACCGAGAGCGGATTGAAATTTTTCCCAAAGACGCGAAGTAAAATGACCATTGTGGTCAGAAATGATGTCATGAGGTGTCCCGAGTCGACAAATGACTTCGTTGGTGTAGATTCGTGCTAATCGTTCTACCTTATAGTCTTCCCGTATCGGTAGAAAGTGAGCAGATTTGGTAAGACGGTCAACGATAACCCAGATGTTGTCATGACCTGATGGCGTGCACGGGAGTTTCGTTATGAAGTCCATAGCTATACTCTCCCATTTCCACATAGGGATCTCGGGTTGCACGAGTAAGCCAGAGGGGCGTTGATGCTCAGCCTTGACCTTCGAACAAGTCAGGCATTTCGAAACGTAGATAGCGATATCTCTTTTCATGCCCGGCCACCAGTACTTGTAGCGAAGGTCCTGGTACATCTTATCAGCACCGGGATGAATGTAGTATCGAGACTTGTGGGCTTCATCTAGCAGAATCTGTCGTAAGTTGGTGCGCTAGGGAATCCAATGGAATATACCATTTGATTTATTCACTAGTTGTTCGCCATTATTGATGATCATTTCCTTCTTCAAAGTGCGTTCGGTAAAACAAGCATGTTGGGCGTCACAGATAAGAGCTTCGAGATTGTGTTGGGCTTGAGTATTACGAACGCTATGCAAATAGCTTCATCGACTGAGAGCGTCGGAAATGACGTTTGCTTTGCCTGGATGGTAACGAATCTCACGATCGTAATCGTTGAGGAGTTCAACCCATCGGCGTTGGCGCATATTCAGCTCTTTCTGATTAAAGATGTGTTGTAGGCTCTTGTGGTCGGTGAAGACCGTACAGTTGGTACCGTAAAGGTAGTGTCGCCAAATCTTTAATGCAAAAACAACTGCACTAAGCTCGAGATCGTGGGTTGTATAGTTCTTCTCGTGGATCTTGAGCTGACGAGAGGCGTACACGATAACCTTATCTCGTTGCATGAGAACACAACCGAGGCTGAGGTTAGAGGCATCGCAGTAAACTAAGAAGTCGTCATTTCCGTCGGGTAGCGAGAGCACGGGAGTGTTGCAGAGCATATCTTTGAGAGTTTGAAAGGCTTCCTCTTATTCGGTTCCCCAAACAAAAGGTTTGTCCTTGTGTGTAAGAGAGGTGAGAGATACAGCGATCTTTGAGAAATCAGCGATGAATCGGTGATAGTAACCCGCCAATCCGAGAATAGAACGAACTTCGGACGGGTTCTTTGGTGTAACCCAACTCTTGACAGCTTCGATCTTCGTAGGATCGACATGAATTCCTCAAGCCAGAATTCACACTTGGAGAATTTGGCATAGAGACAGTTTCCCTTTAGTAGTTCAATAACCAAACAGAGATGTTGCGCGTGTTCGGTTTTTGACTTGGAATAGATCAGGATATCATCGATGAACATGATGACGAAGCGGTTGAGAAAGGGTTTACACACGCGATTCATTAGATCCATAAAGACTACGGGAGCGTTAGTCAAACCAAAGGGCATAACAACAAACTCGTAGTGGTCGTATCGGGTTCAGAAAGCGGTTTTGGGTATATCTTCCTCCTGAATTCGTAACTGGTGATAGCGTGAGCATAGATCGATCTTTGAGAAACACGTAGCACCTTGTAGCTGATCAAAAAAATATCGATTCGAGGTAACGGGTAGCGGTTCTTGATAGTAAGCTTATTCAATTCCCTGTGGTCGATGCTCATCCGAAACGATCCATCCTTATTTTTGACAAAAAGGACAGGCGCCCCCCAAGGTGAGGTGCTAGGGCGAATGAAGCCTTTATCAAGAAGTTCCTGGAGCTGACTCGAGAGTTCGCGCATTTCAGAAGGAGCAAGTCGATAAGGCGGTCTAGCAACAGGATTTGCTCCAGGAATGAGGTCGATTAGAAAATCGATATCACGAGTGGGCGGTAAACCAGGTAAATCGTCTGGAAATACACGAGGAAAATCACGAACCACAGGCACCTTGTCTATTGCCTTAACTTCCTTTTTCTCCGCTACTACGATGTGTGCCAAGTAAGCTTGGTATTCCTTGCGGAGACACTTGCTAGCATGGACACACGACATGAGTTGTAACTTCTTCGAAGCGACTTCGCCATAAACACACAATTGATCACCAGTTGCGAGAGAGAAATGAATCATTTTATCGAAGCAAACAATTTCAGCATGATTCTCCCGAAGGAAATCCATACCTACTATAACGTCAAAACTACCGAGCTGCATCGGGATAAGATTGATCGGAAAAACGTGACCGTTGAGATCAAGAGTACAATCACGTAGAACGGTACTAACAGTGACGGTTCTTCTAGTGGCAACTTCTACGTCGAATATTGATGGGAGAATAATGCGTTTACGGTTTAGGAGCCTTTCGAATTCGAACGATACAAAACAGTTATCGGCTCTAGTATCAAACAAACATGAAGCATATATACCATTTACGAGAAACGTACCATTAACCACGTTGTTGTCTGCCTGAGCCTGGCGGGCGTTGATGTTGAAGACTCACCCACGGGCTGCTTGCTGAGCTGGCTGCTGCTGCTGCTGTTGGTGTTGTTGCTGTGCTAGCTGTTGCGGCTCTTGCTTCACCACTCTATTTGGGCAGACATTTGCGAAGTGGTTGGGATCACCACAGGCAAAGCAGGCTCTTGCGTGAGCAGTGGGAGTAGGAGCTGCTTGTTGACCCTGAGGAGCGGGTAGAGCAGGAGCTTGAACTAGGGCTGGAGCTTGGCGAGGACCGGTACGGCAGTTAGCGGTAAAGTGGTCGTATAGGTTGCAGTGAACACAAAACCAGCATGCGATTCCAACCGGGTGATGATAGGTACAAGTAGGGCAGAGCGGGTGTGGACCAGTATATGCACGCTTTGCTGGCGGTGCATTGGTCACTGGCGCCGCTACTTGGCGGTTCTGAGGTTGCGGTTGGGCATTGATGGCATTCAATGGCACGGTAGTTGTACCTGCTCAGTTCTTGTTGCTGGAGCTCTTCTTCTTTCTCTTGCGACGTGAAGACTTGGAAGCTTGCGTTGCGGCGGTTTCAGCGGTGGGAGCAGCGGTAACTTGATGAAGACTTTTGGTGGTTTTATCAAAGTAACTAGCCCTAACTCGCTTGTCATTGATCTCGGCAGCAAGTAGGTAAGTGTCTTCGATGGTCGTCGTCTTGGCGGCTTGCACAAAGTCAGCAACACAATCCGGTAAAGCACGGATGTATTTCTTGATGGTAATCTCGGGAGTGGTAACTTGGCCCGGACAAATGATACTCTGCTGCTTAAAGCGGGCAGTTAAACCAGCGTTGTCGCCACCCTCCTGTTTGATGTGCCAGAACTCGTCCTCCAGCTTCTGAAGCTCGTGGGGAGGACAGAACTCATTCATCATGATGTCATTCAACTCATCCCACGTAAGCCCATAGCCTGCATCATTCCCTCGCTTGTTTCTCTCGACAGTCCACCAATCCAGAGCCCTGGACTGGAAAATGCCAGTGGCGTTAACAGTGCGAAAGTTTTCGGGACAGCCGCTTTGGCGCAAGGCGACTTTGGTTGAATCGAACCATTGAAAGATGGCCGTAGGCCCGTCTTATCCGGTGAATTCTTTGGGACCGCAGGCTTTAAACTGCTTGAACCTAAAAGTACCTTTAGGTGAGTCAGTCCTTGATTCCTCAGAGGACTTGCTAGCGTTTTCATTAAGTTTGCTGACAATTTGCGGAATGACCTTAGCCATCTGCTTGGCGACTAGAGCAGCGATGCGTTTGTCCTCATGATTGCGGAGAGCGGCTCGGGAAGTGTGAGATCCGAATGACGACATTGTCTGCAACAAACATCGTCACAGGACTCAAACACAATTTCGATTAAGTCGAGTATAGTCTATTATTTTCCCCAAAAGCTACTTTATGTAAAGCACAGGAACACGTCTAATCACACAATCACGTAGGCACATAATCCACAGAAACACGTAAGCACATAGGCACGTAGTCCACATAAGCACGGAAGCACGTATTCAACTATATTTTGCATGTATTCACCTACATATATCGCACGTATTCTCATATCTTTCAAAGTCGTGATTGCGATCGAGGGTTGCGAGTAGCGATTGCGAGTAACATACGTGATTTGTTAACGTTTTGGGGTAAATGTGTAGTGTGAGTTGTGTGTGTTGATCAAAGCGAACATCAAAAAGCGAGTAGATCACCAAAAATTGAAACACATAAACATATAACACCACATAAAACACATAAAATCCACATGAAAGCGAAAAATTATAGAGTTCGTGGCGGCGAAATCCAGAATCGAAACACATAAAATCGAAAAGAGATTGTCTTGGCTTGATAGACGTTGACTACCCAAAGCGATTCGACTATTCTCATGGGTTTCGAGTACACGCTTTTGCCTAATGGACTATGCTCTATCACCGGCATACGGTGGATGGCACGCATCCTTTCGGTTATTCACGCAGCTCGAGTCGTTGGAATCCATCGAGACTTTGGTGGGAGTTTTGCAAAACCAAAATGTGGAGCGGAATAAGTCATCAAGATTCGGGTTCCACCCCTAACTTAGTGAATCCATTCCTGTTTGTGTGATAGAATCACGAGATAGATAGGGAGAATCGCGTCGAAGTATGGGTTTCACTCCTGATTCAACGCAAATTCTCGTGTTTATGGTAAAAATGTGTGTCGAACGAGCGATTTGGTCAAGAGTATGCGGTTTTCACACCTAATATCAACCAGATCATCCGTTTGTATGTGTAGCCTGCCTTAAGAAAGGCTGATCTTGCGCGGAACTGTAGTATACGATGTTCGCGCAAGAGTGTAGTGTACAGCGAGTTCGAGTGAGAGTATCAAGTAAGCTCGTACAAAACCCCTACCGGCTCTGCACAGGTCGGTCTGTTGGTACTTAGACTATAGACTAGGTAGTTTCTAAGACATCGACCCGGACTAGGTCGAGTCTTGCCTAATTCCCTATAGTTATGGCTCTGACACTAATCTGTCACACCCCAACCGATGGCGGAAACATCGGGGCGCGGCACTGAGCGAAACAAATTGTCCAAGAGAAATCCATAACAACTAATATTACCGAATATTTAACATTATGTCCCATACCATAATATATCCAGCAAAATAATTATTACACACATTGTATCTCAAAGGCAAATAAATTGTTTCGACGACTCAGAATTTAAATCGTTTGTTTCTAGACTCTTCCTAACTTGATTCCACATAGCATGCATCCTAGCATCTCAAACACCTGTCACATACGTTAAAATAAAGGTCAATACACATAGTGTAAAGGTGAGCATACAAGTTTAATAGTATAATAATAGTAGCGAAAGTGAGTTTACGCATAACCAACATGTAACATGTATAAAGTGAAGCAAGAAGGTTATCGACAAGAAATATACACAGACGTGACTGCGAGTTGTAGAATGCGCAACACATATCACCACTGTGACACGTGAAGAAAAGCCCTTAACAACCCCTGTCGACGACAGGTGCTGAGTCCAAACTATAGTACTATCGTTGCTAAGGTGTCAGGCAACAATCATTGTGTAAACATAACATACCAGCATTCATCGAGTAACACGTATAACATGCAGAACGGTTAGTGTATAAAAGTGCGTTGCATTTTGTGATCGATGTGATTTGATATAAGTAACGTATGTAACACCCAAAAGTGCTTAAAGCAAAAAGGGATCGAGTATACTCACAGAGATGGTAGCTACTAAACACGATCTGTGATTGGATTGAAGGAAGCGCTAGAGTAAGCCTGATTACAATACGATAGCATAAGCGATGAGCGGTGCGATAACGGTGTGAGTGTCTGAGTGACGAAGGGTCATCCGATCGGATGACAATCCGGACGGATGGTCATCCGGTCGGATGGCCATTCGGTCGGACTGTAATTCGTTTGAATCGGATGTGTTTGTATATGATGTGACTTTGAAGTTTTCGTTGTAGCATTTCATAAAACCAAAAGTAATCCTACCATCCAGGTCGTCCGGTCATCCAGACGGATGGCCGTCCGCTCGGATGGTGATCCGAGTGGAGGGTTGTGTTTGAGTTTGGTTTTGAAATTGTCTAATGTTGAAGAACACTATAGGTCATCCGATCGGATTGCCGTTCGATTGGATAGCTATCCGATCCGACAGTGATCCGTTCAGTAACCTACTCGTTTGAGAATTTGTAAAAATTTGCTAAGTTTGGTAAGTTTTACGATTGCACCGAGACGGTATGACAACGTGTCAAACAATGGAACCCTATCGAGTCCAAGTCACCCGATTGGATGGGAATCACCCCATCCGATCAGTTAACTGTTCTTGACGGTCATTTATGTTTACACCCGTGAATCGGTTGTCTCCTTGATAGAAATCCGTTCTTAGACCGACACTTCACTAGAGAATGAGTAGAAGGCCCGAACAAGCTCAGATTCTATCGGTTTTAGATGCAGGAGTGTAAAAGAATGAGGAAGAAAAGTTATGAAATCATCTTTCAACTCTTTTAATCTTTGTGAAGTTTGAAAATGTCTAGATTTAGGTGAAATCAGTGTTTAATCATGTTGAAATATCTTAGATCTGAGTTGTTCTTGGTGGAATGAGGTCACACTTTGAAGTTCATAAGAACTCATGATGACATCACCCTAGAACACCCCAAATCCACCAATTTCATGGTGAAAAGTTAAGATTTGATGGTGAAAATGATGAGAAAGTGTGTGTAGATGATAGAAGTACAAGATTTGAGGTAGAAACTTACAAGAAACGCGAGAAATCGAGAGGAAATAGGGCTGGAACGTGCTAGTCGGAGGAGGAGCTGTCACATCACACAAACAGTGATGTGATAGGTGCTATTTATAGGAAAGAGAGGAGAATGGAGGTGTGAAGTAATGGATCGGATGGTGGTTCGATCGGATGTCCAACCGATCGAATGGTCATCAGGACGGATGACAATTCGATCGAATGGTCATTCGATCGGATGGGTTGTGCGCGTTGGTTTTCGACGTTTTGTTTCGTGCGTTGATCGTTGCGAGTAAGCGATGAGATAATATTACCCATTAATCACACAAATAACCTAACTAATAGATATCATAAATATAATCCTTAAATCTCGAGTTTACGATGAGATTGCATTGTGATAGAGTTGCGATTGCGTTTGTGAGTAATCACCTCAACATTTACATAACATGCACAAGTAACACATAATAGCACACACACGTAAAACAATATCCATAACCTGTAATTCGAGTTGCGATGCGATAGCGGTGCGATTAGCGATAAGTTGATTAACGATTAAAATGTGATTAAATAGCGATTTATAACATATACTCCACATAATACAACTAAAGTAACTTAAATCAGGGTATCGATTATCAGTCAAAGAGTACAATCAATGATTAATCAAGGAATGACAGATTCCAATTAGCAATCTTTTCTTCCTTTGACTTGACTTTGACTTGTACTTTGACTTTGACTCCAAAAGTCAGGTTGTTACAGGGGTTAGCAACAATAGCTTGATGTTGGTTGTTTTAGGGTTGTGGGATGTTTCGACATCGGTCAGCAAAATGCCCAAACCTATGACAGTTGGCACATTTGCGGCATGGTGTGGTGGTAGGATGATGGTATAAACAGGTAGGGCACTGATGATGAGATCCAGTGTAGGCTCGTTTTGGTAGTTCGTTGGTTGCGGGGGTAACGATGGCTACTACTTGGATAGGTTGAGGGTTTGGCGGAGTGATGACCTCACAATTTTTGCTTGAAGCCTTCCGCTTTTTGCCGAGGTTTTTCTTGGGTGGTTGAGAGGATGAAGGTTCAACAGTGGTGGTGGTATCGGCGATGGCTTGGTGCGCACCCTTCGACAAATCCTTATCGTAGGTTCCATGAAGAAGGCAGTTGTTGATAAGCTCAGTGGCTATACTAAAGGCATCTTCAATGGTTTGGGGGCAAGTGGAGGTAACATGGTTAACCAAAGAGGGTGAAAGGCAGCGAATAAACTTGGCTATAGTCTTGGGGATGGTGTCGACCTGTCCAGGGCAAAGGACACTAAGTTGCTTGAAGCGCGTAATCAAACCATCGATGTCACTCCCCTTTGCGTTAGGTGCCAAAACTCGTTCTCCAACTTTTGGAGTTCGTGAGGAGGACAAAATTGGTCCTTCATGAGTTGCTTAAGCTCGTCCCAATGTAAAGCGTTAGCTACATCATTCCCTCTTTTGTTTCGTTTAGATGTCCACCATTCGAGCGCTCTCAAATGGAAAAACCCCGTTACATTCAAGGTTCGTTGGTTATTAGGGCATCCACTCTGCAGGAAGGTGAGCTCGATCGCGTCGAACCAATTCATCATGGTTGTGGAGCCATCCTTGCCAGTAAACTACAGAGGTTTACAGGCCATGAATTGCTTGAACTGGAATGTCGATTTAGGCAGTTTCCACCTTTGAATCGACAGAGCCATGGGGGAGAATTGGGGTTAGGTTAAAGCTTGCCCATGATGTCTGGTATGACTTTAGCCATCTTCTTGGCCATGAATTTCATACAGTCCTTTTTCTACATCGTGTCAGAGTTGGCGATGGAGGTCGAATCTTTCTTTGACTTGGAATCGGAGGTGGATTCCTACTTTGACTTGTTCTTCTTCGTCAATTTCTTCGACACAGCGTTGGACGACATCTAAGAATCGAAAGAGAAGGAATGGATGAGACTTGATCATAAATTCAAAATAAGTTTTGCACGTATAAGCATGGTGTATCACGTATGGTTCACATAATTAGCATGAATTTAACAAGTATTCACAAAGCATAAACAAGTACGAATGCGTAAAAAGAGTATAAATTTAGTTTGTTCACGAGAATTATTATTGTTTTAGATTGCGAGAAACGTGCAAATCGTGTAACGGTTTTGAAATGAACGAGGTAACAAGTATAAAATCACACATAAATTGAATCACATAAAAGAGTGGCTCATACAACATAAGATTGTTTCGGGTTTAGAAACGTCGACTATTCCAAAGTGAATCGAAAGCCCTTTCAAATTAGAGAAACGTGCGCTGGCCTATAGGTAAGATACTCACGTCGAGAAGCGATTAACGGTATCTTACCCTTCCAGTTACTACATGTCTCTAATCGATCGAAACAATCAAAACTTTGGCGAGATTGAAAATAGAGGAATGGGACTTAATCGACAAGATGCGGGTTTCACCCCTAACTAGACGATTTAGTACCCTAAGGTCGTTGGTACTCGCCAGGTCAAAATATAGTTTCGACACTTTGACGAGGGTCCACTAGAGTTTGAATTGGAAATTTACCATTAAGATGTGGATTTCACTCCTAACTTAATGGTGTAATTTCATTCAAAATGAAGAATAAGCGGAATGAGAGTCGTTTACCAAATTGTGGGTTTAACACCTATTTTGGTAAACTAGTCTCGTTTGTATTGCGAGTGTCTTCAAGTCTTCAAGTGTATTGTGTAAAATGTCTTAGGAAATACATTATGTAAGTATTAAGACCAAAAAGAAGAGAAAGAAGCAAAGTAGGAAGAATAACATTTTAAGCATGTAACAAGAATGGTCAAAAATGAGGTACCTACTATAGACTAGGTCGAACATGGCAACTCTACCTAATTCCCTATAGTTATGGCTCTGATACCAATCTGCCACACCCCAACCAATGGCGGAATCATCAGAGTGTAACGAAGATAGATTGCTCATCACACATAACACTATTGCGACAATATTTAATTCAAAATTGATTTCACATCATAATAAAATTGCCAAGTACAACATGAAATTCAAATACAACATCGAAAACAAAACAACAAGTTCAACAATTTAAAGTACAAAATCTAGTAATTTCAAGTGCGTTTCTAGTGTCGTCCCTACTAGATTTCGCCATATTCAACATCATCAACCTGCAACATGTTAACAAAATATAGTTCAACACAAAATGTATTGGCGAGTACACAAGTTTAAGTATAAGTATAAAAGTTTAAAACGAATCCACATAGCAACTTAGGTTATTCAAGATCAACATAACATGGCATGCAATATTTCTAGTCAACCCTCTGTTTACGCAATAAAGACTGAAATTTAACATGACCTCTCATTCACGGGTGGTGCGTTAATCCTATAGCGCTATACATGTTAAATGGAGGCTCGTATAAAGCTAATGACTATTGTATCACATAAGAATCACCCATGTATGTGCATCAAGTATAACAACATAGTATTCATGTATTTGGATTGTTTTCGTGCATTTGCATAAAGAATAAAGTATTGTGGTTTTTGATAAGGTTAACATATTGTACCCAAAAGTGTTAAAATAAAAATGGGTCAAGTGTACTCACGGTTTTGCAAGCTTCCACTTGTTTATCCGCGAGAAGTTTGGTTGGTTGTTGGAGGAGGAACATCGAGTCCTTCTACACGAAGAAACGTAGGTGTATGAGTATTGGATGATAACGGAGAATTAGGAGTTCGGAATGAAAGTATATGAAAAGTAAACATATGAGAAAATAACCATCTAGCACAAAATACTCGTTTTTGACACTATGAAACCCATAGGGGTTTGAATGTTTTCATAGGTTAAAGTACCCATTAGAATCATAACGAGAATCAAGTTCTTAGATGGTGTAACTTAGTATTTTTACAAATAACCATTTGGTCATCATCAAAGGTTCGGTTACTATGGGTTTGTATATTCTATATAGTATATATTATATGTTTTAGTCCGTTAAGTATAACAAGATTATCATAGAAGTCATGCATGAGGTAGGAAGATAAATCTTTCATTTTTGAACCTCTTTTGTATTCACCAATGCACAAGTTGCCATAGACAACAAGGATGGTTATGAATGGATTATTATTATGGAAATGAAATACACACTAGCTAATAAGGAAAACATCAAGCAATGTGTGGATTTGTAAGTAGGAGAGCCCAAGCTATCCAAATAATCACACATTTTCAAGTTCAAGACTTGTTCATCACTTGTGGGTTAAAACCCTTTTAAATCAGAAAGTTTCGAGGCTTAGAACCTTTGGATTTACATGTTACAACCTTGTTTTTAAGCACACATAATCACAGTCTTGTTTAGTGGCATAAGGACATAGGAACGTATGAAGAAATCACAAGTTAAAGTATGTTTAATCAAGTGTTTGTACAAAACAGAAACTTTCTTGCACTTTTAACCCTATTTGGTTGATGTTCCAGCCTTGGTTTTCCATGGAAAACCTGTGGAAACATACCTAAGGTTGTTCCAAGTGCTAAGAAGAAAGAATGAATGAAAAAGATGAAGTATAAGTGAAGCTATGCTCACTTTTGCAACTTGTAACAATTCTGTCTTGCTACTGATTTTCTAGTTGATTTTAGGGTGTTTGAGAGTGAAAATGGAGTGGTTGCAAAGTGGAAAATGTGTGGGAATGGGTTGGGTTTTATAGGGAATGATTAGGGTTGAGTTTGGTGGACATTTAATGAAGAAAACACAAGTAACTAGCACAAAATCGCCCAATCAAGGAGGCTGTTCACGTTTGTTGCGGATCTGATGTAACACCCGTCTAATTACTACTTGAATTTAATAAAATTCACATGATTTTATATAAAAGGTGTCTAAATTAAAACATAAGTTACCAACACAAAGTTCTAAGTATTCATAACTAGTCAACCACCGACTAGTTTAAACGATCATGACATGATTAGCAAATTGATTACATACAAAAACATTGTCTAATAAGGTTTAGATATCGCGGAAGCTTCGAAAGTTGTGTTCGGTTCTTCTAAACTTGCTTGACCACCATCCGTAAGATTTCTCATTAACACCTAAAGTCAAAACCATTCAATTTGTTAGTTTTAACATTGAAATAGTTCATACAAACAAGTTCTAGTATCAAAAGCATGAAAATAAAACAAAAATTTTATTTTGCCCTGTCGCGAAGGGTTTTCGCGTGGCGCGGGTGCCCCCGCGTGTTGCACCAGTCCCATGTGTCTCACCCGCGTGGCGCGGGGGAGTACGTTTCCAGCAGGTTCAGGAACTGGACCTGCATATCCGCCCAGCTCCGGAAATTCACAAAATTCAACTTTAAATGTTCATAACTTTTCGCTCGGTTGTCCGTTTAAGGTGATTCTTTTTCCTATACATCTGTAAATTCATTACCGACGTGCATATCACAATTATCATAACGAAAATTTGATTTACGGGCCAAACGAATAAAAGTCACTTATGCATTATTCGACCCATTCAAGTTACACTCATTTTACTACCCTTTTTAATGGTAAACATAGGGCGCTTTTTACCCAACTTCCGGGGCTTATTATCACCGGCATTTTATTACCAATCTTATGGTTTCATGCTCGTATGATTGTAACCGCCTACGCTAACTATTAATAACTCTAACGATACTATTACACCATTATTCAACCCGTTTGGCTCATCTACGGAATCCTCCATTATGATGTCTACCAAACGACTTCTAACCAATTCTTAACCTATTATTTCAATTAACGAACATTGTCATTCAATCAACACAACCTTTATTCTACAACGCAACTAAACATGCTCTAGTTATCAAAATTACTCAATGTAACAAATCAAGTTACCTACTTGCATAAATCATCAACATTGGTCTCTAACCATAATTACCCATTCCCGGGCTTGTTAACCTCAGCGTATCACGTCCGTTCCGTGGTTTACGCTTTTATAACTCAATTTTTAATGAGTGACGTTTTAGTCACTTCAACACTACAATTTCAACCGTTGATCAACCCGTTTGGTTGTTTAATGGAACCACCATTTTTCAACACACCAAACTTATTCTAACCGATATTTGACCCGTTTATTTTTCTAGTGATCTTCGTCACTTCGACTAATATCAACTTCATATATTATGCTAATTTTAAATTCTACTAACAAAATCACATAATCGAACATAACTTAACGAAACCGTAGTTACGTACCTTCAAAGCGTTCCCTTCAAACGCGTATCGCCACTAGCTCGTCCACTTGACGTTCCGATTTCCTTGCCTATAGAGTTCAACCATAGATGTTTAGAACTCTCTTATAGTATGTAACGCATAATTTACCACACTAATCAAATATGCGTTTTTAGTCCAAATTCTCAACACTTACCTTCTCTTAGGCATTATATCAAACACCTAATGAGCATGATTTCATACAACTCAAAAATCAAGTTCTTGACTAACTATTTAACCAAGATTTAAACATTATTTCACATGTTCATGACAAATTTTCATATCAACCAAATCTGGATTTGCTCCATAGAGCTCAAATACACTAAGTTAATAAAGATAATCCTAGTGTTTAACATAATTCTACAAAACCCACTTATCACCTTCAATGGTGATTATGAATTTCACAAGAAATAGGCAAGATTTCAACAAGTAGTTGACTAGGGTTTATCCCTAGACATTATTTCATTCCAAACAACTAACATGCAACATAAATTCTGAATTTCATGAATTCACTCAGAAATTTAGATGAAGGTTTTCCATGGAAATTACATACCTTATGATCCCTTTTCAGAGGAGATCACTAATTTATGCTTGGAAATCGATTTAGAATAGATTAGAACTTTCAATTTGGAGAAAATTGCATGAACTAGGGTTTATGAGGGAACCCTGTGTCGCCCCTGTGTTTATGTTCGACCAGACACACACATCAGTGTGTGTTTGGGTTTTTTTTTTTTTTTTTTTTTTTTTTTTTTTTTTTTTAATAAAAACCAAGTTTTCAACTTAACACCTTTGGCCCTCCTACTTATATCAAGTTAGATTTTCCATGTTTTAACCAAGTTTCTTTGTTATGACTAGGCTCATGACTAACTAGGTTATTTATTCCTAGTTAGTTTTTTTTTTCTTTTATACTTTATAATTTCAATATAGAGTTTTATATTTTCGGGGTGTTACATCTGACATCCTGCCGGGGCGCAACCGGGATGGGGGATGGGGTCGCGGGCCGCGAGCCAATGGGCTGGTGGTTTTTGTTTGTTATTTTTACATTTTGGCCCCCTATACTATCTTATGTTATTGTTATAGGTGTTTTAAGGTATTTTAAGTATAAAGGACAATGTGTAAAGGTATGTTATGTAATTAAAGCATAAAAATAGTTTTAAAACAAGTATGATTAAGTATGGATGTCGAGAATAAGTATCGCATTTGCATGAATTGAGCACGTATAACAAGTAATTGTATGTTTAACACGTTTTGCATGATTTACGATTAAAGTATCATATGTATAACCAAACCAAACGTATGAATATATGAAGTATGTAGGACACGAATTTAAATAAATACGAATTTTATTTATGATCCAAATCTCGGATTTTACAACGATTACAACGAAAAGACGATTACGAGAATACAAGACTTCCAAAAATAGAAATACAAACAACGTTTTCTAATTATGTAAACTACGAAGAAGCAGGGCGTTACCCTTGCTTGGACGATTCGCCCAATTCGACACAATGACGATGACGAAGAGGTTCCGAGAAGGAAGGCAGCGAAGAAAATTTCAAAGATAGAGCCTATGAAGACGGAAGTTTGGATGACGGAGGTGACAACGGCGAGGAAGATGAGTAGTATTTAATATATTTTATTGTAATGTTTTTTTAATTAATGAAATGTTATTCCTTTTTATATTTTTTTTAATTTAGAGATTGAAAAATTAATAATTGAGTAATGATTGCTAAGGGATTATGGGGTTCCATCCACTACACACATATGTTAGTTATATAACCCTAATTTCTTACACAACATTGTCACGTGTCACATAACCCGTGATAAGAAGAGACCTATCAGGCTTACCACTACAAATGGTCTAACAATTTATGTTTCATTTCATCAATTATGTTAGTTTATGTTACATTTCTGTCATTTCATCAATTATGTTTGAAAACATTATCCAAAAACAAACTTCACATCCAATATCATCGTAAATCACATATATGAAACAAAAATTCAACCCTATATCATAAATTGTTGAGAGATGATTAATCATGATGATGATAAAATAAATAAAAAAAGGTTGACCTGTAAAAGCTTGATGACTAGTGCACATTAATGGAGATATAGATGACAAAAATAAAGTAACAAAAAAAAAGTCTAGGTGATTTTTATTATGTTGTCTCATGTCTAGTTTATAAGAAAAATAATATGTAAATTACCTATTTTGTCCTTAACTATATGAATAAAAAAGAGACATATAAATCATCAAGAGAGAGAACATGACAAATAATATGATTTGTAATCACAGAATGTGATTATCATGATGATTAGTCGTTTGAAAAAATATAAAAAAAAATGATTTGATTGATAGTAAGATAAGAAGCTATGTATCTATATCTTGTGGGCATATATGCATATCTCATTGTCGAAAGTAGGGTTAGCTTATTAATGGTGTGTTAGCATCCAATAAGAAGAGGGTGTAGTGGTAGAAAGCTACAAAATGTGGTCTCTGCACTTCAATGTTCGACAGATTGCTTACTTAATTAGTGCTAGAAAGCAAAAGAATATGGTCTCTCACAATTGACACCATGTTTTGGCGGATATCAAATGTCTCGATCATGGTGTCGCACTATCATCAAAATATTCTATATGCCATTCAAGACGTTTGTAATATAATATTATATCTACATATATCGAGTTCAGTATGGAACCACAAGTTTGGAACATTATTTGATATGGATGATTAAATGAAAAGTGTATGATCGTAAGGGTGAAGGGAGTGGCACGGCAAACCCATCGGCAAAGGAGAATGCCGATCGGGAACACCGCCGCCACCCCTTTAAAACCGATCGGCAAACTCAAAATCGGCAAGTGGTCACCGATCGGGAAAGCTAGCCGACAACCTCGATTTGTGTGTGTGTAACGGCAATAATGCCGTTTAAAAAAAAAAAAAAAAATTTATTAATATAAATCAACATTTTACCCAACATTTCTCCAAACATTCTTCAAACAATCAACCAAATTTTATACATTCTGCTTCTCTTTTTGCAAATGGAAGGCTCAAGCAAACGCGATGGCAAGGCAACTAAACGGGGCGGCTCGAGTGGTTCAACTCCGCCGTATCATCCGCAACTAGGCTTCGCCACACATAGCCAACCTCCATTTTTTTATAGCCAAGGCATGCAACCGACTTACGGGTTCAACACCCAACCCCAGTTTAATTTTTCGCCGCATAACTATTTTCCACAGGGTCCGACCACGGTTGCTCCAAATATTTATGATTCCCTAGACGACCAAAACACTTTTGACCCGTTTGGTTTTCAAACCCCATCCTCACAACGAGCCGATCATGACGAAGATGAAGACGACGAAGAATTTGTGGCGGAAACTCAAGAGCAATATCATGACGAAGACGAAGGCCACCATCAAGAAGAACCCGCAAACGAGCCGAGAGGGAAGAGTGGTAAAGCGAAACGGGAAAATTGGACTCCTATACAAGAGGAGGCATTGGCCAAGGCTTGGGTTCATTGCACCTTAGACAAAAGAAATGGCAACCAACAAAAGAAGAAGAGTTTTTGGGGCAAAATTCTTAAGCACTTCAACAACACGATCGGAGGAAGCAGCCGAACCCAACATCAGGTCCGCTCCAAGATGATTACCATGCACACAAAGTTGAAATTATTCAACGGGTTTTATCAGCAAGCGGTAAACTATTTAATATTCATACGTTTAATTTTTACCCAAAAAAAATACTTATTTTTTTTTTGTAATTTATTATTTTAGGACCGTTTACGTCCAAGCGGATCCGACGATTCTTGGGTCTTGAAGCAAGCGTTTAAGGATTACCAGGGAAAAGAACGTCATGAGTTTACTCATATGGCGGCGTGGGAGGTCCTCCGAAGTCAAGAAAAATATAGCCAAGTTCCGTTGTTCGGTGAAGACGAAAGCTCGGGCTCGAGTTCAAAAAGAAAGTCGTCGGACTCGGGTAATTACCATCCGGATACACCGAATGCCGAGTTCACGAGTGGCCATAAAACTATCCCCGACATGAACGTGGATCCCTCGCCACGAAGACAAAAGAGGAGGGATAAAAAAACCAAAGCCGGCCCTTCTTCAAGCGACGATCCAAGAGACATAACCACTAAATTTGAAGAATATAGGGCGATGAAAAAAGAGTTGATGGGTATCAAAAGGGTGCGAGAGGAAAAATATTTGGCGTTGGCCGAGAAGCAAGACGAAAATATGCGCCAGGCTAAATTCGACAAGGACTTGAAGACGTACAACCGGCCTCACAACAATGTTCCCCCAACAATGTTGGAGATCACGCTCGCACGAAAACGCGAGATAGCCGAAAAGTATGGATAGCCGTGTGATTTTTAATTTTTTTAGTCGTTGCGTTGTTTTAGTGTCGTGTAATTTTTATGAATTTTATGTTTTTTTTTTAAGTTTCATTTTAATGTAATTGTTTTTTTATTAATTTAATGTTTTGTTTGTTTTTATTTAACATATAATTAAAAAAAAAACAAAAAAAAAAGTTTGCCACTTTCAAGTGTCTAAACCATTGCCAACACTTTTCAGCAAAGTTTAAACTTTTTACCCTCTCTGACGTGGCACTCTCTGATTGGTCCATTTTAAAGTTTGTCACTTTAACCTGTTTAACCACTCCCTTCACCCTAAGAAGTTAAAGAATTTCTCTCTCTAGTTGATTAATTTATATATACAAAGTTACACGCGCTTTTTGAAACAGTTAACTCTTAGTTTTTTCTTTCTAACATAGCGGTGAATATAGAGAGGATTCTTTATAATATGAAATCGTTTGGGTTTTTATAGTAAAAAATAGGTCTAGAAATAAAGCTATTTCACGAAAGGATTAATGTGATTTTGTTGTAATGTAATCAGTTGTTGTATTGGTTTAGCTGCCCCTATTTGAGGGGTATGCATTGTTTATAATACACACCTTCAAAAAAAAAAAAAAAAAAAAAAACTAAGATCGTGAGGTATGGTGGGGCGGGGGTTTGGGGCATGGGTTGACACGTGGAACTTGAAGAACTCAATACACAAACCCAAGGGTATGGTGGGCGTGGCTGGGCTGGCGTGGCCAAGCCACATCAATTTTTTTTAATATATATGTATATTTATAACCATTAAAAACTACATAAACATACATAAATAATTATCAAAATAAAAAACAATCATTCTTCGTCGTCTTCGTCGGTTTCGAACCCAGGAATCGTTGAAACATGATCCACCAAATCAGATCGAAGGTTGTGATGTATATCCCTTGACTTGATCAAAAATTCATTTGACGCTTTATCTTCGTCTGTAACTGTTACGTTACCTGGTTGGGGGTCATCGTCATCATAGTAGGTAACGACCGCTCTACCTTCATCCTCCAAAATCATGTTGTGAAGAATGATACATGCGTACATCACGTTTCCAATCTGATCCTTGTCCCATAGTCGACAAGGCATTGCCAATATTCGCCACCTTTTCTTCAAAACACCGAATGCTCGCTCGACGTCTTTACGTGCAGCCATTTGGACCCTGTTAAACTTTAATCTCTTTGGATCTATGGTACCGTATCTTGTGAACGATTTTACGAAAACCCCCCACTCTGGGTAAATCCCATCAACTAGGTAATACCCATACACGTACTCAACCCCGTTTACAAAGAAAGTTCCTTTGGGTCCTATACCATTTACCCGATCATTGAAAAGGGGCGAGTGGTTTATGATGGTAATATCATTATGTGAACCTGGCATACCGAAGAACGCATGCCATATCCAAAGATCTTGGGACGCAACCGCTTCAAGCATGATGGCTGGCATCCCGTGAAATCCACTCGTGTGAGCGCCTTGCCATGTGGTAGGACAAAGTTCCCAAGGCCATTTCATACAATCTAAACTACCTAGCATCCCGGGTAGCCCATGATAATCTGCATGATGTTCCAATATTTGTTGCATGTCACTGAACGAGGGCTTTCTCAAATATCTTTTCCTATAAAGTTCTAAAATACTCGAACAAAAGTTGTGAAGACTTTCTCTAGCTACACGTGCAGACATTTTTAAATAGTCATCCATAATGTCCGAACTATTGCCGTGCGCTAACTGCCTAAGTGCGGCCGTGACCTTTTGCCACGTACTAAATCCTAAATGCCCGGTTACATCCGGTTTTTGTTGGAAATAAACATACTTCTCCTCAAGATCTCTAGATATCCTTAAAAATAAGTTTCTACTCATACGAAAACGACGCCTAAACATTTTTTCATCGTACTTAGGTTCCGCTGAGAAGTAATCGCTTACCAACAAATTGTTAGCGGTGTGCCGTTCACGAGCGATGTACCTCCTCCGTTTAGGTGGCGGAGTCTCTTTCTCATCGGCTTCCACGAGAGCTTTCACCACCGTCGCGATCGTTTGTAGAAATATTTCTGCACCATCGTCAGATGATGATGACGATTCACTTGAACTTGAAGAACTCATGGCAATATTGTGTTTTATGTGTTTGATATTGTAACACCCCGTGTTTCGAAAGTCAAAGTCAAGATTGAAGTCAAAGGAAGAAAAGATTGCTAATTGCGATCTGTCACTCCTTGCTTAACTACTGTCTTGACTTCTTTGACTTGAAATCGAATTTGTTTAAATATTTGCTTTAGTTGTATTACGTGGAGTATCTATTAATAATCGAGGTTTAATCGCTATTTAATCGCATGTTTAATCGACTTATCGCTAATCGCTATCGCATCGCAACTCGAATTATGTGTTCTGGATATTGTTTTACGTGTGCGTGCTATTATGTGTTACTTGTGCATGTTATGTTTATGTTGAGGTGTTAATCGCAATCGCAATCTATCGCATCGCAATCGAATCACAAACGCTGAACGCAAGTTAATTATAGTGATTGTATGTTAGATATAGTAGTTATGTTATTCGTGTAACTAATGGGTAATACTACCGCATCACTCACTCGAATCGCATCATAACGCTCAACACGCGAATCGAAACAACAAAACTCGTCGCGCCGAACACTGGGATCGAGTGGCCAACCGATCGAGTTGTCATCTGATCGAGTTGTCACCCGATCGGGCTGCCACCCGATCGGATTGCCACCTGATCGGCTGACACCTTCCCCACTTTCCTTTTTGGGAAACCCTATAAATACCTACCTGTCACATCATTTGTGATGTGACAGCTCCCTTGTTCGACCAGCCGACTTCAAGCCCTCATTTCTCTCGATTTCTCTCGATTCTTGTAAGTTTTCAACCTAAATCTTGTACTTCTATGATCTACACACACTTCTACACTATTTTCACCTTTGAATCTTAACTTTTAACCGTGAAATCACCGGATTTGAGGTGTTCTAGGGTGATGTCATCATGGAGTTCCTATGAACATCAAAGTCTGGTTTCATTCCACCAAGAACAACTTAGATCTGAAGGATTTCCACATGAATAATCAATGTTTTCGCATAGATCTACACATATTCATGGTTAAAAGGATTGAGAGAAGGTTTTCCAACTTTCTTTCAACTCTTTTACACTCAATGCACTCAAAACCGATAGAATCGGAGCTCGTTCTGATCTTCTACTCTTTCTTAGTGATGGGTTAGTTCGAGATCTGAATTCTATCTAAAGAGACTACTGATTTCGGGTTTGAACATGAACAATCGTCTCGAACCGTGGACCTGTCAGACTAGGGAGGTTCCTGTTCGGTCGGGTCACTTGGGTCGAGATAAGGTTCTGTTGTTTAAGCAAGTTATCATAACGCCTCGTTCAAATTACAAACTTCAAACAAGATTAAGTGTTAAGACGATAATGGTCGTTGGGACGGATTGTCGTCCGATCGGATTGCCATCTGATCGGATTGTCATCCGATCGACCGGCCATCCGATCGGGTCACACTTGGTTCCATACTTAAACTTTTATTTAAACATTTTAAGGATCTGAACGTCGAACGGATTGCCGTCCGATCGGATTGCCATCCGATCGAACGACCATCCGATAGTGTGACGTTTGGGACCTTGATACTTAGTCAATTTTCAACATGGTCAATGAATACGGATTGCCACCCGATCGGATAGCCATCCGATCGAGTGACCGTCCTGCTGTGAACTTGTTCTCAACTGAGAAGCCTCGCCAATCGGATCGCCGTCTGATCGACCGACCTGAAAGATACTTCTCTATTTTCAAAATGCTACAACGAAAACTTCAAAGGACAAACCATCATACACAAACACATCCTCACCAAGCGAGGTGCCAATCCAATCGAATGGCCATCCGATCGGATTACCATCCGATCCTTGGTACACTTGCACCGTTTTACGCGCCGGTTATCATTTATGATATCGTTAACTATTCAGGCTAATCTATCTCTCAGCGCTCCCTTCAATCCAAGGCATTGTTTATTAAGTTAAACGCTATCTGTGAGTATACTCGATCCCTTTTTGCTTTATGCACTTTTGGGTGTTACATACGTTACTTATTCTAAATCACATCGACCACACAATGCAAACACTATTTATACGCTAACCGCTAATGCATGTTATACGTGACTCGATGAATGCATGTTTGTTATGTTAACACATTGATTGATGTCTACCTGCCTTCGCAACGATAGTACTATAGTTTGGACTCAGCACCTGTTCACTCAGGGGTTGTTAAGGACAATACTTCACGTGTTCGCAATGGTGAACATGTGTTGCGCACTCGCTATTCGCAGTCAACTCGCAGTCTTTGGTATTGATAGGATCTTTGTCGATAACTTACATGCTTCACATTATACGTTATACATGTTGGTTATGCGTAAACGATTTTGAACTCTATTATGCTATTATCAAACTTGTATGCTCACCTTTACACTATGTGTATTGACCTCTATTTTAACGTATGTGGCAGGTGCTTAAGATGCTAGGGATTTGCTGTGCTTTGATGAATCAAGCTAGGGGTCTAGTTATGTCACGCTTAAATCTGAGTCGTCGGAGCAGTATTTGTTTATGAGACAATTATTTGTAACAATTGTTTTTATTTGGATATGTTATGGTATGGGATATGACGTTTTAATTATCTGGTAATGAATAGTTGTTATGGATACTCATGGACAATCTGTTTCGCTCAGTGCCATGCCCCGATGTTTTCGCCATTGGTTGGGGTGTGACAGATTGGTATCAAAGCCATAACTATAGGGAATTAGGCAAGACTCGACCTAGTCCGGGTCGATGTCTTAGAACGACCTAGTCTATAGTCTAAGTACCAACAGACCGACTTGTGCATGCCCAGTAGGGGTTTTGTACGAGCTTACTCGCTATATCCCGCTCGATCTCGCTGTACACTACACACTTGCGTGAACATCGCATACTACAGTTCCGCGCAAGATCAGCCTTTCCTAAGGCTGAATACACACGCAAACGAATGATCTGGTTAAGATTAGGTGTGAAAACCGCAAACTCTCGACCAGATTACTCGTTCGAATTGTTATTTTTGCTATTAAACAAGAGAATTTGCGTTGAATCAGGAGTGAAATCCATACTTCGACGCAAATCTCTTTATCTATCTCGTGATTTCATCACACAAGCGGGAACGCAGTCGCTAAGTTAGGGGTGAAACCCAAACCTTGATGACTCATTCTACTCCTTAATGTGGTTTTACAAAACTCTCACCAAAGCCTCGACGGACTCCAACGACTTAGGTCACACTATAACTGGAAGCAATGCGTGCCGACTGCTCGAATCGAAGCAAGAGCACAATTCCGAAGGCCAAAGTGTGTACTTAAAGTCCTTGTGAATAGTGGAATCACTTTGGATAGTCAACGTCTACCAGCCGCAGACAATCTATTCTCGATTTCTATGTGTTTCGATTCTGGAACCCGCAGCCGCCAACTCTGTGATTATCGATTTTATGTGAATTTATATGTTTTATATGATTTCGTGACTCGATTTTGGTAATTTATTCATTTTCGCTGTTCATTTCGATCAACACGCACAACGCACACTGCACATCTACCTCAAAATGCTAACAAATCGCTGGTCATTATTCACAATCGCTGTAATTAATCGCTAAACGTACTGTGAAGGATAGGGAATACGTTCAACATATAGTTAGGTTTCTGTATTCTGACTGCCTCATGTGCTTTTGTGCCTTACGTGCCTACGTGCTTCTGTGCTCTATGTGTTATGTGATTCTGTGATTATGTGTTTATGTGCTTATATGAATGGATGTGTTCCTGAGCTTTATGGTAGATTGCTATACTATACTAGGAATGATCGAATAGTGTTTTGAATCCTATAGCGCTGTCTGTTGCAGACAATGTCGTCATCTGGATCCCTACACTCACGAGCTGCTAGGCGTAAGCACGCCGGCAAGCGACTTGCTTCTCTCGTCGCCAACCAAATCGCTAAAGTCATTCCCCAGATTGTGAGTGAACTAAACGAGAATGCAAGCAAGTCTTCTGAAGAGTCCCGAACTGATTCGCCAAAAGCTGCTTTTAGCTTCAAGCAGTTCAAAGCCTGCGGACCGAAAGAGTTTACTGGTGAAGATGGTCCTACGGCCATGTTCCAATGGTTTGATTCTATCGAAGTCACCCTGCGCCAGAGTGGCTGTCCTGACAATCTCCGTACTCTCAACGCAACTGGTGTCTTCCAATCCCGCGCTTTAGACTGGTGGACGGCCCAGAGAAACAAAAACGGAAATGATGCAGCTTACGGGCTATCATGGGATGAGTTGAAGGACGTGATGATGGAAGAGTTCTGCCCTCCCCATGAGCGCCAAAAGTTGGAGGATGAATTCTGGCACATTAAGCAGAAAGATGGTGACAATGCTGGTTTGACTGCGCGCTTCAAGCAGTTGAGTATTATCTGTCCGGATCAAGTCAAGACGCCCGAAATCGCCATCAAGAAGTATATCCGTGCTCTCTCGGATTGCGTGGTTGATTTTCTTCAAGACGCAAAGACGTCAACGATTGAAGAAACCTGCTTGCTTGCTGATGAGATCAATGACAATCGAGTCAAGTCTGGTGTCTGGGATAAAGCTCCCAAGAATCTGCATCAAGCTACCACTACTTCAACCGCTGAAACCGCCACCGCTCCTCACTCATCCAAGCTATCGAGACGCAAGAGAAAGAACAATAGCAGTTCCAGCAACAAGAACTACGTTGTAACCAATGTTGCCCCGCTCCAATCAGTTCCAGCTCCCCAGTAACATCAACACCACCAAGTAGCGGCCCCGGTTACCAACGCACCGCCGGCAAAGCGTGCGTATACTGGTCCTCATCCGGTTTGCCCTACTTGTACTTATCACCACCCAGTGGGAATCGCCTGCAGATACTGTTCACATTGCAACATGTACGGCCATTTCACCGTCAACTGCCGTACAGGTCCACATCAAATCCCTGCTCCAACCCAAGGTCAAGCTCCTGCTCAACAAGCTCTCCTTGCTGCTCCTCAAGGCCATCAAGCGGCTCATGCACCTGCGGTCAATGCTAGAGCTTGCTATGCGTGTGGTGATCCCAACCATTTCGCGAATATGTGCCCAAACCGAGTGGTCAAGCAAGAGCCACAACAGCAGCAACAACCAGCAGCACGCGGACGTGCATTCAACATTAACGCCCGCCAAGCTCAAGCCGATAACAATGTGGTCAATGGTATGTTTCTCGTGAATGGTATATATGTTATGTGTTTGTTTGATACTGGAGAAGATAACTGTTTTGTATCTTTTGAATTCGAAAAGCTCCTCAATCGTAAGCGCGCTCATCTCCCCTCGACGTTCGATGTTGAAGTTGCCACCGGAAGAACCGTCGCCGTCAATTCCATTCTTCGTGATTGTACTCTCGAGCTCAACAATCACGTCTTTCCTATCGACCTTATTCCGATGCAGCTCGGTAGTTTTGACGTCATAGTAGGCATGGACTTTCTTCGTGAAAACCATGTTGAAGTTGTTTGCTTTAATAAGATGATTCGATTCTCGCTCGCTAATGGTGATCAATTATGTGTTTACAATGAAGTCGCGTCGAAGAAATTCCAACTCATGTCGTGCGTCCAGGCTAGCAAGTATCTCCGTAACGAATAACAAGCTTTCTTGGCACACAATGTAGTAGTGGAGAAAAAGGAAGTTAAGGAAGTAAATGATGTCCCCGTGATACGTGAATTTCCTAACGTTTTCCCCGATGAGCTACCAGGTTTACCACCCGCTCATGATATCGATTTCCGAATCGACCTCATTCTTGGAGCCAATCCTGTTACTAAAGCGCCGTATCGTCTCGCTCCTTCTGAAATGTGCGAACTCTCGAGTCAGCTCCAGGAACTTCTTGATAAAGGCTTTATTCGCCTTAGCACCTCTCCATGGGGCGCGCCTGTCCTTTTCGTCAAAAAGAAGGATGGTTCGTTCAGGATGTGCATCGACTATAGGGAATTGAATAAGCTGACAATCAAGAACCGATATCCCTTGCCTCGAATCGATGATTTATTTGATCAGCTACAAGGTGCTACGTGTTTTTCTAAGATCGATCTCCACTCAGGCTATCACCAATTACGCATTCAAGAGGAGGATATACCCAAAACCGCTTTTCAAACCCGCTATGGTCACTATGAGTTCGTGGTCATGCCTTTTGGTTTGACTAACGCTCCTGCAGTCTTCATGGACTTGATGAATCGAGTGTGCATACCCTTCCTTGATCGCTTCGTAATCTTATTCATCGACGATATCCTGATCTATTCCAAGTCAAAAACCGAACACTCGCAGCATCTACGTTTGGTTCTTGAGTTACTCCAGGGAAACCGTCTCTACGCCAAGTTCTCCAAGTGCGAATTTTGGCTAGAGGAGGTCCAATTCTTGGGTCACATTGTCAATAGTCAGGGTATCCACGTTGACCCTGCGAAGATCGAAGCTGTTAAGAGTTAGGTTACACCCAAGAATCCGTCTGAAGTCCGTTCCTTTCTCGGACAGGCAGGCTATTATCGCCGTTTTATCGAAGGTTTCTCCAAGATCGACGTACCGCTTACCTCTCTTACGCACAAGGACAAGCCTTTTGTTTGGGGAACCAAACAGGAGGAAGCCTTTCAAACCCTCAAAACCATGCTTTGCAATGCTCCCGTGCTCTCACTGCCCGACGGAAACGACAATTTTGTAGTTTACTGCGATGCCTCAAACCTTGGTCTTGGTTATGTTCTCATGCAACGAGACAAGGTTATCGCGTACGCTTCTCGACAGCTCAAGATCCACGAGAAGAACTACACCACACACGACCTCGAGCTTGGCGCAGTTGTTTTTGCGTTAAAGATTTGGTGACACTACCTTTATGGTACCAAGTGTACGATCTTCACCGATCATAGGAGCCTACAACATATCTTTGACCAGAAGGAATTAAATATGCGTCAACGCCGGTGGGCAGAACTACTCAACGATTACGACTATGAGATTCGTTACCATCCAGGCAAAGCAAATGTCGTTGCCGATGCTCTCAGTCGACGAAGCTACTTGCTTAGCGTTCACAACTCCCAATCCCAGTTTAATCTCGAAGCACTTATCCGTGACGCGCAGCATGCTTGTTTTACCGAGCGAACTTTGAAGAAGGAAAGAATTCTAAACGATGGCACCCAACTCAAGAATAAGTCGAATGGTATCTTTCATTATTTGGATCAAATTTGGATTCCCAAGCGTACGAACTTGCGACAACTTCTGGTGGATGAAGCCCATAAGTCTCGATATTCTATTCATCCCGGTGCCGATAAGATGTACCAGGACATGCGCTACAAGTACTGGTGGCCGGGCATGAAGAAGGATGTTGCTATTTATGTTTCGAAATGCCTGACCTGTTCCAAGGTCAAGGATGAGCACCAAAGGCCCTCTGGCTTACTCGTTCAACCCGAGATCCCGACGTGGAAATGGGAGAGTATAGCCATGGACTTCATAACGAAACTTCCGCGTACTCAATCAGGTCATGATAGCATTTGGGTTGTGGTTGACCGTTTAACCAAGTCAGCTCACTTCCTGCCGATACGAGAAGACTTTAAGGTAGAAAGATTAGCCCGAATCTACACCAACGAGATCATTAGTCGACACGGGACGCCTCGTGACATCATCTCTGACCGTGACGGTCGGTTCACCTCGCGTTTTTGGGAACTGTTTCAATCTGCTCTCGGTACTACCCTTAATCTAAGTACCGCTTTCCATCCCCAAACCGATGGTCAGACTGAAAGAACGATTCGCACCCTTAAAGACATGCTCCGTTCGTGTGTCATAGATTTCGGTGGTAATTGGGACGCGTACTTACCTTTGGTCGAATTTTTGTACAATAACAGCTATCATTCTAGCATACAAATGGCACCATTTGAGGCTTTATACGGAAGGAAATGTCGATCGCCTATTGTGTGGCACGAGATCGGAGACGCGAAAATTACTGGTCCCGAGCTGTTGCAAGAAACGACAGACAAAATCCTCCAAATTCGAGACAATCTGTTGAAAGCTTGGAGCCGACAAAAAAGTTACGCTGATAGACGCCGCAAGCCCCTAGAATTTGACGTTGGTGATCACGTACTCCTAAAGGTAGCACCTTGGAAGGGGGTGATCAGATTCGGCAAGAAAGGAAAGCTCGCGCCTCGATATGTTGGACCCTTTAAGATTCTTGAAAGGATTGGAAATGTGGCCTACAGACTCGAACTGCCAGAGGAACTGAGTAACGTCCACCCGACTTTCCATGTTTCGAACCTTAGAAAGTGCTTGGCCGACCAGGAATTACATGTCCCTCTTGAGGACTTGCAAGTGGAGGAAACATTACACTTCGTGGAAAAGCCTGTCGAGATCGTGGGACGAGAAACCAAGTTACTCAGACGCTCACGCATTCCCATTGTGAAGGTTCGCTGGGAAGGCAAACGCGGTGCGGAGTTTACCTGGGAACTCGAAAGCGACATGAAGGCGAAGTACCAGCAGCTGTTTGTTACGGCTAAAGCCTAATTTCAGGACGAAATTCCCTTAAGTAGGGGAGGCTGTAACACCCCGTGTTTCGAAAGTCAAAGTCAAGATTGAAGTCAAAGGAAGAAAAGATTACTAATTGCGATCTGTCACTCCTTGCTCAACTACTGTTTTGACTTCTTTGACTTGAAATCGAATCTATTTAATTATTTGCTTTAGTTGTATTAAGTGGAGTGTCTATTAATAATCAAGGTTTAATCGCTATTTAATCGCATGTTTAATCGACTTATCGCTAATCGCTATCGCATCGCAACTCGAATCATGTGTTCTGGATATTGTTTTACGTGTGTGTGCTATTATGTGTTACTTGTGCATGTTATGTTTATGTTGAGGTGTTAATCGCAATCGGAATCTATCGCATCGCAATCGAATCACAAACGCTGAACGCAAGTTAATTATAGTGATTGTATGTTAGATATAGTAGTTATGTTATTCGTGTAACTAATGGGTAATACTACCACATCACTCACTCGAATCGCATCGCAACGCTCAACACGCGAATCGAAACAACAAAACTCGTCGCGCCGAACACTAGGATCGAGTGGCCAACCGATCGAGTGGCCATCCGATCGAGTTGTCATCCGATCGGGCTGCCACCCGATCGGGCTGCCACCCGATCGGGCTGCCACCCGATCGGGCTGCCACCCTACCTGTCACATCATTTGTGATGTGACCCCTCCCTTGTTCGACCAGCCGACTTCAAGCCCTCATTTCTCTCAATTTCTCTCGATTCTTGTAAGTTTCCAACCTAAATCTTGTACTTCTATGATCTACACACACTTCTACACTATTTTTACCTTTGAATCTTAACTTTTAACCGTGAAATCACCGGAGTTGAGGTGTTCTAGGGTGATTTCATCATGGAGTTCCTATGAACTTCAAATTCTGGCTTCATTCCACCAAGAATAACTTAGATCTGAAGGATTTCCACATGAATAATCAATGTTTTCGCATAGATCTACACATATTCATCGTTCCGCATAGATCTACACATACTCGAAGTCTTTCGTATTGATAGGATCTTTGTCGATAACTTACATGCTTCACATTATACGTTATAGATGTTGGTTATGCGTAAACGATTTCGAACTCTATTATGCTATTATCAAAGTTGTATGCTCACCTTTACACTATGTGTATTGACCTCTATTTTAACGTATGTGGCAAGTGCTTAAGAGCTAGGGATTTGTTGTGCTTTGATGAATCAAGCTAGGGGTCTAGTTATGTCACACTTAAATCTGAGTCGTCGGAGCAGTATTTGTTTATGAGACAATTATTTGTAACAACTGTTTTTATTTGGATATGTTATGGTATGGGACATGACGTTTTAATTATCTGGTAATGAATAGTTGTTATGGATACCCATGGACAATCTGTTTCGCTCAGTGCCATGCCCCGATGTTTCCGCCATCGGTTGGGGTGTGACAGATATTGTGTGAGAAAAATGTTAAATATGGTAAGGTATTTATAAAGAAAAAAAAATTTAAAAATGCCCCAACGGCTAGTTTGGTTTGGTCATTGAGAGCCCGCCATGTCATATTCATAGACCCGCCCCACGCTCGGCTTTAAACTCCCGCCCCTTGGGCCACGCCCCAACCCAAGCCCACCCGGGGTGGTGGCTTGGGCGTTTTCAGCCAACCCACGCCCCAACCCAAGCCCCATACCCCACAGTCTAAAAGCATTAATATTGATCACTTGGAGAGTAAAAGTGGTACGTTAATTAGTTGGCATATAATGACCTCTAACTCAAGTGGTAGGAGTAGTTGTCTTCTTCTTTGAAGACTCAAGTTCAATTCCCTTTTGGTGCAAAAATGGATTGAGGCACGGGTGGGCAGTGATAGGAGACCCAGGGAAACCTGAGTTCGATCCTTTAGCCAAACGGGTTTTACTTGTAATTTACCGTCGTGCCTACGGGCAGGTGGGTTACTAGGTTTTCCTCGGAATAGGTGTTGGACGACTCGGGTTACTCTCGGAGTACTCCGTTTGTCCAGTGGGTGCCACAAGAGTGCTCGGGAGTGATTTGTTGGCCGTTGAAAAAATTAGTTGGCATATAGCACAAAAACTGAACCAATGTAGTTAATGTGTATGCATTAGTGAAAGTACAACCATGATATCAAGGGCGGAGGATATAGAGGGACAGGAGATGCCCCACCCCCCCCCCCCCCGGCCGGTTTTTTTGTCCAGTAATGTAAATTATTGTATTTTTTCACTTATTTCGTCCAAAAATTAGTGTAAGTATTGACTCCGGCACCCACCGAATTAAAAATTTATAGGTCTCGTAGTTTCGGCCTCTGCCATTAAAATTTTCAAGCTCCGTCACTATCTAAAATGGCCAAATTAAAGTGGCACCAATGGTTACTATAGGTACACTTAACCAGACACAAGTTTCATGGGATGCTATGAAGCATTGACTGTATGCATTGAAATTGGAAAAATTGTTCAAATATATGGGAAAGTGACCATGGACATCCCAGTATTATACATGAGGTACTTGCATCACATGACCTTGGGGTCTAACATGCCCTACTTTGGGGTAGCGGGATGTAGCAATAACATAACATGGTTAATAAATCATCGGTATTCAACGAAGTCTTAGAGGTAATGCGCATGCATACAATTTTACAATGAATGACACACAATACACGATAAGATACTTTCTTGCAAATGAAATATATCATGAATGGGTCACTCTGTTCCACATATCCATAGAGCAATAAGATGTAGGCATTTAAAGTTCGTCATAGGTGTGCAAGAAAGGATGTTGAGAGAGTCTTTGGTGTCCTCCAAGCTCGATAGGGAATCATACAAGGTCCATCGAAATTGTGAAGCATGAAAACAATAAGTGATGTTTATATTGCATAATATGATTATGCAAGACTAAGGACATGCCATAATAAGTGATCTAATGATGATGATGAGGGGCAGAACAACGAAGCTACGAACACAGACAACCCTCATATTTTGAAAGTCACCTGGTTATATTCACAAATTTACGTAACAGTGAAGCTCGTTGTGCGCTTCAAGGGGATTTAGTGGAATATAGATGGTCTCTTCAGAAGTATTGGCAAAAGATCAAATACAAATAACTTTAACGTACAAAACGTACGAACTGAAGGCTTTGCTGAAAAAACGCGACGGCATTTTTGTAATTATTAGAAATTATCAAAATTACTCAACAAACGATCTTGTAGAGTAATTTTGATCTTGTAGAGTAATTTTGTAAAATGTTCTTGTAGAGTAATTTTGATCATGTGGGGTAGTTATCAAAATTACTCTACAAGGACAAGTGTATCTTGTAGAGTAATTTTGATATTGTATGGTAATTATCAAAATTACTCTACAAGTGTATCAAAATTACTCTGCAAGTTTATCAAACAACATCTAATTCAAAATTACTCTACAAAATCAATTGTAGAGTAATTATGATACTCTACAAAATTACCATACAAGATCATTTGTAGAGTAATTATGATACTCTACAAGATCAAAATTACCCTACAAGAACATTTTACAAAATTATTCTACAAGATCAAAATTACTCTACAGGATCATTTGTAGAGTAATTTTGATAATCACTCTACGAGTAAGTAATTCCAAAAATACCATCGCGTTTTTTTGGCTTTTTCGTGTCTTTTGTACGTTTTGTATGATAAGTCACTTTGTACGTTAATTTAACTCCTGAAGTATTAATATTTATGTCTTGTAATTATATTAATTTTATGTACCTTTTAATTATAGATGCATTTATTATTTTAAATTACACGAACTAAAAAATAGTTTGGTGAATAAATGTAATAAAATAGGCGATGATGTGGAAATAAAAGGATGTAGCACCGGAAATAAAAGGAATGTTTTACAAGTTTTAAATGCTATGCGTAGTTGTTGGGGTGAATAATGTCCCACCCTTGGGTGTTGTGCGTCATGTGGCAGCGCCCAGTCAGCAATGCGGGGTTTTTCTAAAATGGGTGTAGTAGGGATTTGGGCATTGTGGTGTAATAGAATTAAATAAAAGAAAAACCATAAAAAATTGTTATTGGACAAATAAAGCTTGGAAACTGATGATTGGGCAAAAGATTTGAAGCTGGGCGTGGAATATTGGACGCCCCAACCAGTTTTTCGCAAAAAAAACGCCCACCGGGGCCGAGGCGAGGCATATTTCGGGTGTGCTTGGGCTTAAAAACGCCCAAATGACAACGAGTACGGGTGATCTTAGCATTGGAGTTGCTCGAATGAAATTGTTGATTTTTATCCTAGCTATAATCTTGTAAATTATTTTGAATGACATGAATAAAAGTTAGGGGCACACGAATTTACTTTTCTACTAAAGTGAGGTTGCCACTGACAATGAAAATGAAGTCAATAGTGTCATTGATCACCTTGCCATCGTGAGTTATTATACGTCACTAAGTTATCCGGTTATATTTTCCATTATTAAAATTTAGTCCACCAATTTGCAGGGGTGGACCTAAGTGTGTGCGTGGATGGGTGGGCGGGCGCACTCTTTGAAATAAAAAATAGTGTATTTTTAGGCAAAAAAACCCGACAACACTCCTTGAAAATATGCTTGAACCACTCAACCACACCCCCAGCAAATAATTTATGAGTCGCCTCTGCCTATTTGGTTCCTAGGTAACATGAAGCATAGTTACAAAGATAAATTCATGACACCATGTACTTTACTTATGCAACTACGAAAGTCTTATTTACATGGTATCCATTAGGGAATAGGGATATACGTCTTATCTGATTTTGATTAAATAAACTAGAAGAAAAGCCCAATTAGTGAAGCTATTTACAACCCAAGAACAAATTAAGTTGGATAGTAAAACCAGAGGCCCATGATGAACGACACCACATATGGCCCACCATGTCAGGAAACCGATATACAATAATAGTAACGGCAGCCAAGCCCATTGCCCATACATATATTATCCATATTTCTTAAAAGACAAAGTCGATGGCTTTTACGTCACCGTACCCCAACATTTGAAAAGTGACAAAGCCATTCGCAATTTTGAATTTTCACAACTATATCTCTTACATCTTTATCACAAATCAAAAAACCCAATATTTTAAGATTGCACACTTTCACCCGTTATATTTCTAAAATTTTAATAAAATGTCATATTCATCCCTTTTAGTTTCTAATATTTCAAGTTCCCCTGTATTTTCGTTCTTTTACTTGAAAAAAATGATTTCCCTACGTGCTTATTTTTATATACGCGTCAATATAAATTCACGTTTCGACCTAAAGTTTCAAATATGAGTAGGGTCAAATATAACATGCGCCTTTAGTTTCTAACGTTTCAAGTTTACACTGTATCTTCATTCTTTTACTTAAAAAATAACGATTTCTTTACGTGTTTTTTTTATGCATTTATCAGTAAAAATTCACATTTGTACCTAGAAGTTTTCGGAAATGATTAAGGTCAAATAGATTACGTTTAATGTTTATTTTCATGACACGTACTTATTTTTATGTACAAAATCTAAAGTTTTCGGAAATGATTCGGGCCAGATATAATACGTTTTATGCTAATTTTTATGTAAAGTTTAAGCTGATCTACGCTTTGAAACGATTTCCTCACAATATAATATGTTTAATGCTTATTTTTATGTATGATTTAAATCGGTCAAAATGTTGACGTAAATATAAAAAAACGCTATTTCCACGGTGCTAATTTTTTTGTACGAAATCTAAAGTTTTGAAAATGATATGGGTCAAATATAATACGCTTTTATATTTATTTTTATGTACGGATTAAGCTGGTCTACCTTTTGACGTAGATTAAAAAATCTATTTCCTCACTTGCTTATTTTTACGTACGTTTCGGGTTAAATTCACGTTTTGACGTAAACGGTATAAATTTACGTTTCGACGTAATTTTTTTCCATTAACGAATTGGGTCAAATATAATATGTTTTCAGTTGGTCTACGTTTTTACTGTACGTTATGACACTGCTAAGTCTTTATGCAAAAGTAAGAGTGGTGGTATAGTGGTTAGATCGAACCCATTAAACGAACCAACCCGTGTTTAATTCCGCTTTTTATATGGTATAAATTCGATTTACTTTACTTATTAATCAAACTGTAATGCTCATATAGGTTACATTAAGTTATATTGGATATAACAAACACGTGGTTTTACATGGGTGACGCATTAAATAACCTTTGACTAATCCATTTGACGTTTAGGCTGTGCCCGCGTCGCAACGCGCGCAGGTCTTGCTGCTAGTTATATATTATATAATCATACAAATTAAATAATTATTTTCTATAATAATAGATAATCCAATGCCGTGTAAACTCTGTGTGATTTTTAAATATGATTGCTAGTTTGTTATAATTTACTATATATAAAAAAGTATTGGTTTATATTGTATAGGTTTTTAAGTATTGGTTTTTTTAATATAGAATCTACGGCTTTTTAATTTCAAACAAATTTGTATATATTACATCTCATGAAAGTCTAATATAAAGTTGATTATATAATCATAAATTGCATTAGGTTATGTCGTACCAGTACTTGGTCTTTTATATACATTATCATCAATAACCAAGTTACATATTGTGTTTTAATTTTTTAAATCATTCTCTAGACCCGACACACATTTGATAAAGTGACATTTAACTAAATTAATATTTTTTTATTAATGTATCTTTAACCATAACTTTTTTCTATGATTTTAGTCCATAATTTTAAATAACCTTAAAACACACATGTATGAATTTAAAAAGAATTTACATATTTATCCTTCTTAGCCACCCACTTGATGCATCATCACATATAGTATATATTGAAGTTTCATTGCCTCATTTTTGGGGATGGGGTGGGTTGTTAGAATTACATAATGAGAAATTTATGAAGTTAGGTGTAGAATTATAGTTCCTACCCATATTATTAAAAGTTATCTCACCAAAGAGCCAGATTTTTATTCCTTTACTAAATAGTACATATGTTTTACAAAAAACAAAAAACAAAAAACAAAAAAATTCCTCTATATACCTTCTGACCTATGTTCTAAAATGAATATTTACTATTAAAATATTTTATTAATTACTTGTTATATCTTTATTGTACTTTATCATCAAAACTAAAAGTATATTCAATAAAGGTAAAATCCATAGTTAGCTATTAAAATTAAGAATGGGTAATATTATATTAAAATATTGATAAAGTTTTATGCTTTTGATATGTTACAGTATTTATTGAAATTATTTGTACAGAATGCATTAACTTTCTGTAAGGTTTTCTTTAACCGTTAAAATCACATCACATTCATACTTTGCAGGATTTGAACCCATAATTACCTGATTGAAGAATGTATTACTTTACCATCAAGCTATCCTCTTAGAGATAATATACTACATAGAGTCGATGCCATATGTACCTAAATGCAACATTTTCACAATTCACACTACGAATGGAATCGGCCCGGTACCAAAAATATTAATATCGAATTTAAATAAAACTAGGTACCAAATACTGCACTGAATATATTGGTATGGTATGGTATGATACAAGTACGCGTATGGGTGGTATTAGTATTTCGGTACCGTTAGTACCACTTTAATTTGTTTTCAAGTACTCCATTGATTTTGGTACTAGTCGCCGTACAGGTAACAAATAAGCCAAATCGATACGAGTACCAAGAAGATACGGGTACCAAATAGGTTAAATCAGTACGTGTATTGGTATTCAAGATACCATAATACTAAAACCATGATACCACAATACCAAAATATAGCATAATATCAAATTCGATACTAATACCATTTTTACTGGAAAAAGTAGTCGTACCGATACCAAAAGTACAGAATACCGAAATTCTTAAAACTTGGTAACTAATACATGTACTGAATAGGTAAAATCGATATGGATACTGATATAGGTACGGGTATAAGTATTAGGAAAAAATTCAATCGCTAACTCACAACACCTAAGTTAAACACGATAGGATATATACTAAAAAACTATTTTATGACCCTAAGTTTGATATATAAATAGAAGAATAAATTATACGTGTGTTCTTGTGGTTGATTTATTATGCAGGTTTGGTCGCCACTTTTTAGAAATTGCACTTGTGGTTCATATCGTTCATTTAAACGTAACACAGACAGTCCGTCACCTATAGTTGATGATCAATTACTTAAAATTCTTAATCAAACTAAAATATGTCTTTAGAATAACTTAATTCCAATGAAAGCATGTAGATTTCACATTTACTTTGTGGATTCATGAGCATGAAAACACGTAGATTTCACATTTACTTTGTGGTTTAATGAGCATATATAAGATGAAATCATGTTCTTTTTAGTTTTTTAAAACGAAATAGTGGAGACTTATCATAGCTTTAGGAAAAGTTTGTTCAACTTATACACGCCCTTTCAAAAAGGTTATGTATTGATTAGTATCTTTTTGTCATCACATATATAACCAATTATCTTCTTAACTAAGAAAAAAAGTTAGAGCTTTATTAAACCTAGTATCTTTTTGTCATCACACATATATGACATAACCGATTATCTTCTTAACTAAGAAAAAAAGTTAGAGCTTTATTAAACCATATGCTATCAAAACTATAGTGCGCTATACCATTAAAGATTTGAAATTAATTAGTCTATTTTTCTAATATATAATTCCACGCAATGTTTCATTTTAAAACCATATGTCAATAGATGGAAGTAAGGTTTTATATAAACATTTATTTTCATTATTATTTTTTATTTAAATTTAACTTAACACCCGATAATTTCACGATTAACATAAATGTTTTCATCTTGTCTCCAAAAGACCAAAACGCAACAAAAAAATAGAATTACAAACATATAAAGAGTAAGTATACGATTAAGAATATATACATATTATACATATATTATATATATACACACAATGACACAATCAATTCTCAAATTATGTTTAGTTGTGAAATGAATTTGGTAAGCATACAAAAGTTTAGGGGCTCGTACGACGATGCATGCATGTAATGGGGGGACTTATGGGACCCAATTTTTATTTTAGTTTGTTCTCTTTTGCTTTATGCTCAACTTTGTTTTGCTTTTCCCAAATTCTTCCCCAATGCTTTATGACTGGTTTTACAAAATAACCCTTAAAACATCAACTTATTACGAAAATGCACTCTTACATCATACCTATTGCTTCATTAGTTCACACGTTGAACCATGGTTGCAAAAGTCGCTAGCCGCTCCTTAGTCTGTCGATCGGGGAGTTGAGAGTACTCGGCCTAGGCGGAGAGTATTCGGGGAGTACTCGGACATGTTAAAGTACAAAGAAATTAGTTCTTGGAAATTATATATATGTCAAATAACATAAATTTACTAATATCTAGAACAAAATACTTGAAAATGATATTAATTCTTTAATATGATAGGCATAGAAATTATGTTTTATTATTTTTTAAGTCAAACTCGGCCCGAGTTGACCTACCGGATACGATTTTGGCCGAGGTTGACCGCGTTTGACTAATTTCGAGTTATTAGTCGGAGTCAAAGAAAGTCGTCTCGACAACCTACCTTGTAGCGACTACTCGGAGAGTATTCGGCCTTAGAAACCTTGTTTTACAACCATGCGTTGAACAACGAACTTTCCTTTGCTCTTATGTTCTCTATTGCTTCATTTGTTTTTTTGATAGTCTGTATTTTTATTTAAGATAATAGTAAAATACTCGCATTCTCCTTTTAGTGAAGCAAATAAAGAGACGTTTGTAACTATCATATTCACCCTATTTCCCTTGTGATATTTTTTACTTAAACAGAAAGAAAGGAGAAAGTACTCTAAGACCATGTGTAGAGGGGCATTTTTTTTTAAAAAAAAATTGTCCAATCACGCCCAATAACGCCTCTTCCCCACTACACCTGGGCGTTATCTTGCAAAAAATCCTCCTTGGCGTGGTTTGAAAAACGCTCAATGGGGAAAAGGTTGGCCAATCACATTAGAGATTACATTTGCTTGGCCAATAAGATTTTTAGGTGTTTTTTTTATTTTATTTTGCTACAAAACATATTGCCAAATAATGCCCCATCCGCACTACACCCCTTTTAGAAAACGCCCAATAATGCCCCATTGCTGACTGGCCTGCCACATGGCGCAAAACGTCCAAGGGTATCAAGTTGCCCACTACGCATGGTCTAATAAGGGGTAGGGGTGGTCATCAGTCATCACTCACAACATCCAATGAATTTCCGCCATGTCATCGAGCTTTATTCCATTACTAGTTATGTTTTTTTAATGGAAATGCTCATCACTCACCACACACTATTAAAATCATTAAAAAAACTGAATTACATTGAAACGGTCGATTTTTGAAAAGATTAACGCATGAAAAATACCACGCGTGGTGAAGTTAACTAACGAGTGATCATTTGTTGGTGGTGGTGTTGTTTTGGATATTATAACGAGTGATCATTTGTATTACGGTGGAAAACACTTCCACCTCGGGTCCCCTAACAAAATGGGAGTATGTAAAACTTGAAAAGTTTGTATAAGTTTAGCTTTTGAAGGGTACATTTAAGATAATTTTATATATTTTCCAAAAAAACTTCTATAGTATTATATAAATTTAAGTACAAATCATAATATCAAGTACATTCATTTAGAAACTTTTGTAATTTACTCTCTATTAAACACAATTCGTATAATATAACTTTTTAATTATTCACATCATGCTTTTGTAACGTAAAACCAGTTACTTGTCGGAATTTGAACACGAAAAAAAGTCTAACAACGGCTCTTTATTTTGTAGAGTAAATATGAAAAGTATAATATTATAGATTTGGTGATAAATATATTTGATATTATGATTTTCTATTGAACAAAGATGTTATTATGTATATTTTAAAGGGATGCTATTGTAATTTTGTGTGTGTGTCAAAACACATGTATGTGTTTATCTATTGATACATTTGTTCTATTGTTTTTAACTTTACAATATATAATTATAAAAAGAGTTAATTACATAGTTGGTCCCTGTGGTTTGCACAAAATAACATACTTATGTACTAATAGTTTAAAATCACATTCTAGGGTATTAACTTTTCATTTTGTAACGTTTGGAGGTATTAACTTCTAGGGTATCAACATATTTAGTCCCCGTGGTTTGCACAAAATAACATACTTAGGTACTAATAGAATGTGATTTTAAACCTAAAAATAACCTTAATACCTCCAAACGTTACAAAATGAAAAGTTAATACCCTAGAATGTGATTTTAAACTATTAGTACCTAAGTATGTTAGTTTGTGCAAACCATAAGGACTAACTATGTAATTAACTCTTATAAAAATTACATTATGATAAATATGGCAGTTATTTTATAAGGGTGGAGATACAATAGGAATTTTATTTGGCTAAGAAGGCTAGGAAGTGATCTTGACCATCCATTTAGTTAATCAATGGCTAAGATTAAATGATGGAAATTGAAGGGAAGAAAAGAGACGCGTGAGTCTGTTTAGGGGCATTCTAGTCAATCCAAGGCAATAGTTTCTCTCTCCTCCAATTCCCCCCCCCCCATTTTTTAAACGTTAATAACTCTTTCATACGACATTATTTTTTTAAAAAAATTGCACCAAAAAAACGAGCGTTTTTTATCTTTAAAACGAGTATACAATTGCTATATTTTCGAAATTTTTTTTAAAACCCAGTTGCGTAAAACGCAATGGAAAAAACTCAGTTGCGTAAAACGCAATGAAAAAAAAAACCTAAAAAATGACATTTTTCTAAAACACAATGCACTAAAAACACAAAGAAATGTTTTATTTGTAAAACGCAATGGCCAGAAAACACAAAGAAATGTGTTATTTCTAAAACGCAATAGCCTAAAAACTCAAAAGAAAGTGTAGTTTGTAAAACGCAATGGACTGAAAACACATAAAAATGTGTTTTACCTAAAACGCAGTGTACCAAAACACAAACACATGTCTTATTTCTAAAACGCAATGGCCAGAAAACACTTAAAATGTCTGTTTTCTAAAACGCAATGGACTGAAAACACATAAAAATGTGTTTTACCTAAAACGCAATGCACAAAAAACACAAAGAAATGTCTTATTTATAAAACGCAATGGCCAGAAACCACTTAAAAATGTCTCATTTCTAAAACGCAATGGCCTAAAGAAACAAAAGAAAGTATTCTCTGTAAAACGCAATGGACTGAAAACACCTAAAAATGTGTTTTACCTAAAACGCAATGACTAAAAACACTTCAAAAATGTGTTTTTCTAAAACGCAATGACCAGAAAACGCATAAAAATGTATTAGTTTTAAAACGCAATGGCATAAAAACACCAAAGAAAGTGTTATCTCTAAAACGCATTGAACCAGGACAATAGTTGTCTGTGAATTGTCTGAACCAGGAATGCAGTTCTAAAACGCAATGGCATAAAACTGTCTACGAATGCAGCTCAACCCCAGCCAGGGGATCTGCCCCTTGGACCCCGCCAGGGGCTGCCGCCCCCGGACCCCCGCCAAGATCGTAAAACGCAATGACTAGATCAAAAACCAGATCGTGAAAATGAAATTAAAGAATTTCTTACATGGATCGAAGCCGGTTTCTTCATCGATTGACGAAATTTGAATGATAGAAACACTTATCAGCAATTGAATCGAACGGATCGAGTGATTATCTTCAAAATCACGGGAAAAAAGGAGATTTTGAATGAAATTAAACTGGGTTTTCTTCAAAAAAAAGCTGAAGAACACGTTGATCGGGTGTTTGAATCATTGATTGATGACGGAAATCGCACTATAATGTAGTGATTATTGAGATAGTAAGTGAAGAAAATGTTGGAGATTGTGGGTTTTGAAAATTGTGGGTTTTGAAGTAACTGAGGAGAAGAAGGAAGAAGAAAGGATGAGATTGACTAAAATATTCTTTCTCTTTATTTTAAAATTTGCCACATGTCATAATCATATTACTTGCTATCATTCCTAGCCAAAATAAACTTCCTATTTGATATTTTCCCTATTTTATAAATAAATACTAGATGGTATAACTTTTTTAAATAAATATTCTATTTAACATGGTTTCTGTGTAGTTCATTTACTTCATTTGTAAGCTATAAAATTTTACAACTTGAAGTGACATTTTTTACAAACAAGATGAAATTACAAATCTACAAAGAGGAAAACTGTTACACCCACATTTAAAAACGTGCTATTATAAATTTGCTTACAAACTTACAATCTTTTTAAAATATAGACCAAAAAATCAGAATAACATTGCTTTCATAGGGTCAAAGTTATAGTCTATAAAAAAACGTTACACTTAAATACTAAAGAAACATCAGTTCTAATTCACGTAAAATAACCTAAGTGGTAGTCTCAACAAGGGGGTTATCCTCTTAATCTTTTCGTCGATCTGAGCAACTGTAGTGATATGCAAAACAAGATACCGTGAGCTTGTTATGAGGAGGGTGGGGGTTCTTCTGTAACCACCCTCCGGTTTGAGAATAAGTAACTGCTTTAAGGGAATAAAACAGTGTGTGTGTGTGTGTGTCATGAGAGTGAGAAATTGGATCCTTATACCTATGGTTAAATGTTGATATTTATAGCCAAAGGATTTTGAGAAAGAAATGGGCCGATGGCCTTGGGCCAGACGTCGCTAACAAATAATATCCTTTCGGTCTCCTCTGACACGACAGGTAGCGTTTGCAAAGGTGGGAGCGTTGACGCATCATGATTGGTGCCACGTCGTCTATCGAGTGTGCTTGTTGTCGAGTTTGTCATCAGTTGTGAGTGAAGATCATGGAGCAGTAAATGGTGCATGCTAATTGGCACACGTCACTGTCCATTTGTATTGTTTGTCTTCTGCATGATTGTCCATCGTTAGAATTGGCTGGGTAGAGCCTGGCACATGCTGATTGGCTGCAAGCTGATGCCACTTGGACTGGTTGTACTTTCAAGAGTTGTTAAGGTTGCGCGTGTGCGGATAGATCCCATGCAGGAAACTTGGAACATGCTTAGTGTTTTTGGAAGTTAAGTATGTGTATGGCCTTGTATGCGCATGGTTTGCACGCGTTTGAGACCATACTCCTTCAAGTACTTAGCAAACTTTACGTTAATTTAAAAAATATGGTAATTGAAAGATCAACATGATTAATTAACTTTGGCCAAAAATATTTTAATACCCGGCATGTACAGAAGATATATTCATTCCATCATCTCGAGACCCAATCACAAACAACCTATGATTTATAGTGCTTTACCTGAAGGCATATGAAACATACAGCAATACCAGTAGCTAAGTGAGTGCACATAACTACACCCTTAACCGAAAAATAATCACCACAAAATGTACACAGTTATGTGTAAGATTAAATATTTATTTATTTATATTTAATCTAGTAGTCATCATTATCATTTATATAATATAGATCAAAATATATAAAACCTATAATATAATTAGTTGGTAATTGTTGATGGCCATATTACCCTAATTAACTAATTGGGTTTCCCATTGGGTGTATATAAGGAGATTACTAGAGAGGGATTGGGGTTAGACATTCATAACATCAACACTAAAATCGCCCATCCTCTCTCTCCATTACTACGAGTTCTTCAACCCTAAGGAATTCGGTACTACCATCAAGAAGATACATCCTAAAGGGGAACCAAATCAATCTGACGAACATGACGTCTAGTTCATTCTCTGATGTGGTTACTGGCTCATCAGGTACACAATCACTATTTGTTTTCCATTACATGTTTATTGAATTGATCAACATGTGGTATCAGAGCATATGTTGATTATATCAATTCAATTAAGGAATTCAATTAATTGAATTAGAGGAATTAAAACATAAAGATTGTTTTTTTTTTGTTTTGCGATTTATGATCAGCTAATTTATTTAAAATTCAAAATCAATCAAATTTATTTTCATCCATGATGATCACTAAATTGCTTTATGTTGGTGCACGGAATGTCTGTTGACTTCGTTTGTATCAAGTCTTAGGTCAAGATATGTTAAGATTGGAGTTTGAATGTCAAAATTAGAGTTTAATGTATAGGTTTCGTTTATAGGACATAAGTTGTAAGAGGTTTCGCTTATGTGTCCTTAAGGTTTCGCTCATTAGGTCATTAGGAGGTTTCGCTTATAGGGTAAAGTAGAGGTTTCGCTTATGTGGTCATTAGAGGTTTCGCTTATGTGTCACTATCATAAGAGCGAAACCACAGGTACTATATATAGGTATTATAAGCGAAACCTGGTCATTCAGTTGTGTACGTTGGAGCGAAATCCTCTCATGCTTATGGTGTCAAAACTCTGTCAATTTGTAATCAGAAAGCATCAATAAAGAAAGATTTGAAAAGAAAAGCTGTGTAACTTCGTGTATACTGATTCCGCCTTTATACGTGAAGATGAACGTCCTTGACTGACTTTTCGGGGTCACAAAACGGTCCAACAAGTGGTATCAGAGCTTTAGGACGAGGAGTTCATACTACTATAGCTGATTCGACAAAATTCTCTCATTTCTACTCACTTTCTTTCATACTTTTTCGAGTTGAACTAGTTCCTACGGTTAAAATGGCCTGAAAATCGAGTATAACGTGTAAAACATACGATTAACAAACCCTAGAAAGTTTCAGGTTGTAATACGGGTTAAAACATGGTGAAATTTGACTAAAACATGATTTCGCTTTTTCGGTAATCGAAGGTTCCGCTCATACGAACCATAAGGTTCCGCTTTTTCGAACAAGTTAGTTTCGCTCGAACGGACAATTTGACTTTCGCTTATTCGGACATTATCTGCTTCGCTTATTCGGACATATGGACTAGTCAGTTTCGCTTATACGGACACATCTGATTTCACTTATTTGGACAATCAGATTTCGTTCATTTGAACCTAGCTGATTTCGCTTATAGGAACAAGTTCTGATTTCGCTTTTGTGTCACTACAAACTGATTTCGTTTATTAGTCACTATTTTTCAAAATTTCGAAAATTTTGCTAAGTGTTTAAGCTGATTTAATTGGTTTGTTTGTTCTCGGGTGTTTGAAGATGTCAAGCAACGGTGAAGAATTCTGTAACACATTCTACAACGCATTCACTTCCGAATCGTCAGATAAAAGATCCGAGATGAGAGAATATTCGAAGGAGATTTCGGAGAATTTGAAATTCGAGAACATGTATGGAAGTCAACAAAAACCACCGAAGCTAATGAAAGTTGAAGATTATAACTGGTGGAAAAACAGATTTGAGGGTTGGGTAAAAGCTTTCGCTCCTGAAAGCTGGTTAAAACTGACACATGAATATGTTGAACCAGTAAAAGAGGGAGGAGAGTTAATAGATGCAAAAGATTTTACAGAAAAAGATATAAAAAATGTTGTGGCTGAATATAGAATGATAACATTGATCAAATAGTCAGTAAGAGAGGATATTATTTCATTGCTCGAACAAGAAAAGACTTCAAAGAGTTTGTGGGAAGCGTTAGAGAGAAAATGTGTAGGAAGCAACGAAATTGTTCAAAACAAAAAGAAATTGTTGCGTAAAGAGTTTGATTTATTCAATTGTATGAAAAATGAGTCTGTTTGTAAAATGATCGAGAGATTTGGACATCTGAAAATGGAGCTGACCAGACACAAAATCTTACCTTCTGAAGAGGAGCTGGTGGATAAATTGTTTGATTCATTGCCAAATGATCAAGAGTGGCAATACTTCGCTCTAATGTTGAAAAATACAATCAAGCCTGAAGATTTAAAAGTGGATTTGCTGATTGAAAGGCTTGAAAGCCATGAGTTGGAGATAAAGAGATCTAAAGTCAACAATCCAGCTTATCAGCAGAATGTAGAGCTTTACTACAGAGGAAATGTACCGCAGGCTGGGTCTCCAAGAACAACGTTTTCTGCAGAAAGCTCAAATTCAGTGAACAATGAAAGTCTTCACAGTGGTTTTCACAGTGGATCTTCTTCAAACACTTCAAGTCAATCTGCTTCCAAGAATTTATTTCAGTGTAATATCGCAGTGGATCTGAAGAATGGGCAGAATTTCAGCGAAGAATCGGCAAAACAACAGATGGTTTTCTTGGCATCTGTACTTGAATCGTATGAAAGCCTCATTGCAGGGAAAATTGGCAACACCAACTTGACGAAAGAAGATTACGATCAAATAGACCCCGAGGAGATGGAACTGATTGATATAAGATGGTGCATGGCAAGTGCGGTTCGTCGGGCACAGCGATTCATGGAGATCACGGGGAGAAAGTCAATTGGTGGACCATCTACCAAACTGGGATTTGACAAGTCTAAGGTGACATGTTTTAAATGCAAACAAAGAGGTCACTTTAAGCGCGAGTGCAGAAATGCGTATGCTGATGATGATTCTGCAAACCCGTTTAATGAAGATTATTACAAGAAAGCAATTTATCATCAGAATAAGTCTGAACCACCAAGATTAAAGCAACCAGAAGAAAGATCAAGGGCTCTTGCAGTTATATATGATGATGAAGGTTACGACTGGAGTCAAGTTTGCCCTGAAGAAGATGCAGTTGGATATGCATTTGTTGCAAATGATGATCATGATACTTGATGGAGAAGAGACAGTGCGAGATGGGAGATTGGCAAATTGTATGAACCATTTAAGGAAGCACAAAGAGCCAAGAGATGGAATGAAGAACTAGAGTGTTACATGGATCCAAAGGGTAATCCAGTAGTTGATCCATCAAAAGTGGATTTTGATGCTGTAACCAATGTGTTTCCAAGTGAGGGTACTTTCAACACAAGAAGGCTTTCTGATAAAAGCTATTTGCCAAATTTGATGACCAAGTTAAAAGAAGTTTTTGAAGAAAGTTTACCGAAGGTGGTAGAACTGAAGAAAAGAAAAGAAGAAGAATTGAAGAAGATGATTGAAGAAGTGAAGACTGTTGCAAAGCTTGCTGGAGAGGAACAGAGAGCTGAAGAAACGCAGAAGAATGAAGAAGCTCAGAAAGAAGAAAAGGAGGAAGATCAGAAAGTTGAGTCAGAAGAACCGGTGCTGAATGAGACTGAGGTTAGAAAATCTTCTGATCTATCGAATTTTGAATTGGTTGATGAAAAAGAAAACAAATGCAGGAATTGCATAGAAATGTGCAAAGCCTGTACTAAAAAAGATGACATTATAAAAACAAAAGACAATGACATAGTTAAACTTGAAAATGGTTTCAAAACAAAATGTAAAGATATGATTGAAAAAGAAGAAATTTTGAAACTAAAAGTTGAAAAATTGACACAGAAATGTCAAGGTCTTGAAAAGGATAATGATGTTTATAGACAACTGTGTTCTACAAAATGTGTTGATTGTGTTGAAAAAGAATCTAAATTTCAAGATTTACAAAAACAGTATGATTCTTTAAAGTGGTCGAGTCAGAGAGTACAAGAAGCTTATGATACTTTGAAGAGCCAAGTCAAAAGTTTTGATCAAAGATTGTCTGAAACTTTAGTCACTAAAGAAATGTATGAAAGAAAGTTTAAAGAAAAGCAAATTGAATTAAACAAATGTGTTGATGAAATTGCTAATCTTAAACAAGTCTTGGCTGAAAAAGAAAAGATTGTTACAAAACTTCAAAGTTATCATAACTCTTCGTACATTCTTGAACGCATTTTCAACATCACACCAGATGACAAAGATACTGAAAATTGCAAAAAGGGTATTGGTTCAGAATTTCATCAGGTACCACCACCATTGAGAAACAATTATACTTTTTATGATGAGGAAAAGGTGGCAAAGGGTTTGAACATAGCTGACCAGTTACCTGAAAGTATCGATGTGACTTACACCAAATCTGATGATGCTAATGATTCAGAGGTGGTAAGTAAGGTTGTTGAAAGCATTTTGAAAGATGAGTCTACAAAAGGTAAGTCTGAATCACAGGATGAAGATGAAGGAAATCTTTATGATGGTTATCTGAAAAACACAAAATCCGAGAAAAAAATTGAATGATGATTCAAAAGGATTGGTTTATACCATGATTGGATCGGACAAATTATTCTTAGATATTGTATTCCCGATTCAGAATGTGATTTCAGAAAAGGTTGATAAAGTTTTCAAAATGGTTGAGATTGAGAAGTCTGAGATTCCAAAGTATGCTGGTAAAGGTCATAAATCTTTTTATAACAAACCAGGTTTTAAAAAGAAAAACATGAAGGCTGGTTTGGGTTATAAAAAGAAACGGAATTGGAATCAAAGTAAAAACCAAATTTTCAACAAAAGATGAATTTTGTTCAAGGGAAAAGTTTGAAAGAAGAGGAAAAACTCAAATTTGGACAACAGTCTAATGAGGAGTTTGAGACTATGAAAAAGAAACAACAACAGGCCAAGGACGTTTCAAAGAAAGTGTGTTTTAAATGTGATCAGATTGGACATGTTGCACGAAAGTGTCCAAATCCAAAGCCTGTTGATGTTGAAAAACATAAATCTGAGGATGTGAAACCGATGTCAACCAGATTTGATTCGAAACAAACTTGGAGGTATAATACAAACAAGTTTGCTTCAAATCAAAATTGGAAATCAAACCCGAACAGGTTCGATTCAAGACAGACCTGGAATTCTCACACACCCAGATTCAAAACAACACAAAGTTGGAGAATATCTGTTGATATGCCAAAACCTCAAGAATTTTGGAAACCTAAAAATGTTATTCAAAATCAAAAGGTTCAAAAAGAGACAATTTTTTACAAAAGAGGTACTCCGAAAGGTCAAATGTGGACTGCTAAGAAACAAGTGACATCGGAAAAAGATGAGAAAGTTGAAGTCAATGCTGAAAAAGTTTTAAATGACAAAGAGTTTCCGAAATTAAATGAACATTATTGTGTTGAAATGGCTAAGGTCCAACAGACCTGGGCTAAATTGTTCAAATGATTGATAAAGTTTGAATGTGCAGGTGCTCAACGAAGCTGAAGATTGTGAGAATGGTAATTGGAGCAGCCTGGCACAGGAAGAGGTTGCAGAACCCTGGTTTGGTTGAACAGGGAGTTTAGTTTGATTGTTTTCTGTACATAAATAAACAATATTTTCAAAATCCTAAAAATTGAAAAATTAAAAAAAAAAAACCAAAAATATGTTTTTAGTTTGTTAAAATTTGAAAAACCAAAAATATGTTGTCTTTAATATTGTTTTGAATGTATGTTGATTGAATACGCCGAAACCCTCACGGCTGAACAAACATGATTACTTTCATCAGATTGAAAAACGGTTTTCAAATTGTTAAGATCAATGTGTTGTAAATCATGGGGGTACGTTATATTTTCTGCAAATCAGAGCATGTGAAGCAGAAAATGGATGGCGAGACAAAGCTATCAATGTTGGTTGTCAATTTTTTTTTAAATGGTTTTGCATTTTAGGGGGAGATATATGTTGTTAGAAAATCCAAAAACATTTGAAATTTTGAAAAAGTAAAAAACATGATAAAATTTAAAAAATTGAGTTTTTGCGTAAAAAGAGGAAATGATAGTACATCAGTAGACAGTTACAGTACGCTAAAGAAATGGAAAGTTTAAATGTGTTAAACAATCTTACCGTGGATGTGTCGGTAGATTTTTATACATTTAGTAAACTTTTTCGGGATATAAACCTAAATTCAAACACTTGCTTATTTCGTGGGGAACACTACTTGGATATATAGGTAACCCCTGAAATCTCGTTTGAAAGGTATCATAATCTGATATACTAGGTTTTTATACTCAATGATGTCTGGGGTATTATTCCGGGACTTCTGCTGAATGGAAGTTCTGACCTAGTCCTTGAATAATACTTTCTGCAAATGCTTGAAACATAGCATCACCCTCAGCATATATGATAAGACAATAAAATTGCTTAGCAATGCTGTTGTAAAAAAGATCCTCTAAAGGGGATACACCCAAGTTGAGTCATGATCTCTCTGCTGAACGGTAGTTCTGACCTGAGCTCTCATGATTCTTCATAATTTATTAACCCCTTACAGATATCATTTGTGTTATAATTACCTGTAAGACTGAATATTAGGATCTGGATACGGGAGTATATTCAAGAGGTGGGACACATGAATGAGTTTAAGTTCTTAATACACCTAATTCATATCCTGAATCAGTTGAAATTTGTGTGAAAATTTAAGTGGACAAGTATATCGACAATCTAAGTGAATTGTTTAATTCTTAATGTGTTTAAAGCTCAACGGTACTTGTGACTTGTCAAAAACTGATATGAACCTCTGACACATACTCAAACAAAAATATTGTCTGTAAATATGTTTGTACATATTTCTTTACTGCTTTATGTTTTCAGAAAATACAAAAAGATTTTGATTTCTGCTTTATTTTCGACAACTGATGTCTGAGTGCTGAGTTTTAAAATCTAAGTAAGTTGATTGCGTTTCTGAAAATAAAACAAGTTCATTAATTTGAAACTTGAAGTTTTAAAATCAAAATTCAAAAGCAGTTTGTGATATCTCCAAGGTCATTAAGTTGGACTTGGATGATTAACTGTGGGGGATTTGGATGCTTATATTGTTATAGAGCTAGTTTCCGATACGATTCGATGAAATTGTCAAATTCTTGAGAAGTGATTTTGAGGAAATTGAATTGTCAGATTACGATATCTGGAAAATTAAAATGTTGTTACTTATAGTTGTATGAGTGATTGCAGGAAAAGTCCAGACTACGATCCCGAGAGCAGAGTCTAAGGGGGAGTCTGAAGACAAGCTGAAAGTTAGGAGAAGCTTGTAGCTGGAAAGCTAGGTGTCGATCCCTAAAAGCACGGAAGCTTGACGAAAGGGGGAGCCTGTTGATGATGAAGTTGTTGATGATAGAGCCAGTGATGAGATCCTGGTGTAAAAGTCAAAGTGTGAAGTTGATCAAGAGAGCGATGGATGCTTACAATGTTACAATCTGAATGAGAAGGCAAAATGAACAAGACTGAAGACTCGGAGCTAAAAACTTCGTCAACATCCAAGGGGGAGTCTGTTGGTGCACGGAATGTCTGTTGACTTCGTTTGTATCAAGTCTTAGGTCAAGATATGTTAAGATTGGAGTTTGAATGTCAAAATTAGAGTTTAATGTATAGGTTTCGTTTATAGGACATAAGTTGTAAGAGGTTTCGCTTATGTGTCCTTAAGGTTTCGCTCATTAGGTCATTAGGAGGTTTCGCTTATAGGGTAAAGTAGAGGTTTCGCTTATGTGGTCATTAGAGGTTTCGCTTATGTGTCACTGTCATAAGAGCGAAACCACAGGTACTATATATAGGTATTATAAGCGAAACCTGGTCATTCAGTTGTGTATGTTGGAGCGAAATCCTCTCATGCTTGTGGTGTCAAAACTCTGTCAATTTGTAATCAGAAAGCATCAATAAAGAAAGATTTGAAAAGAAAAGCTGTGTAACTTCGTGTATACTGATTCCGCCTTTATACGTGAAGATGAACGTCCTTGACTGACTTTTCGGGGTCGCAAAACGGCAAAACGGTCCAACACTTTATGAAATTAATTGAATTCGGCCAGACGACCCTTTACGGTACTAGTTCCCACACTATAGTGGATGTTGGTTTTGATATTTGAAACCATAATTCATTAAATCGTTTCCTTGGACTTCATTAATTTATAATTGAAGTCAATTACTTTACATGTTCATATATATTTAGGTGTGCATTTAAATTAGAATTGGTGGAATCCAATTACACTGTTATCGTATACATAGAAATTGAAGTAACGTGAATAACATCTTCACATATATAATTGTCTTATTCACGCTATTGCCATGGTTGTTTCTTTTAAAATTACATAATTTTGTGATAAAATTAAGTTTGATTATAATTCCTAAGGTTGTGTAACTTTATCTCCAAGTTTCGAATAAAATATAATTTTAATTATAATCGAATAATTAACTTGGATAGATACACATAAGATATTTTGAAATTATAATCAAATCCCTGAAAATTAGTTGATTCAACCTTATCACACTAACAGCTGTTTACAGAAGGTTCGAGATCATCCTTAACAAGTCGAGACCAAGATTTCGACTCGAGACCACAAGGTTGTGACTCGAAATCATAAAGGGTTTCAATCTTTACAACTCGAGACCACGATTTCGACTCGAGACCATAAGGTTTCGACTCGAGACCACTGAGGTTTCGACTGGCATTAGTGACTCGCAATCTGATGGTTGCGACTCGAGACCTTAATGACTCGAAACCTCATAATGATTTAAGATGAGTCGAGACCTCACTCGATACCTTACTCGAGATCTCACTCGAGACCTCATAACTGACTCGAGACCTCATAACTTAGTCGAGATCTCATAACTCAGTCGAGATCTCACTCGAGACCTAAGACTAACTTGATATCTTAACCTCATTACTTTATTATGTTGTTTAATGTGATTTGCTATTAAATAACTGGTTTTTGTAAATACTTGGTTAATTAATTAGAATCAAATAATGTTTTACAAAACCAAAATGGCTTAACTTGAATGAGCTTCTGGTGTATCATTTCTGGCCAAAGCTGATTTAATACATCTATTTATTGTTCAAGTATTATGAAAGCCATGTTGAGTATGCATTACAAACGTGAATGTCTTAATTTCTGGTCAAAGTTGATTTAATTCATTCATGTATAGCATTTTTAACAAGTGCATAACTAAAGTGATTGTCTCATCTCTGGCCAAAGCTGATTTGTCATGATTACTTTGTACACATGCTTAAAATGATTACACTTCTGGCCAAAGCTGATTTGTCTTCGTTTAAGTAGAATTTAACTAAGTCTATTATTTTGATGTTAGTAATAGACATATCAGAACTTCTTCATATAATGATCCTCACATTAATGATCCTTCATTAATCTTATGATCATTTTGTCTGCCTTAATTTTTAAGTACCCATAACTTTACTCACTATAACTTTCTTCTATAAATCAATATCTCATCCACTCTAATTCTTAAACCTAAAATGTTTTGCTTTATTTAAAGTTTCTATAAGAATTAACTCTTAAATTAAATCCTTGATTATCTCTTAAGACACGATAATCCTATTGCTCTCTTCTGATATAAGTACTACAGAAGAAAACTAGAGCACGAAGAATAGGATAAATCGAATATGATGTCTCTTATGATAATCAAGAACTCTCTAACATAATGCTATCACTAAAGTTATTCTAGATTAAGTCTTTCCTAAGACTAATCTATTATTTGTGAAATAATTACAAGAATTCCTAAGATGCATGCCTTTATTTAAAATTATAAAATATAAAGCTAAGTGGTATATGTGAATACATAATAATGTACAATACCATGACCCATAAAGTTAAGTGCTTACGCATGGAAATAGGTACATTTTTCCAGTACATTACATACTAAGATTTTCACTTGTACAATTTGATGCCTTATAAATCAACTATAACACTCAAAAGTACCAAAGTATAATGAGTGTGTTGATAAGCAACATATGTACAAAGAAATAAATGTTTGAAGCTGGAAAATAAGTTGTTACTCACCTTACAACCACTTAAAACTTTAAAAGAGGATTGTTCTAAGGTCCATAGACAAATTACAAGTGCTAATTCCACCTCTAAGGTTCTTCAAGAGAAAATCTCACTGCATAATTATGCCATTAGACTAGACATAAGCAACGAGACTATCCATTATTCTAAAGAACAGTTGGATAAATTAATTAGATAGTCACTTACTAATGATATTTAAGTCTGCTAATTTTAATATTCCTATTAACACGTGATTAGTTGACTCTAGTTCTAAACGTTTCCTTACCAGAAGTCAACAAATAACTAACATGAGAGTTAGTGACAAAATCAATTGTTAAGGCTATAAGAACCATAATAAGCAGTCTTCTAACAAAGCTTTTCGATACCTTACATATTCTGAAGATTAATCAGAATACAGTATCATTACTTAGGCTATGTTATGAAGGTTGTGAGGTTTGCATAGTTAACATAAAGTCACACTTACCTTAAACTCTCATCTTAATTGTTCTAAATATCTGGATTGAAACATTACTAAGATAAAACTAGATGATACCTTACACTTTCACAACTTTTGTCACCATGCAAATGAGAATTTGACCAAAGGAAAATGAGACTTATAAATTTCATCCATTATAACCGAAATTCATGAGAAATCATGACATGGTTAATGAGGATGATTTTCATCTAATCTCATTCTAAGTGATTTTAAATCATGAAGTTAAAGCCCTAAAATATGATTTGGTTTAAGGAATAAGTATGGGTCCATCATAAGTCATTCATTGACATTCGTGGAACTTATTCCAAATAGAATATTCAGACATAATTCATTTATCATTTAAAAGACTATGAACTTGTATCTAAATTTTGTCGCATATGGCCCTCAGTCTTAGAAGAAATCTATTCATATATATATACTTAATAATATTTCTATTAAATATGTCCCTAAAGTTTCTTATGATATCTGGACATTAAAGAAATCAAATAAAGTCTAACTAGGTTTCCACGTCACGTAGCTCATTGAAACTTCTCTTGTAGCATTCTAGAGATATTAAAGATCAGTGGGAGCATTAAGTGTCTTCATAATAACTTGCAATAGTTGCAAGAGGTGGGGGAGTGAAAATTTCACATTACCTCAATTTGCACCTCTTGTACAAGATACCGCTCCATCACGACACTGTTCTATCAAAACTTGTCTCCTTAAATCTAAAGCTACTCTTACAAAAGTTTCATTGTTGCTTAACTGTGGGCACACATAGATTTCTCACCTAAACTAACATAATCCTTGACAAGAGAAATCACAACGACTAACGTCATTAATTTGTTTTTCTCTATTAGAATTTGTTGGTCGTTAAATATTGATCCTAAGCATGCTGAGTTCCTAAAGATTTCTAAGGTCAGTAGGAGCAGTCAAAGTCCTTATCATGACTTGAAAGGAATACAAGAGGCGAGGGGAAGAGTGTCATTAAATTTCACTCCGAATTTAACTCCAATTACACCTCTTGTACACCATACTGCACCAATTCTTACAAACTTAGAATCCTTAAAATGATAGCAACCTAACCAAGAGCTAATCCATAAAACTGAAACTTCTAATAAACCCAATAATCAACTTAGGAGGCCATCTAGGTTTAAAAACCTACTAACTTTGATAATTACATAACCTTCTTAACTAAAGTTGAAATGGATTTTGGAAATGTTTACATGATCCTATCTCTTCAAATTAAGCCATTAGTGTCAATCAATCCTCTGATTAAAACTGTTTTCTAGTAAAACTGACTTTATGTGTTCGTATCACGTTTGGGATTTGATTGAATTACCTAAGAGTGTTCATAACTAAACCAAATCCTGATATAAGCGTTAAGACACGAAGAGGCATGATTGATTGTCAAAGGTTATACTTAGGAAGAGATAAATTATCAAAAGATTTCTTTGAGGATCATCACTGTTCTAGTAGCTTATAATCGTTTAAAGCTACATTAGATGAACATTAAAAGAATTTTCCCTAACAAACTGGCTGACACATTTATGTGTTCATAAAACAATCTGAAAGTTCCAAACTGAAGGTTAAAGAACAGCTTGTCTATAAGCCAATAAAATCCATGTATGGGTTAATGCAAACATCATAATGTGATGAAATCTTAACATAATTATTTTCATCAACAACCAAGTGGATTAATGTACCTACCTCAAAATGAGTGGGATCAACTAAGATAAACTTGTCTATATAGATGATATTCTTTTGACAAGTATATGTTACATAAGTCAAAGCATTGTTAACACAAACTTTGATATAATAGATCTCAGCGATATCTCTTACGTGATAGATATCATAACATACTGAGATAGATCCAATGGGACATTATTTTTGCTCCATAAGTTTAACCTTAAATGGGTCCTTACACATGTAACAAACAATACTGCTCTCCTTTAGAGGATAATAGGATAAATCAAATTATTTCCTTACGCTTCATTAATTAGAAGCCTTATGAAAGCTCAAGTCTATACTCGTTTAGATATTATTCACATTTGCAACACACTAGATATGCCTAGATTAATGTGAAGCATCTAATGGAGTATTACAATATCCTTAAAAGAAACGAGCGGCTATGATTTGAAGAAGAAGTGAGAACTCAAACCGGTTTATTACTTTAACTTTGTAATGTTCAAAGATAACAAAATGTTATTTCGGGTATATCTTTATGTCAGCAAACAAAACCTATCTCATGGAGGAGTCATAATGGACTGATATCAACAACCTAAGTTATAATGATATAATATAGTCACTAAATGTTGTTGGAAATTTATCAGTGGACTCATAAGTTTATTAATTCATTATAATTAATATATTGAAGACTTATTGTGATAAAGTCAGCTACCGTGTCTCCTTGAACAGTAACAGTTCGAGAGGTGCTGCATTAAATTTCGATACACGATTAATTATTCGTTTATGAACGAATTGAGGAAACTAAATATTTGTATCGAATAAATTCGTGATATGCTTAAGGATCCTATAACTGAAGGTCTATATAACAACCCTCATAAATTTTCCGACACCCTAATATATTTTAAAATATCCCAATATGTCCCAAAATACACCCCATACGCGAAAACGGGCCCCAAATACCTTAAATATTATTAAAATTAATTAAAAATGAAGTTTTTAGGATTAAGATAGGCCGCGTAGCCCTTGGGCTAAACCTTACGCGGGCCGCGTGAAGGTGAAAGCTGGCTGAACCTTGGGCGCCACGTGGCCCAACACATGTCGAGCCTACTAGCTTATCCGGATCGCCTATGCCGTTGACCAGAGTTGACACGGGCCGCGTAAAAGTCGAATTCAGGCCCTATAAGTAGAGGCCATCGGATCTTCAGTCAGTTCGTCCCAAAACTTTCTTTCTCACTTAATTTCTTAATAATAGGCATTATACTCGGGTCTAATACCCCCCTAAATAACGAAGTTCTGCTCCGTTGTAAGTATCATAACCCCTGGATACGTATTAGATACTCTGCCCGATTGATCTAGGGTTCCGTAACGGCTGTCGTGGTTCTGCCAGACGTAGTCGTTGGAATGCCGTCTCGGGAAGGGTATTACTAATGTTAAAATGGGTTATTATACTAACACGTGTGCTTTTGTATAAATTATAGATAATTCTCATGAAACCCTAAAGGATAATCTAAGACAGTAATGTGAGTTGATCCGCTTTTTGTAAACTTTTTGTTAGCTGTTTTTACAAAACCTCATACGATTAATTATATATTAAACAGTTATTGAGCATTTGTAAGGATACAATTATCGTGGGTGTTTTGGTCAAAAATCAAGCCAAGATAATGCAACCAAACTTTCTTCTGTGAGGTGTGATGCTTGAATCAATGAACAATGCTAAGGATCACTCAGAAATGAAATTAACAAGTGACACAAAGATTTGTACGAGGAAAAAGCCCTTGATCAAGAGTTGATCTCCGGCATAAAAAACCTCAGGTGATGGAAACTACTGATCACCAACTCAGATTAAACAAACAAGTTATTACAACTTTGGATGATAGCGAGCTAGTTACAAGGATCACTATAGTGTAATGTGCAAAAAGTGTGTAATCGCCAAGTGAATTGTCGAGAGCTGGTGAGAGCGGTTACGAGTGTGTGTGTTAAGCTAAAAATAGCCACGTGTTCTAATTTAGCTCGCTATCCCCTTTTAAAAATGGAAAATCTCTAATCTAACTAACTATCCGCATTTCATGCAAGTCCTCCACGAACTCCATAACGTCCACTTTAGTCATGCACGTGCGGAATAAAAAGGGAATATGCTCCAGGAATATCGCCAAGACCAAGTCCAAGCTCGTACTCCTGCAAAACAACATCATATTCAAAGCAGACAATCGTTAGTATAAGGATCCTTATAATGATCCATGATCCTGATCCTACAATACTCTCTGAGGATCACTAATTCAGACAGAATTGAGGATCCCTAAGCCCAACAGTAATTGAGGATCACTGATCATTGGAAAATCCTCCCCTAACAATTGCCCCCAAAATATAAGGAGTAAAATGTAAATAAACGAGTTATATTTTCTCGTTCTTATCCGTAACAAACCAACGGATTTATAGCTGTTACTTCCTGACTAGCCGTTGCATCCTGACGTCACTGAAGTGACAATCCTGCAAATTCATGATTATAAATTGAAGTTTGAGATAAGGGTTAGGAGGCATTTAAATTCGTGCGTTTCCTCCTTTAAATCCTCATTCGAAGACTTGATCAGGTATTCCTCTTTCCTTTCTCTCTTCATCTTCTTCTTCTGTTTCTTCTTCTTCACCATTATCATGAGCAAGATGATGCTACGATCCTCACCGGCTAAGGATCACAAGAAGGACAGCCCCTTAAAGACCCAAGGAATCATCGAAGGCTCTGCGAAAGAAAGATGCGGCTTCACTGATCCACAGATAGACAGAATCCGCCATTTTTTCCGGCGAATACCGTTTTTAAAGCTTTTGTCCCCACCGTCCTAAGCGACTATGTTTCTGAAACCTGGGTAGCTTTTCCGGTCACCCCATTTACAATAGGATACTCGTATCCTTTTCCAGATTTCACCCAATCCTTCTTCTCTCTCACCGGTATCTCCTACATCCAAGCAATGCAAATGATCTGGAGGGTCTTGTATACCCTTGAAAGAATCATTGAACATGAAGGTATTAATCTGGGAATGTCGGAGTTAGCAGAGATGTACGACCTTGTTAGCCATGGATCCCACCGATATCTATTCAAACACAAACCCGGCTAAGAGCATCCCATCTTCAAAGCCACTAAGAACGACACAAACGGGAAACGGCGATTCTTCTTTGTCAGAAGGGATTCTATCCCTGATGGAAAGGATCTGCCTAGGAAATGGACCACCCATGGTAGGATAGAGGATCCTGAGAAGGATCACAGGATAACCTTGTTTTTGCTGAGGATCAGTAACATCCTTTCATTTCTATTTTGCAGCTATTATTGTCGCACACCTTATCTCAACACCTGCAACGAAGGAAAGGCTTGCTACTTTCCGGAGGCTTGATCCTGAAATAAGATCATTTAAAGCAAATACCCAGGATTCTCAAGAGGTATCCTCAGGTTCTGTCACGATGTCAAGTAAGTATCCCATTTTGTGCATAATTAAATATTTAAATAAAAATGAAATAAGGATACTTATCTGTTTTGGATGTGTAGGTGCTGGAAAATCATCGAAGTCTGCTACCCGTTTCAGCGTCACCGATCTCACCACTGTTGGTCCCAGATCTGGGAGGAAGAAAGCTGCTGCTAGCCCAAGTACTGCCATCCCCAAGGCTACTACTTCCAAGGGAAAGAAGAGGAAAGCCTCAGAGGCTGACAATCTAGAAGGCCTGCCTCTAATCCGCCACCAGTTCCTTGAGTACTTCGCTGATGTAAGGATCACTGACTTAGCTTAGTTATCATGCCCACTTGAGGATCATGTGATCCTAAACTTCACATTGTCTTTTTGCAGAAATTTGCTGAAATCGAGGACTACGTAGGCAATGTTGAAGAGGTTGAGCAAAAGTGTTTGGACCTCCAGAAGATCATGCTAGCCAAGGATCAGAAGATTGCCTCTCTCGAAAATGATGTCAATCTGGTGAAGAGGGAACTTGTTCTGGCTCACATCACTGCTGACCAAGAGAAGAATGAAATTACCAATGATGCTAAAGTCTCCGCTGCCATTGCTATGTACAAAACCCAGTTGCAGATGGCCCAAGAAGCTCTGGATCCTGACTTTGACAAGAGCAGCTGGGACGTAGAGGGCTGGAAGGCTAGATTGGCTGAGCTGGATGATGAAAAAGAGGTCTTAGCAATTGAGGCGAGTGGAAGTGGGAAGGATCATGCTGATGCTGATGATGCTGGTGGTGATGCAGCAAAGGTGTAGGCTGCAGGAATGGGCGATGAAGGACATTTCTAGCCGGAGCCCAATTTTTAGAATTTGGTAGTTTTATTTTGGTTATGGTGTTTTGAAACAATCTTGGGTTGTAATAACTTTAGACAATAGTTTCTAGGGTGAAGGATCATGGATCCTTGGACAATAGGCAGGATAATGGGTGGTGGATGGATCCTCTGTTTGGGGGATGAAGCCACTCGTTATCCTTCCATCTTTTATTTCCTGCACTACAAAGACCCGTAAACAATGGACACCCTTTGCCAACCCATGTGGACGGGCCACGTTTTGCTGGTAGAAACGTGGGTTGGCAATTTTGACAACCTTAAAGGGTTTAACGTTTTGTGGGTAAATAAAATCTTAACTTTTTGGCTATCTTCCGTGTTGTTATCCTTGTCAATACTTTACCTTTCAATTGTTGTGATATATATTTTGTCTGAATTTATTAAGTAAAGAAGAAAAAATTTAATAAATATCCTCAAAAGTTTAGGATATGATCAAGGATCACATATCCTATAGTTGACAAGTTCTGAAAAGTAGTGTAGCTTAAGGATCATAAGTTCAGTTGTCAAAGGATAAGGGTCACTTATGTAAATAATAAATAGGATCAAAGTAATTAAGGATCATACCTGAGAATCCAAGTTAGGATCCAAACCGTTAACACTTATAATCAGGATAACCAAAAGACAAACCTCAACAGAAGGTAAGGATCAAGGATCCTTAGTCATTTAGCTTCGAAAACCTGAAATAGGATACAACTTGGGACTAAGCCAATATAAGATGAAAGTTAGTAACTGGGGACAAGCCCAACAATTCTGGGGACAAGCCCAATATACTGGGGACAAGCCCGAAGGATAACTGGGGACAAGCGCGAAGGATAACTTGTCAGGTAAGGATCATGAATCCTTGTTACATAAAGTATTTTTTTTAAGTGGACAGCATTCCAAGCTCTTGGTAGTAAATCACCTTCCATTGTTAGCAATCTATATGCCCCCTTTCCTGCCTCAGCTTCGATCAAATAAGGGCCTTCCCACTTTGGTGCCAACTTTCCATCAGCAGGATTGGTGGTATTCTGAAATGCTTTCCTTAACACCATATCACCAACTTGGTAGTAAATCACCTTCCATTATTAGCAATCTATATGCCCCCTTTCCTGCCTCAGCTTCGATCAAATAAGGGCCTTCCCACTTTGGTGCCAACTTTCCATCAGCAGGATTGGTGGTATTCTGAAATGCTTTCCTTAACACCATATCACCAACTTGGAATTTCCTGATCCTGACAATTTTATTGTAAGCTCCAGCCATCCTTTGTTGATAACTGGTCATCCTTATCCTTGCCAAATCCCTGAGTTCTTCTATAGTATCCAGATCTTGAACCAAGTTTTCAGCATTTTCTTCAGGATCACGAATGCTTGTTCTTGCAGTAGGAACGACCATCTCTGTAGGGATCACTGACTCTGCTCCAAATACCAAAGAGAATGGAGTTTGGCCAGTAGCATTCTTGGGAGTTGTCCTATCAGCCCAAAGTACATAGGGTAGTTCTTCTGCCCATTTTCCCTTCTTGGATCCAAGCTTTTTCTTCAAAATGTTGATGATGATCTTGTTGGATGATTCTGCCTGACCATTAGCTTGTGGGTGGACTGGTGTTGATGTTATCATCTTAATCCCCTAGCTGTCACAAAAGTTAGTAGTTCTACTCCCAATAAATTGGGATCCATTATCACAAACAATTTCAGAAGGGATACCAAATCTAGTAATAATATTTCTTTTAATAAAGGATATAACTTCCTTCTCTCTGACTTGAGCAAAGGCTTCAGCCTCTATCCACTTGGAGAAGTAATCAGTCAAAGCAAGCATAAATACTTTTCCACCAGGTGCCTTAGGAAGCTTACCAACTATATCCATTCCCCATCTCATAAATGGCCAAGAAGAGGGTATAGGATGCAAAAGTTCTGCTGGTTGGTGAAGGATATTACTGTGTCTCTGACAAGGATCACATTTCTTGGCATATTCCACAGCATCCTTCTTCATAGTAGGCCAATAGTATCCTGTCCTCAGGATCCTTGAGAATAATGCTCTGCCCCCAGTGTGGTTTCCGCAATCTCCTTCATGGAAATCCTTTAGGACTTCTTGGATTTCAGGATCCTCAATGCATCTTAGATATGGACCTGCAACAGATCGTTTATATAACATGTTATTCAATATTGTAAATTGAGATACCTTGATTTTGAAAGCCCTGGGGTTTTCTCCTGTAGGAATCTCTCCATGTTGTATGTATCTCATGATTGGAAGGATCCATGATCCTGAATGAGATTGAGTATCATCACTAGGGATGATTGCAGAATCCACTCCTATCTCCATAGCTACATGATCCTCGATAGCAGGGGTCAGGATATGGATAATAGGGATCTTGATATCCTCCGGGATCTTCAAGGATGATCCTAGATTGGCTAATGCATCAGCCTCTGCATTCTCTTCCCTTGGTACCCGTGTCAAACTAAAGGAAACAAAAGAGAGTGCCAATTCTTTGACTATCTCTCAAGATACCTGATCCTCATATGCTTGGTAATTTGCAAACCAGCTATCAAGGCTTCATATTCAGCCTCATTGTTGGTAGTTTGAAATTCACAAGCTATGGAGTGGGGTATTATGTCCCCCTGTGGCGATTTTAGTAGTATTCCAAGCCCTGTTCCTTTTACATTAGAGGCTCCATCAGTGAAGAGTATCCAAGGATCCTTAGTTTCTTCAAGTTGTTGGACTTCTAACTCAGCTTCCTTTTGCAAGTCACTAGTGAAATCTGCTACAAAGTCTGCTAAGGCCTGGGATTTAATGGCAGTTCTAGGCTCATATCTTATATCATAAGCACTAAGCTTCACTGCCCATTTAGCCATCCTTCCTGACATTTTAGGCTTCCTAAGAACATTCTTAATTGGAAAATTAGTCTTAACAATAATGGCATGAGTCTCAAAATAATGTCTTAATTTAGTAGATGCCATAATTAATGCAAGGATAAGTTTCTCTAAGTGTGAATACCTGGATTCAGCATCAAGTAAACTCTTACTTACATAATAAACAGGATGTTGTGTACCTTGGTGATCCTTAACAAGGACCGCACTTACTGCTTTTGAGGATACCGCTAAGTATAAGGATAATATATCCCCCTTTTATGGTTTCATCAAGGCAGGGGCTGAGGATAGGTAATCCTTAAGAGCTTTGAGGGTACTTTCATGCTTCTCAGTCCATTCAAATTTCTTGTTCTTCCTCAGGATGTCATAGAATTCCTTGCACTTTTCTGATGATTTGGATATGAACCTGTTCAAGGCTGCGATCCTACCTGTCAATCTTTGCACATCCTTGGCATTGGCAGGAGATTTGATATTCACAATAGCCTTAATTTGCTCTGGACTTGCTTCAATGCCCCTCTTTGTCACCATATAGCCTAAGAATTTACCTGCTTTAACACCAAAATGACACTTGGAAGGATTTAGTTTCATATTAAATTTATCAAGGATATTGAATGCTTCCTCCAAGTCTTTAAGGTGATCCTCAGCTTTCTTGGACTTAACCACCATGTCATCTATATAGACTTCCATAGTGTGTCTGATTTGTTCCTTGAACATCATATTGACTAACCTTTGATAAGTAGCACCTGCATTCCTTAGTCCAAATGGCATAGCAATATAACAATATATACCAGTTGGGGTCATAAAGGTTGTATCCTCTTGATCAGATGGTTCCATCTGAATTTGTTGAAATCCAGATGAAGCATCCATAAAAGTCAACAACTCATGACCCGCGGTAGCATCCACCATGGAGTCAATGTGGGGTAATGGGAAAGGATCCTTGGGACATGCCTTGTTTAAATCAGTAAAATCGACACATACCCTCCACTTTCCATTTTTCTTTTGAACAACAACCACATTGGCTAACCATCTTGGATACTTAACCTCTCTTATCATACCTGCCCGAAGTAGTTTATCTACCTCCTCCTGGATAATAGCATTCCTTTCAGGTGCAAACTTCCTTCTTTTTTGATGTATAGGCTTGAATGACCTGTCAATGCCAAGCTTATGAGTAATTATATCCTTAGATATACCTGTCATGTCTTCATGCTTCCAGGCAAAGGTAGTTTTCCTTCTTTTAAGGAAGGATACTAGATCCTGTTCAATGTCGCTAAGGATCCCTGATCTTACGAAGATCCTGGATTCAGGATCATGAGGATCCATGAGGATTTCTTTTACATCCTGCTCTCTTGCCTCCAAGACATCTCTTGAAGGATACTTTAATTGCTATTGCTCCCTTGGTCTTGAGGCTGGCTTCATTGATGAGGTATAGCAATTCTTAGCTTCTTGTTGATCACTCTCAATTTTCACCACTCCCCATGGGCTAGGCTAGGAAGCTTCACGCACTGATGATATGTGGATGGGACTGCCTTCATGTCATGTATCCATGGCCTACCAAGGATAACATTACAACAAGATAAGCAATCTATAACACAAAACTTCTGATAAGAATGGAGTCCTTCAATATAGATAGGGAGTTTGATGTCCCCCAATGTGTTCTTGGTTTCCCCACTAAATCCCACAAGGACTGAGGATCTTGGGACAATATCAGACTCCGGGATATTCATCTTCTTGAGGACATCAAGCTGAATGATGTTCACAGAGCTTCCTCCATCTATAAGGATCCTGCGAACAAAATGATTAGAAATAAACAGGGTAATAACAAGACCATCATGATGAGGATCCTGAACATCAAGACGATCATCCTCATCAAAAGTTATGATCTTATCCTCGGTGACAGTGGACGTCCGGATGGGTCTGTCTCCATTATCCATCTTGGTTTCCTTGGCATGTCTTTTGGCTGCTGAGAAGGAAGTACCACAAATGTCTGATCCGCCGGATATGAAGTTTATAACTTGTGCATCTGCTGGAGGAGCAGGAGCCTTTTCTGGGATCCTTTCAGGATCCTGGATCCTTGACTTCTTTCGTCCCAAAAGCTCTTTTAAATGCCCCTTTCTTAACAAGTAACCAATTTCCTTTCTAAGTGCAATACACTCTTCAGTGAGATGCCCAAAATCCTCATGATATGCACACCACTTGGACTTATCCTTTGTAGCAGCTGGTTTATCACTTTTTCTCGGCCACCTAGCTTTCTCACCTAAATTCTACATTGCAAGGATTAGTTCATTGTTATCAACAGAAAAACAGTATTTAGAAATGGGAGGATAATCCTCATCATCTTCTTCCTGTTCCATTGCATGCACATTCTGGTTATCAGACTTGTTGTAGGACTTTGATTTGTTGTTCCTGAAGTAGGATCCTTGCTTTTCCTGTTTTGAGGATCCTGTCAAACTTTCCTGGATCTTTTTGTCATCCTCTAGGCGGATGAACCTAAGGGCCCTGGTTCTTACTTCGTCAAGATTCCTGCATGGGGTCATAACAAGATCATCATAGAACAATGAATCCCTAAGTAAACCCATTTTAAAGGCTTCTACAGCCGTAGCAATATCCAAGTTGGGAATGTCTAAGGATTCTTTACTAAACTTAGTGATGTAATCTCTATGTGATTCATTTTGACCTTGTGTTACCCTATATAGATCACTAGTTAATCGTTCAAACTTTCTACTACAAGAGAATTGACTATTAAACAAATTAACTAGATTAGCAAATGAAGTAATAGAGTAAGGGGAAGACTTAGCAGCCATTTAAGAGCAGATCCTGTAAGTGTGGATCCAAATCCCTTGCATAGACATGCTTCTTTTAACCTCTCTGGAATTGGATTGATCTCCATCCACTCCCTGTATTGGGCTACATGTTCCTCTGGATCCGTCGAACCATCATATAGCTTCATGGAAGGTATTTGGAACCTCTTGGGTATCTCAGCATCACAAATAGGTGGTGCAAAGCAAGATATCCTATGGCTACCATCTGCGATCTCAGGAATGGGCTTGACAACTCCTGGAACACTGGATATCATGTCCTTAAGCTTCTGTAACTCCCTGGCCATAGCCTGATTGATACCTGTATCCTGCATAGAGCCATGGTTAGTGTTATATGAATTATTAAAAGTGTTACCTCCCAAAGGATTCGTGTTTGGAATTCCAGATGTGAATCCATATTGACGGGACTCTGGTATGATTGAAGGACCAGAGGAAGCAATGGTCTGCATTGGTATGAAGTCTCCTTGATGAACATCCGAGCTTGGAGGCCGCATAGTTCTTAAGAATCCTGGATCCTAAAAGATGTTGGATCCTTGAGGCTGAGATGACCCTTGAACCTGAAAGGATCCTGGAATCATAAAAGATCCTTGGACCGGGAAGGATCCTTGGACCTGGGAGGATCCTTGGACTGCGTGCATTCCAAAATATCCTCCTGAGCTGACGAAGGATTCCTGATGCTGAAAAGAGGATCCCAATGGCTGAAAGTAGGATCCCTGAGACTGGGAGTGAGAGCTAAATGCCTGACTCATAGTTGTCGTTCCATAACGCCTTTCTGATGGACCACTTTGATACTGGATGCCCGAAACTGCCGATTGTAGGGTAGTTACAACTGGAGTGTCAAAATTCAATGACCTTGGCATCAGAGGAGAGTGATCCTCCACTGATTTCTTCCGTTTCTTGATATAACCAATCTTTTGGAGGATCCGTTCATTGGTTTTGTCCTGCTCTTGCATGCGATCCCTCATCTGCAAAATCAGATTAAAAAGATCATTAGTAGTAGGATTAGTGGAAACAGAACAAGTTGGTGGTTTTTGGAAAATGGGGGTTTGTCTCTTCGCAGCATTTTCATCATTCTTCTGGGATCCAGAAGGTGGTGGAGGCAAAGGAGGAACGCCTTGTGAAGAACTGATCGTCGGCATAGAGCTTGATGTGTTCTTTGCTGAGGAAGCCATTTGCTTGATTGTAACGAACCGAAATGATCACTAGAACAATAATTTCTCAAGAACGAAGCACCAATTGCCCCACGGTGGGCGCCAAACTGTTTTGGTCAAAAATCAAGCCAAGATAATGCAACCAAACTTTCTGCTGTGAGGCGTGATGCTTGAATCAATGAACAATGCTAAGGATCACTCAGAAATGAAATTAACAAGTGATACAAAGATTTGTACGAGGAAAAAGCCCTTGATCAAGAGTTGATCTCCGGCATAAAAAACCTCGGGTGATGGAAACTACCGATCAACAACTCAGATTAAACAAACAAGTTATTACAACTTTGGATGATAGCGAGCTAGTTACAAGGATCACTATAGTGTAATGTGCAAAAAGTGTGTAATCGCCAAGTGAATTGTCGAGAGCTGGTGAGAGCGGTTACGAGTGTGTGTGTTAAGCTAAAAATAGCCAAGAGTTCTAATTTAGCTCGCTATCCCCTTTTAAAAATGGAAAATCTCTAATATAACTAACTATCCGCATTTCATGCAAGTCCTCCACGAACTCCATAACGTCCACTTTAGTCATGCACGTGCGGAATAAAAAGGGAATATGCTCCAGGAATATCGCCAAGACCAAGTCCAAGCTCGTACTCCTGCAAAACAACATCATATTCAAAGCAGACAATCGTTAGTATAAGGATCCTTATAATGATCCATGATCCTGATCCTACAATACTCTCTGAGGATCACTAATTCAGACAGAATTGAGGATCCCTAAGCCCAACAGTAATTGAGGATCACTGATCATTGGAAAATCCTCCCCTAACAGTGGGTATGTTGGGGTTTTGTATACAAAATTTGTTACTGGAGGGGTAACATTTCCACAAGTCGGGTCTGACAGTACCACGGGTGATAATTGATATGACTTGGAAACAAATATAATTGCGAGATCGCCCTCAATACTGTACAATGGTTTTTATTAAAACTTGATTAAACTGGGATTCACTCACCAGTATTTTCCACTGACAAAATGTTTTTAAACGCGTTTCAGGTAACAAACTGTGAAAGCCAAATAGAAGCCAGCTGGACAGCACTGAAGGCTTGGAAAAGTGGCAATAAAGTTACCTAAAATAAAATAGATGTTTTTATTAAACAAAATAGGATTTATTCCTATGAAAATGTGTGTACTGCAAACTTGGGTTTTATCCCATGTGTTTAATATTATGAAAATGTGGTATTTTACTCTGATCCAATATTTCCTAACTACGGTCCTGATGAAAATTCCGCTGCTAAATTAGACAATACCAGATACCACCGAAACTGGCTCACGGCCTCCCGTTCCCGGGGATTAGGGATCGGGGGTTGCGACAGAAGGTGGTATCAGAGCTAAGCCACTGATTCAGCCACAGAAGTGTTCTGCTGACATCAAAATTCAATATGTTAGTAAATAAATTACGGGAATACGTGCATAATTGTATTTCTTGTTATGTGTTATTTGACTATTTGTTAGTTTACAGTATGAGCGACCAAGGACCATCTGACGCGTATCGTCAATTGTCTGGTTCGCCTAGAAGCGAAGGTACCTTCTCTTGTCAGCCTGCCCTCTCAGGGTACTCTTCTGATACGGAAGAAGGAATATTCGTGTTTAAGGCTCAGTCCGAGGAGCCATTTCCTCAGAAAAAGAGGGGATGGTTCAGTCGAGGGGCACACGAGCGTAGAAAGCGTATGAAAAAATTACAAGACCTGAGAGCACTAGCAGCAGCCAAAAGAGAAACCGATACCTATGCCCAGGAAATGATTAATAGGGGTATAGCCAACATCCATATCCTAGCAACCACTGCAGCTGACCCTAATCTGGAACAAATGATAGTGCCCCAACCACAACTACCAATCCCTGACCAACCAATGGAAATAGAAAACCCTGAAAATCAAGTAGAAATGCATGATTTCGACCCGGAGGAAATACCTAGGGTACCAACACCAAACCCCATATGTGACAACTCGAATTTCCAAGATTTCCATCTTCGCATTAATTGCACGTAAATTGTTTAAGTTGTATGTTTGTTAATATGTTTGTTAATATATGGTTGTATGAGCAAAATATATGTATGTGTATTGTTGTCAATGTGAAACCCTCTAGCCGAAAACCCCACTCATGAAATCACCCCTACTCCCCTCCACGAAAACCCTCCTGAATGAAAACACTCTAGTGTTTTCGTTAGAGGGTGGGCTAGCGAAAACATGGAATGGGCTTTGGCCCAGTATCGATTTAATATAGGATTTGTTTTATTAGTGCATGAAATCGGTAATTGGCAAAACCCTAATCACATATCCTCTCTCTCTCTCACTACCCTTGAAACCGACGGCAACCTCTAAGCTCTTTGGGAACCCTTGCTAGCCTCTTGTCATAACTGGTTAGTATATTATCTTGGTGATTGATTGTTGTAATGATTGTTATATCTTATTTGCAAACTGTTATGTGTATGGATGAAGTGCATGAAAGATGATCGACTGGTATGTGATGCTGTCTGTGGATCGAGTGATGATCTTGATTTCACAGCGATGTTATACGTGAAACTGTGGTCTTTGATTTGATTAATTGTGTGATGATTTAATAGTTAATGGTCAATGGAATCATGTAAACAGTAGGGGTAGGTTAATGATTGTATACTGTGATTGGACCAATATCTATTCAAGTCTTTCACGTGATACCTGCAGTTGTTTTAATTGAATTTGGACAGTCACATGGGATGGACACTCAATAGGTTATCACATGCAAACTATTAGTTCGAGATATGGATTGATTAATTGCCGAAAACTATACAATACAATTTAAATAGATTAATGCGACAGAAATTCCCATGATCTGATGTAAAAATCTGTTGTGTGATGTATAATGCTTAGGTTGATTTGATACTGATGATCTTGATTCGTTGTTGATTCGATGATAGGCGACTAGCATATTAGGGTTCTGTGTTTAAATCTTATGCCGTATATATGATGATCATGGCAGCTTGCAGATGATTTACGATTGAGTAATAATTGGATTGTATAATGAATTGGTAGATTATATTATTACATGTTTGGTCCGATTGAATCGTTGTTGGATAGCTATTAGGGTTTTGTGAAACTGTTATTGATGATGATGCACCCGGCGAAAACCCTCCACCCAACGAAGACCCTATCCCAACGAAAACACCTTGGGGATTTCGTCGCCCAAGTGTTTTCGGCCCAAAGTGGATTTCGGTCCATAGTGATTTCGCCATGCAAATGTTTTCGGCACATGTAGTTTTTGTAGCACAGTAACATTGTTAGCTTATCAAACCTGTTAAGTTATTAACTTTATTAGTTATTAACTCAGTTAGTTGATTTGCTTTGTTAGTTTATTATTCCTGTTAAGTGTGTTAACTCTGTTTAGTTTATTAACTTTGTTAAATATGTTAACCTTGTTAAATCAGTTAACCCTGTCCAGCATACTAATGAATAACCATGTTATAGCAAACTGTGAAAGACACTTATGTGAATGTGAAGCACGAATTGCATGAAATTGATTAATTGCTTACGTGATACATGAGGTTAACTGCCAAGCACCATGTGATGTTAGATTTACATGCGAGTCATTAAGAACGAAACTGGTTGTATATATACGTGCGTACTATAGGTCGTGATTGATTATTTGTGAGCGTGTATTTCTTTTGCATACCGAGCAAACCAAGGTGAGTTCACACTCTTACCAAGGCATGGGATTCCCCGGTTGGTTGGGAATGGGATTGAATGATTACTTGGACTTACATCACTACTAGACTACTTACCACGGTCCTCGGATTGGGAAGGATGCCCGTGCTAAACTCTACGTAAAGCCTACGTACTGTCCTCGGTTTGGGAAGGACACTAGTATTAAAACCTACGTAAATCCTACGTACCATTGTCCTCGGATGGGGAAGGACACCAGCGCTAAACCTACGTACTCGATACGTACTGTCCTCGGTTGGGAAGGGCACTTACGTAAAACCTAAGTAAACTCATACTTATTACTATCCTCGGTTGGGAAGGATACTTATGGATACAACTAGTCTAGTAACTTACAGTATGGGAAGCCCCCACTATTTGAACTTACAACATGGGACGCCCCCGCTAGATGAACATACAAATGGCCTAGTAATACACGGCATGGTTATAAACGAACTTACGATTTGTTAAACGAACTTATTACTGAACAATCAACTGTGAACTCGCTCAACTTTGTTGTTGACTCTCTGTTACATGCCTTGCAGGTCGTTAGGTATCTTTGGAGCTTGCATGGGAGTGGAGAGGAGTCGTTGTGGAACATGGACAGCTGTGTGCCATGCTAAACATTTGAAACATTTAAACTTATGTTGGGTTTACACATTTATGCTTCCGCTAAACGCTTAATTATATTATGGTTTTGAACACCTTTCGTATTGATGAATGACTTTTATTTATTACTTACAATGTTCAATATGATTGGTGGCTTGATCCTGGTCAGTCACGCCTCCAAGCGGTGATACTCCGCATGTGGTTTTTGGGGGTGTGACAGATTGGTATCAGAGCCATTGGTTATAGTGAACTTGGTTTTAATAAGGGAAACAGTTTTTGTTAAAACCAAACTATAACCTATACAGTGCTCAACGATCCACAACGACGCTTCGCTCGTCGTGCAAGGCTCAACATTCTAGGTGATACGATTTATGTTTACATTGCCTACTTGCTAGATTACATAGAACTTTGCTCATGGTATGCTTAGATAAACGTAGCAACTGTTAATTGAAAACACTTGTGTGTTTACTCTTTTCTGTCATCGCACCTTCGCGAACCTTTCTCACTCATATTTCCTTCGATGTGAAGATCATGAGTGGACGTGTGAACCTAACTCCAGCCCAGCTGACGGCTCTTATCAACGAACAAGTTACGACAGCACTCACAGCTGCCCAGGCAGGAGGTATAGCCTGCCATCACCACTTACTCTAGGATCTTTAGATCCTACTCTTGTAAACCAACACTCGTGCTTAAGTATGTTTACTCTTACGCACACGACAGGTCAACACGCTCAGCCACCTGTGTGCACATTCAAGACTTTTATGGACTGTCGTCCTACTACTTTCAGTGGCACTGAAGGGGCCGTTGGACTCCTCCACTGGTCTGAGAAGCTCGAATCGGTCTTCGAGATGTGTGAATGCCCTGAGGCTCGTAGGGTGAAGTACGCCACTGGTACTCTCGAAGGCACTGCGTTAACTTGGTGGAACGCGCAAGTTCAGATGCTGGGGCTGGCGGCTGCTAATGCCACCCCATGGAACGACTTTAAGGAACTAATCAAGCAGGAATACTGTAGTCGTGATGACATCCACAAGTTGGAAGTGGAGTTCTTTAACCTGAAGATGACAGGATCAGAGATAGAGGCGTATACGAAAAGGTCAAATGAGCTGGCCATCTTGTGTCCAACTATGGTGGATCCTCCCATCAAACGTATCGAGCTGTACCTCAAAGGCTTAGTACCAGAAATTCAAAGCCATGTGACTTCGGCTAACCTTGCTACCATCCAGGATGTTACTCGTCTTGCTCATCGTCACACAGACCAGGCAGTGGAACAGAACAGACTGCCTAAGCGTATAAGTGCTACTGCTACTACTACTACTACTGCTACTCCCAGTGACAATAAACGAAAGTGGGATGGAACCTCCAGCAAGGGTTCGACTTCAGTTCAGTCCCAGGCACAGCAGCGAAAGATTGTTGACTACCAGAGCCCTGGTCAGCAATCTTCTGGTAGTCAAGGGCAGGGTGGATATCGAGGAAACCTCCCGAAGTGCAACAGATGCAACAGACACCACAATGGTCAGTGCAACAAGGGTCGTTGGCAGAGGTGTCTCAAGATGGGTCATGAAGCTAAGGATTTGCAGGAGCTCACGACCTGCGAATCAGAATCATCAACAACAACCACCCGCTCCACAGAACCAGCAGCGACAACGAGGTAACAGGGGATGCTTTCAGTGTGGTGCTGAAGGCCACTTCAAACGGGACTACCCCCAGTTAAATCAAAATCCGAACAACAACAACAACAATAATCAGGGCAACGGGAATAACAACGGGGGTAATAACGACGGCAATGGTGCCAGGGGTCGAGTGTTCGTGATTGGTCAGGGTGATGCTTGGAATGACCCCAACGTTGTGATGGTTTCGACATCGTCATTGGGATGGATTGGTTATCCCAACAACAAGTAGAGATCCTATGCAAAGAGAAGATTGTTCGTATTCCCCGTTCTGGCAGAGAACCTCCCGAAATTCAAGGCGACAAGAGTGGTGCTGTAGTGGGCATCATCTCCTTCCTTAAGGCCCAGAAGTGTTTACAAAAAGGCCACACCGCTATTTTAGCACTTGTTACTGACGCATCATCGAAAGAGAAGAAGATAGAGGATATCCCAGTTGTACGCAACTTTCCTCAAGTGTTTCCTGAAGATTTACCTGGGCTACCGCCTCATCGCCATGTCGAATTTCAGATCGAGCTAGCTCCTGGACCAGCGCCCATAGCTCGAGCACCTTATCGCTTAGCCCCAACCGAACTGGAAGAACTGTCTAAGCAGTTGCAAGAACTCTTGGAAAAAGGGTTTCATTCGTCCTAGCTCTTCGCCCTGGGGAGCTCCAGTGTTATTTGTGAAGAAGAAAGATGGTACCTTTAGGATGTGCATAGATTACCGTGAACTCAACAAGGTGACCGTGAAGAATCGCTATCCTCTTCCACGCATTTACGACTTGTTCGATTAGTTGCAAGGGTCGAGCTACTATTCGAAGATTGATCTGAGGTCAGGCTACCATCAACTGAGAGTCCGGGACGAGGACGTCTCCAAAACAGCATTCAGAACACGCTACGGCCATTACGAGTTTCTGGTCATGTCATTCGGGCTAACAAACGCGCCTGCAGTCTTCATGGATCTTATGAACAGAGTGTGCAAGCCTTACTTGGATAGGTTTGTGATTGTATTCATCGACGACATTTTGATCTACTCCAAGAGTCAGGAGGAACACGAGCAGCATTTACGACTCATTTTGGAACTCCTTCGAGCAGAACAACTGTATGCCAAGTTTTCAAAATGCGACTTCTGGCTTCGTGAAGTCCACTTTCTAGGCCACGTGGTAAACAAGGATGGGATTCATGTTGGTCCATCTAAGGTAGACTCGATTAAGAACAGGCCTGCACCCCGTACACCAACAGAAATCTGCCAATTCTTGGGTTTGGCAGGATACTACAGAAGGTTCATCAAAGACTTCTCCAAGATTGCACAACCCCTCACCTTACTAACTCAGAAAGGCGTTATCTATCGTTGGGGTAATACACAGGAATCTGCATTTCAACACCTAAAGGATAGACTTTGTAGCGCACCTATTCTCTCATTGCCTGAAGGCACAGACGACTTTGTATTTTATTGCGACGCATCCATTCAGGGTCTTGGGTGTGTGTTGATGCAACGTGACAAGGTTATTGCTTATGCGTCACGTCAACTTAAGATTCACGAAAGGAACTACGCTACACATGATTTGGAGCTGGGAGCTGTTATTTTCGCACTTAAGATATGGAGACATTACCTGTACGGTACCAAGTGCACCATCTACACCGATCACAGGAGTCTCGAGCATATCTTCAAGCAAAAGGAGTTGAACATGCGACAACGTTGCTGGGTTGAGCTACTGAATGATTACGAATGTGCCATCAAGTACCATCCGGGCAAGGCCAAGGTGGTGGCCGACGCCCTCAGTTGAAAGGATACTACACCTAGGTGTGTACGAGCGTTACAACTCACTATTCAGTCTAGTCTTCCTTCACAGATACGAGATGCTCAGGTAGAAGCATTGAAACCAGAAAACGTCAGGGCTGAAGCTCTACGCAGCTCAAGGCAACGGTTAGAACAAAAGGCAGACGGCGCCTACTATGTAACAGGACGCATTTGGGTCCCACTCTATGGAAATTTACGAGAACTTGTAATGGATGAAGCACATAAGTCTCGTTACTCGGTACACCCTGGTTCAGATAAGATGTACCATGACTTGAAAACTACGTATTGGTGGCCTAGCATGAAAGCTCACATAGCAACTTACGTTAGCAAATGTTTGACTTGTGCGAGAGTCAAGACTCAATATCAGAAACCATCAGGCCTACTCCAACAACCGGAGATACCACAATGGAAATGGGAGCAAATTTCCATGGATTTCGTTACTGGCCTACCTAGATCTCAACGTGGAAATGATACTATTTGGGTGATCGTGGATCGACTCACAAAGTCTGCACACTTCTTGGCTATCAAGGAAACGGATAAGTTCTCCACTCTAGCAGACGTTTACTTAAAGGAAGTGGTTTCAAGGCACGGGGTGCCAACCTCTATTATCTCTGATCGTGATGCATGATTTACTTCAGAACTGTGGCAGGCAATGCACAAATCTTTTGGCTCACGATTAGTTATGAGCACAGCTTACCACCCGCAAACAGATGGGCAGTCTGAACGCACCATCCAAACCTTAGAAGACATGCTGCGGGCATGTGTTATCGATTTCGGCAACGGCTTGGAAAAACATCTCCCGTTAGTGGAGTTTTCGTATAACAACAGTTACCACACCAGCATTCAAGCCGCTCCATTTGAGGCATTGTACGGGCGTAAATGCCGATCACCTCTTTGTTGGGCAGAGGTGGGTGATAGTCAGATCACGGGTCCAGAACTTGTAGTAGACGCAACAGAAAGGATTGCTCAGATACGACAACGCATGGCGGCAGCTCGCGACCGTCAGAAAGCCTACGCAAACAACCGCCGGAAACCTCTAGAATTCCAGGTCGGGGACCGGGTTCAACTCAAAGTCTCACCCTGGAAGGGTGTGGTTCGTTTTGGAAAAAGGGGCAAACTTAATCCACGTTACGTCGGACCGTTTGAAATCATTGAGAAGATAGGAAAAGTAGCCTACAAACTAAACCTGCTCACAGAACTCAGTGCAGTTCACAACGTTTTTCACGTGTCGAATCTGAAAAAGTGTCTGTCAGATGAGACCCTCATAGTTCCTTTGAAGGAGCTCACTATCGACGATCAGTTGCGATTCGTCGAGGAACCAGTTGAAATCACGGACCGAGACGTTAAGGTCCTCAAGCACACTAGAATACCTCTTGTTCGAGTTCATTGGAACTCCCGTCGTGGCCCAGAGTTTACCTGGGAACGAGAAGATCAAATGAAACTCAAGTATCCCCAGTTGTTCGGAAACAATGCAACCACTACTGAGGCTAAAGCTACTACAGAATTTCGGGATGAAATTCCAAATCAACGGGGGGATGATGTGACACCCCAGGGAAAACCAGTAAACTATACAACACAACTAGCTTCCTCAGTAACCACGTGCTAAATTTCGGGACGAAATTTCTCTCAAGTTGGGGATAATTTGACAACTCGAATTTCCAAGATTTCCATCTTCGCATTAATTGCACGTAAATTGTTTAAGTTGTATGTTTGTTAATATATGGTTGTATGAGCAAAATATATGTATGTGTATTGTTGTCAATGTGAAACCCTCTAGCCGAAAACCCCACTCATGAAATCACCCCTACTCCCCTCCACGAAAACCCTCCTGAATGAAAACACTCTAGTGCTTTCGTTAGAGGGTGGGCTGGCGAAAACATGGAATGGGCTTTGGCCCAGTATCAATTTAATATAGGATTTGTTTTATTAGTGCATGAAATCGGTAATTGGCAAAACCCTAATCACATCTCCTCTCTCTCTCTCTCACTACCCTTGAAACCAACGGCAATCTCAAAGCTCTTTGGGAACCCTTGCTAGCCTCTTGTCATAACTGGTTAGTATATTATCTTGGTGATTGATTGTTGTAATGATTGTTATATCTTATTTGCAAACTGTTATGTGTATGGATGAAGTGCATGAAAGATGATCGACTGGTATGTGATTTTGTCTGTGGATCGAGTGATGATCTTGATTTCACAGCGATGTTATACGTGAAACTGTGGTCTTTGATTTGATTAATTGTGTGATGATTTAATAGTTAATGGTCAATGGAATCATGTAAACAGTAGGGGTAGGTTAATGATTGTATACTGTGATTGGACCAATATCTATTCAAGTCTTTCACGTGATACCTGCAATTGTTTTAATTGAATTTGGACAGTCACATGGGATGGACACTCAATAGGTTATCACATGCAAACTATTAGTTCGAGATATGGATTGATTAATTGCCGACAACTATACAATACAATTTAAATAGATTAATGCGACAGAAATTCCCATGATCTGATGTAAAAATCTGTTGTGTGATGTATAATGCTTAGGTTGATTTGATACTGATGATCTAGATTCGTTGTTGATTCGATGATAGGCGACTAGCATATTAGGGTTCTGTGTTTAAATCTTATGCCGTATATATGATGATCGTGGCAGCTTGCAGATGATTTACGATTGAGTAATAATTGGATTGTATAATGAATTCGTAGATTATATGATTACATGTTTGGTCTGATTGAATCGTTGTTGGATAGCTATTAGGGTTTTGTGAAACTGTTATTGATGATGATGCACCCGGTGAAAACCCTCCACCCAACGAAGACCCTATCCCAACGAAAACACCTTGGGGATTTCGTCGCCCAAGTGTTTTCGGCCCAAAGTGGATTTCGGTCCATAGTGATTTCGCCATGCAAGTGTTTTCGGCACATATAGTTTTTGTAGCACAGTAACATTGTTAGCTTATCAAACCTGTTAAGTTATTAACTTTATTAGTTATTAACTCAGTTAGTTGATTTGATTTGTTAGTTTATTATTCCCGTTAAGTGTGTTAACTCTGTTTAGTTTATTAACTTTGTTAAATATGTTAACCTTGTTAAATCAGTTAACCCTGTCCAGCATACTAATGAATAACCATGTTATAGCAAACTGTGAAAGACACTTATGTGAATGTGAAGCACGAATTGCATGAAATTGATTAATTGCTTACGTGATACATGAGGTTAACTGCCAAGCACCATGTGATGTTAGCTTTACATGCGAGTCATTACGAACGAAACTAATTGTATATATACGTACGTACTATAGGTCGTGATTGATTATTTGTGAGCGTGTATTTCTTTAGCATACCGAGCAAACCAAGGTGAGTTCACACTCTTACCAAGGCATGGGATTCCCCGGTGGGTTGGGAATGGGATTGAATGATTACTTGGACTTACATCACTACTAAACTACTTACCACGGTCCTCGGATTGGGAAGGATGCCCGTGCCAAACTCTACGTAAAGCCTACGTACTGTCCTCGGTTTAGGAAGGACACTAGTGTTAAAACCTACGTAAATCCTACGTACCGTTGTCCTCGGATGGGGAAGGACACCAGCGCTAAACCTACGTACTCGCTACGTAATGTCCTCGGTTGGGAAGGGCACTTACGTAAAACCTACGTAAACTCATACTTATTACTATCCTCGGTTGGGAAGGATACTTATGGATACAACTAGTCTAGTAACTTACAGTATGCGAAGCCCCCACTAATTGAACTTACAACATGGGAAGCCCCCACTAGATGAACATACAAATGGCCTAGTAATACACGGCATGGTTATAAACGAACTTACGATTTGTTAAACGAACTTATTACTGAACAACCAACTGTGAACTCGCTCAACTTTTTTGTTGACTCTCTGTTACATGCCTTGCAGGTCGTTAGGTATCTTTGTAGCTTGCATGGGAGTGGAGAGGAGTCGTTGTGGAACATGGACAGCTGTGTGCCATGCTAAACATTTGAAACATTTAAACTTATGTTGGGTTTACACATTTATGCTTCCGCTAAACGCTTAATTATGTTATGGTTTTGAACACCTTTCGTATTGATGAATGACTTTTATTTATTACTTACAATGTTCAATATGATTGGTGGCTTGATCCTGGTCAGTCACGCCTCCAAGCGGTTATACTCCGCATGTGGTTTTTTGGGGTGTGACACCATAGACCCAAATTACGACCCATGGTGGGACGACAATAGGGACTATGTGCAACGTTACCCAATACATGAAGACATGCCCATGCCAAACATAGGAGCCTACCCAGGTTTGGATCCTTTAGATCCCTATTACCACGATGTATACATTAGGGAGATTTTAGATAATCCTTACCAATTCCAGGCCCCTAAACCTCCATACCAGGAGCCCGCACCCCAGATTCCGAACCCAGTCCTAGAACCTGCACCCCAATGAGTGCAGACAATGTACAAGAACTTAGGACATTTGGAGAGGAAATTTTAGAGAGTAGTGAATGAATGAGACAGGTGGGAGAGCGACTCGTCTGGAAGTATGACGAGCGCAATATGGATTTCTGGATGAATCCATATCCATGAATGTGATGGTGGAAACGGTAATAGTAATAATAATAATAAAATAAAATAAAATATGTGTGTACGGATGCCTACTATTATTAGTGTAATTTTATTTCAGTTGGTATTGTAATTTTAATTTCAGTACTGGTGTGTAATAGATGCATATTATATGAATAGAGTAAAGTCGCAATGATCGACGCTTTTGACCAAAATGCGTGTCATGTGATTAACCATATTAAATATTATTTTATGATATTAATATGTGGTAAATGTTTAAAATTCAGATGGCCGACGAAGGAAATCAAGAAAATCTGAATGACGATAACCAGAGTAACATTAACTTGGTTAATGAGAATCCTAGCATCAATAACAATGGGAACCAAATGGACAATAGTGCCGTCCAACATATAGTGGCACAAGGAATCATAGATGCAATGCCATTTATTATTCAAACGGTTCAAGAAGCGAATAATAAATGTAAACATAGCAGTAAGCGACCAATTGAACCAGAACACAACGTGAACAATGGACCCGTACTTCAAGTGCCCATTCCCAAAAGAAGAAGAACCATGCCATATGGTTGTTCTTACAAAGAATTCTGGTCCTGCAAACCAATAGAATTCTCGGGCAATGAAGGACCCATTGCAACTCTACGTTGGATAGAAAAGACTGAGGCTGTTTTAAAAATAAGCAAGTGTGCTGAAGAAGACAAGATAATGTTTGCTTCTAATCTATTTAAGAACTCAGCCTTAGAATGGTGGAACACTGTCCTCCAGTCTAGAGGAAGTGATAGGGTTTACAACATGGAATGGGAGGAATTTAAGAATATGGTAGAAACAAAATGTTATCCTCCTAATGAAAAAGAATAGATAGCGAATAAGTTCCTGAACCTTAGGATGACCAGGGTAGATAGTAAGGGTTATACTACCACATTCTTTGAATATGCTAGAATAGTACAAACCCTTGCATCACCTGAACCAGTATTAATCTCCCGTTACATCTGGGGGTTAATTTGAGAGATTAGACATGTAGTCAAGGCAGCTAGACCTCAAACTATAGAAGAAGTTGTAGAACTAGCAAACACCTTGACAGATGAATTAATCTGTACTAGAGAAGAAGACCAGAGGAGAAACCTAGCCCAAAGATTTACCCAAGAATTCCGTTCTGGGAATTATAACCGTAGAAATATGGGTTCTACCTCTGCACCATTCTGCAAGGTCTGCAAGAAAAAGCATTCGGGAAAATGCTCCACTCACTGCAATTTCTGTAAGGCACCAGGACACAAGGAAGAAGATTGCAGAAGAAAATCCAGTAATGGACTATGCTTCAATTGTGGAGAAAAAGGTCACATTAAGCCGAACTGTCTGAAATTGGCTCCAGCTGCGAACAACAGGAACACTAAAAATGCTAGAGCATTCGTTCTAACTACAGATGAAGCCAATATGATTCCGGACGTTATAGCCAGTACGTTTTTAGTTAATGATGTTTTTGCTAAAGTATTATTTGACTCTGGTGCAAACCAAAGTTTTATTAATACTTCGTTTTGCAAACTTTTAAAACAATCATTAACTAAACTACCACAAGAATGTTTAGTAGAGAAAGCAAATGGAGAAACAGTTAGGATTTCTGAAATCTTGTAGAGAGCAAGAATAGAGTTTTTAAATCAAAAGTGTATGGCAAACCTGTATCCCATGAATCTGGCAGGATTTGATGTCGTTTTAGGAATGGATTGGTTAATAGCCAATAAAGCCAGTATTTTATGTGATCAAAAGTCAATTCAAATAGATTCACCAAAAGGTGAAAATATCACTATTAAAGGAGATAAGCCCTCTAGATCCACTAAATTCATCTCTGTGATGAAAACTGCAAGTTATATAAGAAAAGGATCTATAGTGTATTTGATTTCTATAATCACTAACACTAAAGGAAAAGAATTAAAAGACATTCTAGTAGTGTCTCAGTTTTCAGATGTATTCCCAGAAGAATTACCAGGATTACCGTCAAACAGAGAAGTTGAATTCAGAATTCACCTGTTACCAGGAACGGCACCAATTGCCAAAGCACCTTACCGTTTGGCACCCGCAGAAATGCAGGAACTGAAGAAACAATTAGACGAATTACTGGAAAAAGGATTCATACAGCCGAGCTCATCGCCGTGGGGAGCGCCAATTTTATTCGTTAAAAAGAAGGACGGATCAATGCGTATGTGCATTGACTACCGTGAATTGAACAAGGTCACGATTAAGAATCGGTACCCATTACCAAGAATCGATGATCTGTTCGATCAACTGCAAGGAGCTCGATTTTTCTCTAAAATCGATTTAAGGTCATGATATCATCAATTAAAGGTACAGGAAGAGGATATTCCTAAGACCGCCTTCAGAACAAGGTATGGCCATTATGAATTTACTGTCATGCCATTTGGTTTAACCAATGCCCCAGCCGCATTTATGGACATGATGAACCGAATATGTAAGCCATATTTGGATAAATTCATAATTGTCTTTATAGATGATATTCTCATATATTCTAAAAGTAAAGAGGATCATGCAAAACATTTGCACTCACTTTTAAGTCTATTAAGAAAGGAAAAGCTTTATGCTAAATTTTCAAAATGTGAGTTTTGGTTAGAACAAGTACAGCTTCTTGGACATTTAGTCAACCATGAAGGAATTCATATGGACCCAACAAAAATTGAGGCAATTACTAAATGGAAAACCCCTGAGTCACCAACCGAGGTTAGAAGTTTCTTAGGATTGGCCGGTTACTATAGAATATTTATTCGAGATTTTTCTAGAATAGCCATTCCTTTAACTAAGTTAACCTGTAAATCCATTAAGTTTGAATGGGGACCAAAACCGGAAGAAGCTTTTAGAATTCTTATGCAAAGATTAACCCATGCACCCATACTAGCATTACCAGAAGGAACTGAAGACTTTGTAGTCTATTGTGACGCTTCCAAACTAGGTTATGGATGTGTATTAATGCAACGTCAAAAGGTTATAGCTTACGCCTCTAGACAACTTAAGAATCATGAAGAGAATTATTCAACCCATGATCTGGAAATTAGGAGCAATAATTTTTGCTTTGAAAATTTGGAGACGTTACCTTTATGGTAGTAAGTTTACCATATTCACTGATCATAAAAGTTTAAGGTATGTTTTCGGGCAAAAAGAGTTGAATATGAGACAAAGACGCTGGATAGAGATGCTTAGTGATTATGATTGTGATATCCAGTATCATGAAAGAAAGGAAAATGTAGTGGCTGATGCTTTAAGCCGAAAGTATCATGAAAAGCCAAAAAGGGTACGTTCTCTTAAATTAAATCTACAAGTAGATTTAAATGATCAAATTAGAAAAGCACAAGAATCAGTAATCAAGGGTGATACTGAAAAATTAAAAGGTATGATTAAGGAATTAGAACAAGGAACATATGGAATTTGGAGATTCCATAAGAAGAGAATGTGGATACCTAAATTAGGAAACCTACGTCATCGTATATTAGAAGAAGCCCATAAGTCCAGATATACGATGCATCCTGGAAGTGATAAAATGTATCAGGATTTAAGAAATAATTTTTGGTGGATAGGAATGAAAAAGGACATAGCAGCTTATGTTTCAAAATGTTTAACATGTTCACAAGTTAAAGCTGAACACCAGAAACCCTCAAGTCTATTGCAACAGCTAGAAATGCCAGTGTGGAAATGGGAATTAATAACAATGGATTTTGTTACCAAATTACCCAAAACAAGGAAAGGTAATGATACAATCTGGGTGATTGTAGATCGGCTAACCAAGTCAACCCATTTCCTACCAATGAAGGAAACTTTTAGTATAGAACAATTAGCCAAACTGTAATAGAATTTTCTTATAATAATAGTTATCACACAAGTATCAACGCTGCACCATTCGAATCACTTTATGGACGAAAGTGCCGAACGCCAGTCTGTTGGACAGAAATTGGGGAAAAACAACTATCTGGACCTGAGATAGTGCAAGAGACAACCGACAAGATTATTCAAGTCAAAGAACGATTAAAAACAGCACGTGATCGACAGAAGAGCTATGCTGACAACCGACGAAAACCATTGGAATTTCAAGTAGGAGACAAAGTATTATTAAAAGTCTCTTCTTGGAAAGGAGTAGTAAGATTCATCAAAAGAGGAAAGCTAAGTCACAGGTATATTGGACCTTTTGATATTATTAGAAAAATAGGACCTGTAGCCTATCAGCTACAATTGCTAGAGGAAATGGCAGGAATACATGATGTATTTCATGTATCTAATCTCAAGAAATGCTTAGCTGATGAATCGCTAATGATACCTCTTAAGGATATAGAGGTAAATGAACAACTCAAGTTTGTAGAAATGCCTCTACAGATTGAAGACGGGAAAGTTAAGAATCTCAAGCATAAGAGATTAGTTCTGGTCAAATTAAAGTGGGACTCCAAAAGAGGACCTGAGTACACATGGGAGCTTGAATCAGAAATGCAAAGGAAATATCCACACCTGATCCAGTAGATCTCGAGGACGAGCTCTAAAACAAGGTGGGGAGGATATAACAACCCTCATAAATTTTCCGACACCCTAATATATTTTAAAATATCCCAATATGTCCCAAAATACACCCCATACGTGAAAACGGGCCCCGAATACCTTAAATATTATTAAAATTAATTAAAAATGAAGTTTTTAGGATTGAGGCAGGCCGCGTAGCCCTTGGGCTAAACCTTACGCGGGCCGCGTGAAGGTGAAACCTGGGCCGCCACGTGGCCCAACACATGTCGAGCCTACTAGCTGATCCGGATCGCCTATGCCGTTGACCAGAGTTGACGCGGGCCGCGTAGGCCTTTGCCTACTCTTACGCGGGCCGCGTAAAAGTCGAATTCAGGCCCTATAAGTAGAGGCCATCGGATCTTCAGTCAGTTCGTCCCAAAACTTTCTTTCTCACTTAATTTCTTAGTAGTAGGCATTATACTCGGGTCTAATAGCCCCCTAAATAACGAAGATCTGCTCCGTTGTAAATATCATAACCCCTGGATACATATTAGATACTCTGCCCGAGTGATCTAGGGTTCCGTAACGGCTGTCGTGGTTCTGCCCGACGTAGTCGTTGGAATGTCATCTCGGGGAGGGTATTACTAATGTTAAAATGGGTTATTCTACTAACACGTGTGCTTTTGTGTAAATTATAGATAATTCTCAGGAAACCCTAAAGGCTAATCTAAGACAACAATGTGAGTTGATCCGCTTTTTGTAAACTTTTTGTTAACTGTTTTTACAAAACCTCATACGATTAATTATATATTAAACAGTTATTGAGTATTTGTAAGGATACAATTATCGTGGGTATGTTGGGGTTTTGTATACAAAATTTGTTACTGGAGGGGTAACATTTCCACAAGTCGGGTCTGACAGTACCACGGGTGATAATTGATATGACTTGGAAACAAATATAATTGCGAGATCGCCCTCAATACTGTACAATGGTTTTTATTAAAACTTGATTAAACTGGGATTCACTCACCAGTATTTTCCACTGACAAAATGTTTTTAAACGCGTTTCAGGTAACAAATTGTGAAAGCCAAATAGAAGCCAGCTGGACAGCACTAAAGGCTTGGAAAAGTGGCAATAAAGTTACCTAAAATAAAATAGATGTTTTTATTAAACAAAATAGGATTTATTCCTATGAAAATGTGTGTACTGCAAACTTGGGTTTTATCCCATGTGTTTAATATTATGAAAATGTGGTATTTTACTCTGATCCAATATTTCCTAACTACGGTCCTGATGAAAATTCCGCTGCCAAATTAGACAATACCAGATACCACCGAAACTGGCTCGCGGCCGCCCGTTTTCGGGGATTAGGGATCGGGGGTTGCGACAGTCTATTACCCATAAGTCTTATTAAGAGAGCTCATAAAAGAGACGGGTTATAATTGATGACCATGTACAACTGCATATCGTACTATGAATGACTAACTATTAATTAATTGTCCTTATCAGTTTGATTTTGTATGTATCTAACATATGTTCTGCCGGTGTAATGACATATAGACAACTATAAATACAAACCAAACATTAAAGGGCTTACTTATTTTGATCATAACAATTAGGTTTTAAATTAAGGCTATAGTATGACTAATGGGGTCTTGAGTCGCATAATGATTCAACGACTGTATTTCTCTGCTATAGTTCTTGTTTAAGGCTAAAATGAGTATTAACTTCTGATCAGACTTATCTAATACTCATGATAAATGATTATTCGGCTAAGTGGGAGAATGTAAGATTAAATATTTATTTATTTATATTTAATCTAGTAGCCATCATTATCATTTATATAATATAGATCAAAATATATAAAACCTATAATATAATTAGTTGGTAATTGTTGATGGGCCATATTACCCTAATTAACTAATTGGGTTTCCCCTTGGGTGTATATAAGGAGTTTACTAGAGAGGGATTAGGGTTAGACATTCATAACATCAACACTAAAATCGCCCCTCCTCTCTCTCCATTACTACGAGTTCTTCAACCCTAAAGAATTCGGTACTACCATCAAGAAGATACATCCTAAAGGGGAACCGAATCAATCTGACGAACATGACGTCTAGTTCATTCTCTGATGTGGTTACTGGCTCATCAGGTACACAATCACTATTTGTTTTCCATTACATGTTTATTGAATTGATCAACATTATGTACATTGCCGGCATATCAAAAGCCACCATGTTTTCTTCCACACCAACGTGTCGTACTAGGCTTGGACATATGGCTATGCAAGCCGGCTTATAATACGCTGAAGGGTGTATCATACGCCGCAATCATGTCATTTTTTGACTTGTTTCCAATCTTTGAATTTGTTATAATATGTCCAAACCAAAAAAAAAAACCCACATGACAATGATTTTTGTACCATTTTAAAACTGTTAGCCGGTTCATGACAAACACGCAATGCAAGAACCTAACCATTTAATTCAAAACATTGTTGATATTAAGTTTTGGGTCACAAATCATTATGACTTCTTTGGATACATAACTTACTTGATACTTGTGTATCCTTTGAACCCAATTGGCATATTTCAACCCGGTGGTTACACAATTATCTGTGTGACGACATGTTTTCGACCCGGGGCAACAACCTATGTGATCCATTTCAACTGGTTGATCACACAACTACTAATGAGCTCCATAGCCCAACTGAGACTTTGCACTTTGTTTAATTTTGGCTCTCAATCACAAGTCTTGTGTATATTAATAAAATGTTCGCAATACACTTTACAATTAAATATAAGTCAATTTAGTTATAAGACATAACATACAAACATATATTTCTTACTTGGATTATGTAACACTCACCTTTGCCCACAAGATTAGTTAATTCTTCTATTCTTTCACTAGTTCGTTGACTTCCGAAAGTCAAACATACTTCAGGTTAATATGACAAGTTCATTGACATACTAATCAGTTTCATTAAATATGGGTCAACTTAACTTAATATGCTTATAACCACTCTTTTAGACAAGTTCACTAAAAATGTCTAAGATCACTATAAATATTGGGCTAATTTACGACTTACAATTAGTCGTATCATCAAGATTAACCCTAAATCACCACATGGTTAAGGATGACGATTGGACCCAAACCTGATGGGTAACAAGAAACCCATCACGGTAATTGGGTGTGGGACCGAGGTTAGGGTTAGGATTAGCTTTTATTTTTTTCACGGGTTTGGGATTTGGTGATATACCCATTTACCCGACCCGATAAGGCATACTCGTTTACTTGATTGTATACCTGATATATATTTTCTTTTATTTTTAAATATGTATGTATGTATGTATATATATATATAGGGTAGGGTTCATGCGAGAACCACCCTTATTGCGAGAACCGCGAGAACCAATGTGAACAGGGGGCAATTTTGTAAATACATACAACTTTTAAATTAGTCGCTCCTCTCCCTGCATCCTATACTACTGGACTTCAAACAAAAAATAAATCACAATCTATCAAGTATTCATGTCCGACAATCCCCCAAGCATCATCAATCTGCGATTCATCATAGCGATTCATAAAAAAATCAAGTTCGTCACTTCACAATATCAGCAATTCGTCATGAAAATTCGTCGTATGTTCGATATTAGTGCAATATGAACATAATCATCGATCGCACATTCGTCTTCGATTCGAAATTAGGGCAAAACGATCATAATCATCAAGGTTTGTTGTACAAATAAGGATAATTTGAAGAATATATGTCGTCTAACGGAATCACGATTCTCTGTTGCACCGTTCTGTGAATTTGTAAGTGCATACATTTTGTTTTGTAGTCGTATATGACAATACAACTCTTAATCATCGATTCAGATATGTTATTATGTGATTATGACACTTAAGCAGTCGTTTCATGTCTGTTTCATATCTGCATTATTGAAAATTGTGTTATATATATGATTTTTTGAGTGAACAGGGGCGAATGTTGTGATAGAACTATATGTAATGAGGTAGTTATGTGTTTGTTCATATAGTTTTTCTTGCTGAATAATGTTATGTGAATAATGCTAGATATGATGGGCAACACGAAATTTGATTTTGTAAGTGTTAGGGTTTTTTTTACTGAATTATAACTGTTAATAAGTTATGTCATGTTAATGCACATGTGCATAGCTATAGTTATGCACATGTGCATATTTTGATAGAATATGCTTACACAGAACAAGATAATAAGGTAATGTTGTGATCTATATAGATATGCATATGTGCATATTTTCTGATAGAATAGGCTTACACATAACATGTTGATTAGGTATAATTGTGTGATACATAGTTATGCACATGTGCATAGCTTGACAGAATATGATTACACATAACAGGATAATAAACTAAATTTGTGATCTATATAGTTATGCACATGTGCATAAATTGTTATAATAGGTTAATATGCACGTGTGCATAGTTTGCAATAATAGTTTAACAAGGTAGATAATGTTGATGCATATGACTTTGAATAGGAGTCTCACCTATGCATCAATGATCTGTAATCGGTATTTAGTTTTATTTAGGTATTTTTTGGTGTGTTATACAGTTATGAGAACGTGTATTTCATCTTGGAATATGTTAATAAGGTATAATTGTGTGATATATAGTTATGCACATGTGCATAGATTGACAGAATATGTTAATATGCACATGTGCATAGTTTGTCAGCATAGGTTATTAAGGTATTTAATGTTTATTCACGTGTATATAATGATGCATGTGTGCATATCTTATATGTTGATCATAAATTAATGTTGATACACATGTTCATTGTAGATAATCGATGGAAAAAAATACATGGATTAACAGATGAAAGAGTTAAGCAGATGTTAGACGAAGAGGCGTTGAAGCAATAGGAATGATGGGGTGTGCTCAACAACTTGAAAAAGGAACAGACAATATGATGTTATGGATGTTATATGTGGATGATTCAAGGACATGAAACACGTAGTGTTTTTTTTTTTTTGGGCAGTAGTAAGTGGCTAACTGATGTGGTGTGGGTATATTTGGTTGACAGTAGTTGTATAGGATAAATTATGTATGGATGCACATGTGCATTATTCAAAATTAGTAATCATATGTCGATGTATTATGTATATCAAAGGATGTATTATGTATATTAAAGCAATGTATATACGTATCAAAGCGTGCTGGTATGTTGTTAAAAAATATGTATGGGTGCACGTGAGCATTATTAGAACACGTATATTGGGCGTGTGCATATTTTTATTCCGTATCAAATAACCATGTTAAGTTAAACAGAAAAAACATGTATGCACATGTGCATCTTTCTGTCAATACATTAAGTTTGGTAATGCACATGAAAACAACTAAAAAACATAATCAAAATGTAAATTTGATAATCCGCATCATGACAACTAAAAAATACAGAATCAAAGTGAATACTGATTGGAATTTGTTTATCGTCATAAATAGTTAATTCAATAATCATAAATTTGGGTTTGGTCAATTTACGACGTCTGGTTGAACATCTAAGAACGATTGTAGCTCGTTATCAACTATAACGTAATCAAAATAAAAGTCTTTGAGGTTGGTAAATTAGGGTTTCATTGTATGTAGTATAATGTATGACTCACGTTAACCGATAAATAGACGTACGTCTCTCGTATGTCTCTGGAACAGTTTTTGAAATCTTCTCTCGTCTGCATCACCCTTATCATCCTATATTTTTTCAAATGTATACATAATATAATTGTCAATATAATGCACGTGTGCATAATGTAATTATCAACATAATGCACACGAGCATTATCAATTTATATATAACGACATTTTTTAACATAACAAGATGCCATATATTCAAAGCATAACTTTAGACATGAACTAGAGAAGTACACTTACAGTAAACATATAAACTCCTATTTTTCTATTACATTCACACCACTGGTGTACCACTATTCAATCAGTAAATTCTCCATTTTGGCTATGACTTTCATCCACAACAGAGTACACTCATTGACTTATTCCAGTCTTCTAGCATTTGAAAGCACGACTTTGAATACCTTCTCATTTCTGCTCGACCATATGATCCATAATGTAACCATCACTATGCAGTTGACTGCCTTTTTCTTCTTCTTAGAAATATTCAGCTTCCAAGAAAAAAGAGATAATATATGCCACTGTTGAGTAAGAATGTAAATTTTTTACTCCCAGCCATGCTCTAGCCATGCTCTGACCATCCACCATAGCGTTTTCGACATCAAACACGGAATGAGGATGTGTTCAACAGTTTATTGCTCATATCCGCAAACTGGGCACAATGTGTTGCTGATATGAATCCCCCTTTTTTACAGCTCTGTCTTTGTCGGTAACCTGCCTTCGACGCCTTTCCATGCTAACATATTGGCTTTAGGCGTAGCCCAACCGTTCTAGGTCATTACAAAGCCACTCGACGGGTCCCCGCTTGTGACACACAAATCCTATCTAACGGGTTTAACATTGAAGGTCGGCTTATTATTCCGAGTGCCAACCCAACCCATATTGACCGTCTTCATTCGGGTGTCTCTCAGCAACACCAAAAGCTACATAAACTCCACCAATGCCTCCCCGGTTGTCGGATTGTTCTTCCATTGCCAATCCCACACAGTTACCTCCCCTAATTTTTTGTAGTTGTCAGCCACCCAAGCCCCTTTGTTTGCTGCCATCCTGTACATAATTGGATAGTCATCCATAAGGCACTTGTTCAGAATCCATACATCAACGACATAGTCTAATTTTCAATATAATGCACATTTGCATATAATTTAATACAATATCATTTACAATCAACATAATGCACATGTGCATATAATTTAACACAACATCATTTACAGTAAATATAATGCACATGTGCATATCATTTAATATAATATCATTTACAAAGTATATACATCAACTAGGTTTTTACCCAGGATTGCTTCCCGGGCTCGGGAAAGTTATTTAGATTAATTAATTACCATTGGTTATTAATACGACCGCATTACATCAACCATCTTATACTGTTATTAATACGACCAAAAGTCAATCAGATGTTGACCAAAAGTAAAACGGAGTATATTGTTTTTAGTTCACAACTCCACATTGTTTCCGTTAGACATGGAGCTAATAATTTACATGTACATATATAGTTTTAGAATCACAACTTCAAAACTAAACAAACAAGTCTAGTATCAGTTTCGAAAAGCAAACAACTACAACCCGAAAATTTAGTTCAATGTATGCTTCTGCATTTGCCTTCTTCAAACCACAAACATTCATCCGAACATAAAAAACTTTTTACCTTTCACAAAGTTAAGTGTAAATGCTTGACCTGAAACCATGCCTTTATCTCTCACAAACTTTCTCATTCCTTGCAGATAATATCTTGGTTGACCTCGAGATGAACCTATAGCAGCTTGAATATTCCAAACATCACCTGCCACGTCCACAATCTTCAAACCCATCTTACGATTCAGTCCAAGATCTTCAGCCTGTTTTTTAAAAAGGTGCTATAACAAACAACGAACAATTCAATAAACAAAGAATTAACACATCTTTAAAATCTGACTAAAGTATTATATATTAGTAAACTCATCATCACAAACTTACAAAATGACCGTCCACACGGAAAGAAAGAGGTACGGTCTGATCATCTTCATTCCCAACAACCATACCACTATTATTGACATCAACGACGTCCTGTACAGCTTCACTATCTGAACTCAACACAATCTCTTCTATCACCTTTTGTTTAACAACAGCACAAACCTCAGGTGGAAGCACTAAATCACAGGTAGCACAATTGAAAACCGTGATATGAAAAGTCTGAAGATCTATCATCTCAAAGACAATGAGATGATCAGCAGTTAATGACAAGTCATTCTTTATCTCCTTCCATCCGGTAATTATGTAAAGTTCATTGTTGATATCTTCCACCCCTACAGACCAGTTCTTGTTTTCAGATCCTTTAATAACGACTGGATATGAAGGAATAGTGTTTAACATCTTGTGATGAACAAAAGAACAATTAATACTCTACAATCAGAATAAAACACATTATATAGTACATTAGTAAAAATATATCAGAAAATTAAGTAAAAAATAAAACACAACAAATAAACAATTGTATCTCCAATAAAATTACATGATGAATAATATTCGAAGTTACATACCACAAAATCTTCGTTACCAGATGGTTTGTAGTAAAACTCTTCACAAGGAGAAAGAGCAATGTCTTGATAAAAATACAATATTCTGAAACTTTGTAAAGCTTCTTCATAATGAAATATCAACCATGAATCTGAAGGTATTTTCAAACTGTCTACCAATTGACACCAACCATTATAAAAATAATATATGCCATTGCTTAGGGGATAGATCTTGACTTTAAAAACATTTCCAGCTGTGGTTCGGATATTTGTATTTCCAATTGGATAATTAAACTGTTGAATCCAATTTTGATACTGTTTTGGCAAAATCTAAGCATAAATAAAAGAAACACTTTTATTGCTAATTATCATACCAAAAAATTAAAATTAAGTGTTAAACTAAGATCGGATAAAACTACTAACCAAACATTTCCTTTTACTGCTTTGAAGGTAACACGGAAATCCATAAATCATTCTCACATAAAACTGTAACAGTATCAATCATATATAATCAAAATCAATAACATTAAGAAACAAATGAATACAATGCATTAAGGTATGCAATACATCTAAATAAAAGATGATACAACTAATATATATCAAAATAACAATAGACAACATCAAAAAGGTGAGAATACATGTAATTTCTTATCATATCGAAATATATATATATTTTTACATCAAATCATATAATTAAAACTTAAAATCTACTTTTCCGATTAAGTATCACAAATATACAAGAACGATCAACAGCTGTATAAATTGTATAGAAAAACAGGATGGTGACTTGTGTCTATTCAAAAGAAAAACTTAAAAACAGTATACCAAGTACTAATCAAAATAAATTCAACTTTTTTAAATACACATGAGAATACATCAGATGGTATATCATAAATCAGAATAAGATAAATACATGAGCAAAGTGAAATCCAATAAAATCAACAATAGATAACACAAATGGTAGATACAGGAAATGCAGATCACTTTTTTTAGAAACATATATGTCTATCATAACATGCATAATAACTACATATTAATCGGATATAAAAAAAATTAGGACTATCAAAAATTGTTCAAGTATAAGCCGCAACAATAAACGCAATCATAACCAACAATGGATTGAAAAAAAAACAGGGACATACATGAATACACTACCGTCGACTACAACTTCTTCATTTAAATAGCAAGAACTATAATCGCCCAAAGAATTCATAACTAAAAGAATAAACATAAAAAATACAAAACAAATCAGATTATTTAACAATACCTTTATTATTATACAAGATGATATTGATGAAGATCGAAAGAAATCGAAGAAGATGACAGATTTTGTTGGAGAAAGTGTAGAAAGAAACGTGGAGAGAGAAATGAACCGAGATTTTCTGAGGATCTTTAAAATGTTAGAAGTTTAAAAATATCCCATGTAACCGGGTCGGATAATCCCATTTTTTCGTCAACATCTGTTTGACTTTTGGTCAACCGCTGTTTGAGTTTTGGTCAACATCTCATTTAGTATTCAACAGAAATTTGGATAAGTCAATCAGTGGTTTGAAAATCTGTTTGACTTTTAGTCAACAGATGCATGGAAACCCATGTTAGATTGAACAGTGTTTTGAACAGATATTTAAACATCTGTTTAGACCTAAACAGATGTTGGGGCTTAAACAAATGTTTGGCGTTCTATATCAGTTGTTTGGACTTAAACAGATGTTTGGATTTAAACAAATGTTTGGCCATAAACAGAATTTGCCAATAAAGATATGTTTGGCCTTAAACAAATGTTTGAAGTTAAACAGATGTTTGCTCATAAAGAGATATTTGGCCACAAACCAAACATCTGCTTGAGGTCAACATCTGTTTCACTATTCGCCAACATCTGTTCGACTTTTGGTCAACATCTGTTAAAATATAAACACTGTTAACATAAATTACAAATAATTAGCTAATAGACGGCACACAATTAGCAACTTAAATCATCAAGACCCTTAACAATTTGACCATATGATTTAATCATGTGTTTTATATTAGATGGGTCAACTGAAAAAGAAAATTCACTAAAAGGATAACAAATTAAACAGCTCAAAAAAAGCTCAAAGAGTATTTTTACTACAAAACAGGATTAACAAACAATGCCAATAGTGAAGTCAACCATGTTTCTTTCACCTTTGACTTTCAAAGTCAATTCAGTTACTTACCAAATTCACAAATACATAAAATTTCTTACATAACCGCAAACATTACCACACCTAGTAATCTTAACTCTGCTATAAACTGTAAAACACAAACCCAAATATCACATTTCCATTGTGAATCTTTATTGCCTCATCAAAAATTCCCTGACTTGCCCTTTGAATTGTAATTCAAAGTCCAGCGAATCTGTATTAGGATCTCCTGATTTGTAGCTTTTTTGGCATAGCTGGAACCACTGCTTCAGGGTAAACAGGCTTTTGGGGAACATTAGGATCTTTCTTTCTTAATTCTTCCAGCTTTTTGTAAGAGAAAAACACTTTATCCTCTTTCCACCTTGACACTTGGTTCTTTGACCCAAAATTAGCTGTTATTAACTCTTCTTTCATTCTCTTTAGCTGCAGAGACCTATCTGGTACATTTTTCTTAAACTTTGCCCAGATAGGAGGAGTCTGCTTCACCTTCTTTTTGATCATATCATGAATTCTGGTTGTTTCACTTTCTAGCTCACTGATGGTCCATTCTTTGTACTTGTACTTTTCTCCCTTGTATGTTTTGTAAGCCATGATATAGTCAATATAATCTTTCCTCAAAGTTTCATCAGCTCTTTCTGATAAATTTTGACAGAGATCTTTTGAAAACTGCTCCAAAATTTTCACTTGGGTTAGCAAATGTTGGTAAAATGTTTGAATCTCTCTGTCAGATTTTCCTTGTGTATTTCTTTTGGAGATATCCTCTGCTTGTTGAGCCTTTAACTTCAAGTATTCATTAATGTTATTTGGCCTTGGATATCCTTGAACAGATGGCAAGTTCCTTTTAGCAGGGTCATCTTCAGAGTAGAAGGATATGATCTCCTCTCTAACTGCTTCCAGTTCTAATGGATACAGGACTCCTGCAGCAAGAATGGCAGTGTTTGAATTTGAAACTTGTGCTGAAGAGAATGGGACAGCATTGGGAATGGTAACAAGGGACAATGGTTGGGTGGATGTTTGCGGTGTTGAAGGATCAACATTCAGAATTATCCTTCTCCTTTTATGTTTTGGAGAGGTTGGTAGTGTTTTGGTGCGTTGAGTGGTAGTGATTTGAGTGGTAGATGGTTGACTAACAGTTGTTGAAACAACTGGTGTTTCAACCACTGTTACCATTACAACAGATGATGTGTCACCTGAAGTATTTTCCTTTTTGGCAGGTGGTGTTGGTAGTAATGAGGATGTTTTTGATGGTAATGGGATTTGTGGTAAGGCAGTGGATTGAATTTGTGTTGAAGTGGTGCAAATTGTTGGTGTAACATATGTTGAAACAACTGAAGTATCTACAGCTGTCGATACAACAGATGTTTTAACATCTGCTCGTTTTAAGGTTTGATGTGTGGAGCTTTTGGGAGGTGTGGATTTGGGTTCCTTCACTTTTCTAGTGGGCTGTTTTCTTTTAGGCTCAGGATTTTCTTCATTCTTGGCCTCAGAAACACCCTGCTCATCCTTCTCCATACAAACTCTTTTCTCCTGTTCCCACCTTGCTTTATCCTTTGCCTCCATATCCCTTTTTACCGTTCCTTTTGCATCAGAAATGGCATTTGTGGTTACATCAACCTTTTTAGTACCATCTGGCTTAGGTATCTCTGCAAGCATAGTGGATTTGTCTGGTGCAATATACAAACCATCTTCATATCCCTTTTTCTTTAGCTGCTTCATTTTCTCCCACTTTTTGGCATCAGCTGGTGGTGGGTTGTCCACAAAGATGATAGTAGGAGGAGCAGAACCAGTGGTTTTCAGCGAGTGGGCCTTCAATGCCTTTATGTCTGCTTGTGTATCCATAAACCTAGCTTCCATCATATTTCTGATCTTTTGAATCTGTATTTCATGTTGATGATCAGAATATGCCCTTTGTTGGTGAAGCACAGGTTGAAATAAACTCCAAAGCTCAATGGGAGTAGGAGCAGATGATGGAGCAGATGTTGTATCTGGTGCTGCAGTGGGTGTTGCCTTTTGGGCTTGTAACAACTGTTGGAGCATTGACTTAATATCTGCAACAGAAGTTTCCAATTTCTTAACCCTCTCCCTCAATTCCTTGTACATTAAACCATCACCCAAGTTAATGGGATCATCTGATTTCCCACTGGCAGTGGTTGTATCAGCAGTTGACTTAGGGAAAGTTTCCCAAAAGTCATCCACAGATGCCCCTTTTTCTTGGTACTGGGGACTTCTTTCCTCAGCAATTGGGATCCTTTTAATAGAACCAGGGGTTGAAACAAAGACAGCAGCGGATATCACAGTTGCTGGAGAGGAAATTGCCTTCAGAGGAGTCTTATTGATGAAACAACTGGCCAGGTGTAGATCAGTGGATCCAACACCTGTAGTTGTTGCTCCAATTGAACTACTGACAGGAAGTACTTGTATTTCCTGCAGTGTAACCTCCTCAGTTGTTGGTGGGTTAGCAATGATTGAGACACCAGACCCAATCACTTGTTGAGGTATATCCTCATTAACATGTGTTTGAGAAGAACTGGTTTGTGTCCGGGCTAAATCAACTGCATCCAACAAAAGTTTTGTTTCTGGGGGGATTTGAGAAGTGAGGATAGGTGTAGAAAGCGAATTTGCCCCGGGCAGTGGGTTGTGGATGATGGAATCAAGTGATTCCAGAGCATCATAATTTGGTGTCCCTATTATTACAACCTGCTCTTTTTTAGAAGAAGCAGGAGGAGTTTGAGGCTCAGGTTGAGATCTTTCTTCCAACTGCTGTGAGGTAGTAGCAGCAGTGGTTATTGGTCACTTTTGTGTTGTCACTGGTAGTTGCTCTGGTATTTCATCTTCCAGAGTTACCTTTGTTTTGGGTTTGGGGGGCTTTTGTGATTTTTTCTGTTTTGGTCTTTTGGTGGTTTTAGGTGGGGGTTTAACAGCAGTTGTTTATTGCTATCATCACCTTGAGCAGTGGGCTCAACAGCAGGTGCCTGAGGAGCAGTGGTAGCTGCTGAAGTCTGCTCAGGAACCTCTGCTTGTGTTTTGGAAAGTTTTGACATCCTTGTAAAGGTTTCAGTAGTGAGGCTCTTAATTGAAAAATGATTACCCTGGATAAGCACATGGGCATTATCTTCTGAAAATTTCTTTTTAAAATAGTAACTTAAAAACCTTGGAAAGAGCAAAAACGCCTTTTTATTAACATTTCTAACAAGATAATTGAAGATTACCTGGGAATAGTTAAAATTTTCACCATGTAATATAGCATAACCTAGATATTGAATCTTCAATGGGATTTCATTGAAAGCAGTGGTCTTGTTTGAGACACACATCAGTAGGGTATGAAACAAAAACCTTGTGGCAGGAGGAAAACTGCCTTTTTCTAAAGTGGCTTTTTTGATTTCCTCTTCATAACCCATTTGAATGAAAAACGTTTGATACTCTTCTTTAGGGAAAGATGTTTTACCTTTAAGATCATCGAGTTCAAAAACTTCCGAAATGGTTTGAGGTGTTATTGTGACTGGAACGTCCTTTATAGAAGAATTGATGGCTAAGGGCTTTTTATCCTTAGTTTCCAACTTAGCATTTTTCCAGAATTCTTGTTGGGTATCCATGTAGATCGGAGCATCACAAGTCAACAAAGTTTTGTACTTTGAAGAAGACAGAACATCAATGATGGAATTGAAGGTTTTGGTGTGACTGGGTTTTTCAAGTAGACCTAAGTAGTTATGTGTGGATTTGCGTGGGAGAGACATCGTGATTTGATTATGATTGCGAGAGGAAGAAGACGATGAAGAGGATGAGTGATTTTGAGAGAAATGGATGATAACTGCTTTGAGAAAAGAATTTAGAATTCGATTCGACAGTAAAAACACTGTTTGGGGGTTTTGATCAGGGTTTTTTTTTTTGGTGAAATAGTGAATGCTGACGTGGCATCGGTTACTAATAGATCTTACCGCTATGTACTGTCCACGTGCCAACCTCTGATGATAATGGAGGACAGTTGGTAGGAAACCACTGATGGAACAATAACAGTGGTTTGCAACAGTCACAAATGAGAACAGTGAGTAAGTTTTTGCTAGCAGTGGATAGCCATCAGTGTGTTAAAACACTGATTTTATACAACAGTTTTTTTTATTTTTTATTTTAACTTTAATTTTTATCACCAAAACAATATTCGAGGAACTCTTATCTCTTTGGAATGTAACGATTAGATAATATAGTTAACCTATCATTGTAATTCTAGTATTCAGTTAATAATATCATTCTATAATTAATTAACCACATCAACAATAAAAATGTGAGCAGTGGATGATTTTTAAAAAAACCAATGATTGTAAATTTCAGTGCATGTCAACAATAAAAGGGGAGCAGTGACTATTTTTTAACTATCCGTGGATACCCAACAAAATGTAACACAGATGTTTGGTCAGTCAGTGGTCAACAGTTGTTTATGAAGAAACAGAGGATGGCCTTCAGCAGTGGATAAAATTTAACAATCACATGTTTGCGCTTAAACAAATGTTTGACATTAAAAACTGTTTGCAAGAAAAGACCAATTTGAAGAATACTATACCCAAACAATCAAAATGAGGAGCTTAATAATCATCCAAGTGTACTTCACTTTTATTCAGTGGATGTCAACCTCCAAAATGTGAGCAGTAGTTGTTTTTTATCTAACAGTGGATAGATATTGATTTAATTTGCAACAAATAGTCATCTAGAATATTTTTTATTTTGTAATTTAACTTTCCATTTTATCATTAAAACAATGTTTTAAATTAAATAATGTTAAACATCTAATCTGGACATAAACAAAATTTTGAAATTAAATAAATATTCGACCTGAAACATCTGTTTGAACATAAACAGATGTTTGAAATTAAATAAATACTGTTAACATAAACAGAGATATAATATTAATAGTTTGGACATATAAATACTGTTAACAAAAACAAAGATAGAATATCTACTGTTGATGATGAACCACTTTTGTTGTTGGGCAATGGTTAATCTTTGAGTTTGTATAGGTTTGTCTCGAGAGATAAAGTATAGAGAACCAATGTTTGTCCTAAACACTGTTACATAAGAAAAACTGATACATAAATACTAAAGTTGAATCCGCTGTAGAAGCTGTTATAACTACACCATAAGTGCTAGTCTTTAACAGGACTTTGCCTTCAACAGTGCATAGCCCTCATGAGACAATAAGCCCATCAGTCTTTACATGGAGCAGGAATTAATTATAACAGTCCTTAGCATGATCAGCTGTTATAACCACACCACCCTTTCAGAGTTGGACCATTAAACAAATCCTTGACACTATTAATCCTCTGTTGACTTACCAAACAGATCTTAAGACACAATTCAACATCAACATAATCTAAATATTACTGAAACAATAAATAATAAGTAAAATAAAACACAACAAAGATTCATAAAATTATATTTAATCATTTATTCAGGACCTTAAAACTAAAAGTCCAACAATTACATGACATACTGAACAATATTCAAGTTCAAATCTAAGAATAGCAGCAAGAACTAATAAACTTTAGTTTCCACTACATCTATTGCTGAACCTCTTGATGTATGTCCTTCAGCATCGCCATAAACTGCACGTCTCTATCACCACACTCCATATTACTGACAACACAAATAAGAATAAGAAACTAATCTAAAATTCAAACGTGTCTTTTTCATTTTTATTGCACATCAGAGTTTTCACGAGCTTTGGACGAATGTATACTTTCTTTAAAAGAAGAAAATCTTCCTGGAGCAAGAAAACGTGACTTTGGATTTAACGGAAATAAAAAAAAATGGCACATGTAACTTTAAAGTTGCATCTCTGCCATCAAAAAAGGTAACACATGCAACTTTTCACGATGTTGCAACAATTATACTGCAGCATCGATGTTGAAAGGTTGATGTGGGATGCGAATTTACATTGAAACAACGATGTTGGAACAATGATACAGGAACGATAACATGTAAACATTATCAACAAACATTCGAACAAAGAAGTGTAATGGGAAATTAGCTGCTAAATCACAAGAAAGATGCATTTGAGATAGAAAGATACGGTCACATATATGAGCGAGCGAGATTTGAATGTGAAACCAGATAATTGTATCTTATTTATAGAATAATAAAAATATATATGGTTTGAAATTTGAATTTCAAAATTACTAATATTAATTAGTAATTACTGATTTGATTTGAAAGCAATTGTTATGATGTTTTTTGGGAACTGAAATATGCAAAGTAGGAAAAAAAAAAAGAGAACGTCAATTTTAAATTACCTTTTACATATTTTTTATTTCAAAATTTCAAAATCACTGAGAGATAATAACCGTCAGTTTGAAATTCTAGTTTTGCATATTTTAAAAGTCCAAAGCTCAAGAAATTACAATTAATTATTATTGATTAGATTAGATTTGCAACAAATAGTCAAAAAGTATTTTTTTTATTTTTTAATTTAACATTAAGGATAAAAATATATATGGTTTGAATTTTGAATTTCAAAATTACTGATATTATTAGTAATTACTGATTTGATTTGACCACAATTGTTATGATGTTTATTGGGAACTGATGTTTATTGGGAACTGAAAGGTAAGTAGTGTATATCTTTATATCCCTCCTAAAGTAAATAAATATTAGTAATCATATGCAAAGTAGGGAAAAAAAGAGAGAACGTCAATTCTAAATTACCATCTTGCATAAATTTAATTTCAAAATTTCAAAATTACTGATATTATCAGTGATCTGATTTGAAAGCAATTGTAATGTTGACTTTTCTAATATTTATTTTAACTTTAATTAAGAGATAATAACCGTCAGTTTGAAATTCATATCTTTGCATATTTTAAAAGTCCAAAGCTGAAGAAATTACCATTAATTAGTGATTTGATTTGCAACAAATACTCATCAAGTATTTTTTTATTTTTTAATTTAACATTAAATTTCATCAGGAAAACAATATTGGAGGAACTCTTATCTCATTGCAATGTAACGATTAGGTAAAATGGTAATTTCATTTTAATTGTAGTTTTTATTTGATAATTTCAATATATCACTAATTAACACCATGGATGGTAAATATCAATGGATGTCAAGAATAAAAAAGTGACCAGTGGCTATTTTTTCCTATCAGTAGATACCGAACGTCAATTGTCATTATGACTTTTCTGTAATTACTGATATTATCAGTAATTACTGATGATGATTTGAAAGCAACTGTCATTGTCATGATGACTTTTCTAATTTTTAAACCGTGAGTTTGAAATTCACATTTTGCATGTTTTAAATGTCCAAAGCTCAAGAAATTAGCATTAATTACTGATTTGATTTCCAATAAATAATTATAAAGAATTTTTTAAATTGTATGATCAAAACAATGTTGGAGGAAATCTTACCTCATTGGTATGTAAAGACTTCCTAAAATGGTAATTTCATTGTAATTTTAGTTTTTATTTGATAATTTCAATCTATCACTAATTAACACCATCAATAACAAAAAAGTGAGCAGTGGCTGTTTTTTAGGAAAACAACTGATGGTCAATATCAATAGATGCCAACAATAAAAAAAGTGAGCAGTGGCTATTTTTCCTATCAGTAGATACCCAACAGTTTTTTAAACACTGATGTTTGGTCAGTCAATGGTCAACAGATTTTGAAGAAACATATGTTTCGCCTTAAACAGAAGTTTGCCCATAAACAGAAGTTTGACCATAAACAGGTGTTTGCACATAAAGAGATATTTATCTGGTGGTTTAAACCACTGTTGGGTCAAACAAATTTCACAACAGGACCAATACTCAAATAGATGTTGACCTTAAACAGATGTTTGGTTTAGAGCCGAACATCTGTTAAACCCCAAACATCTGTTTAACCCTGAACAGATGTTTAAGTTAATAACATCTACTGTTCAACCTAACAGGGGTTTCCATTAACTATTGACCAAATTGCAAACATATGTTAAAACCACTGTTTGTTATTGTACTTCTTTACAAAATTGCATAGAATTCAAGAAAACGAAACAAACACTTAAAGAACTATAATTTAACACATAATCTAATCGGGCAAAGCAATCTATTATCTAAGAATTCACTGATTCTTACAACATGAAACAAACTCATAATGAAATACTAAAGTTACATAAGAACCACTGATAATTAAATACTAAATTTGAATCCGTTGTAGATGCTGAACCACTGCTGATACTAAACAGTCGTTTTCCTTTGATTAATCAAACTCTAGGTACATAAAGTGCAAACAGTCGTTTTCCTGAACAGATGTTTAAGTTAATAACATCTACTGTTCAACCTAACAGGGGTTTCCATTAACTATTGACCAAATTGCAAACAGATGTTAAAACCACTGTTTGTTATTGTACTTCTTTACAAAATTACATAGAATTCAAGAAAACGAAACAATCACTTAAAGAACTATAATTTAACACATAATCTAATCCGGCAAAGCAATCTATTATCTGAGAATTCACTGATTCTTACAACATGAAACAAACTCATAATGAAATACTAAAGTTACATAAGAACCACTGATAATTAAATACTAAATTTGAATCCTTTCTTACAAAATTACATAGAATTCAAGAAAACGAAACAATCACTTAAAGAACTATAATTTAACACATAATCTAATCCGGCAAAGCAATCTATTATCTGAGAATTCACTGATTCTTACAACATGAAACAAACTCATAATGAAATACTAAAGTTACATAAGAACCACTGATAATTAAATACTAAATTTGAATCCGTTGTAGATGCTGAACCACTGCTGATACTAAACAGTCGTTTTCCTTTGATTAATCAAACTCTAGGTACATAAAGTGCTTGTCTTTAACAGGACCTTGTCTTCAACAGTGGATAGGCCTCATCAGTCTTTGTTCATAAAGAGCTCCTTTAAAACAAACTTTATGCTTCTTTTAATACAAAAAAGGTGGGAAACACCATTACTCTAGACTCTCTAGTAACATAAAATCTTATCTTACAACAATAGCAGATCCTTTCTTGCGTTTAGTAGGAACTACTGTGGGTTCTACATCATCATCTTCTGCACAAGTCAATTATAATCATCATCGTCATTTAGACATAAGCAAAAATTATTTTAACTATAAATTTAATAATCTTTCTTTGTGTTTAATTAAACTTTACGCTTCTTTGAATACAAACCTATAATAACCCGCAGCAGATTGTATGAATTTCAAACAACTGTGATTAGACTGAAATTTAAACCGAGAATTAGAGTATGTCACTTCAAAATAAAAAACTCAAAATTGAAAATCAGAGTAGCAAAAAACACATACTTTAAACGATGTTGGAACAATAATACTGGAAACAACCGTGGAACAATCATCATCATTACATGAGAATACCCTTAATTTATGGAACCTGTAGAATGAAATGCTCCACTGTTGGGTTATTAACTTTCAACCTCACTTTCCCTAAATTTATCAATTCTAATTTTCAACAGGATGTAATATAATTATTACCTTAATTAAGATATCTTCAACTGCAAACAACAATAGCAAACAACATCAAACAACAATAGCAAACAACATCAGTCAATAATAGCAAACAACATCAAACAATAATAGCAAACACCTGATGTTGAATCCACTGTAGATGCTGAACCACTGTTGTTACAAACAGATAATACCAATGAAACTCTAATTTCAGAAAGAATAATGGCTGAACATACTCAAACATCAATAATCAACAGATGTTATACTCATATCATCACCATCTAGAAAAAAACGCTAATTTCAAAACATATTCAAACATACCAGCTTATGGCAGTTCTCTTATCCGCAGCTAAGCGGATTTCAACTTTGATGACAACAACCCTGGAACCATATGATTAGATTACGAGTAGAAATTAGGATTAGTGTAAATAAGAGGAAATCATGAAAGTATTTCAACTAAAAAAAAGAACAAACCTTTTGATGAAGTAATCGATGAACAAAAGAAGATTTTATGGTGGCGTCTGAAGAAGATTAAGGTTTGGATGGAAAGAATTATCTCAATAATTTGCAGGGTTTGTGAAATTTGAATTTGAATCGCCTGAATATAGAGAGAGAAAGAACCCTAGGCGTTTATAAAGAAAGATCAGAAGTGAGAAGAGATGTTATATAAGGAAAAGGGGATGGCACTGTTGGGCGGGAAAAGAGAACTGAGGATGCCCTAATCAAGTGACACGTGGCCCAAATAACTTTCATTTATTATATATAATAGATTACAGTCAACATAATACCTTTAGTCACAAATCAAATGGACTGCAACTTCAGGTATGTATTCAACATCAAATTCAGGTATCCAATATGGGGTGCCATTGGGTGTAGAATGTATAACAGCTGTAACCGTTCCTGTGAATTTAATAAGAAAATTTAACAAATTACATGTGCAATGTAATTTAATATACAATATAACAAATTAATTGTTGTCATCATGCACATGTGCATATATTTATAATGTATCATAATTTATAATATGGTTCAGTTAACACAGTGCACATGTGCACATATTGTTGATTAATAATTAGTGACAACATAATATGAATGTGAACATATTTTAAACATGTATAACATTGAATAATATACAAATTACACAAAATGGACATGGGATACCTTTATTCTCAAACCGAATGAACTGCTATTGAGGTTGTTCTGTATTTGTGGGTGTTGTACCAGTCGAAGTAGTGTCAATCGACAACGATTGGTCAGATATATTGACATTCCCATATGCATTCCCAGATGATACCGTAACATTAGCTGGTATTGACATGTAATCAAGAGTAGGTATTTCAAATCCATGAAGGGAATGTCGACTATCAACTGTTGTGTACACAATTTTGCAACTTTCAATTGGATTGACAGCATATACGGGTTTGGCAGCAGATGGACCACCAAGATAGGTAGTATCAAATGTATGAGGATGATATTCAGAGATTGGTGGGTTAGTATCATCGGATGCGGTAGGTTCAACACGAGATATTTCAACACGAGATGAACAAAGGACGCCATATGTAGCAATAATCCCGAATGCCCCAGCAATGAAATTTGTGGGATGAAATTTGTGGGATACACTGTTGTCTAATGTCGCGAGAACCACCGTAAACTCATGTGTGCCGCCGGTAAGCCGCCGTGAACATCCGTGAACCTCAATCAAAGTGTAGATGATGATGATGCAGATTGTGGATTGGGAACAAATGTGATGAATAAACCCTAAAACAGGGGACACGCGTGTTTATGTTACAGATCCATATATTTACAATTATGACACCGTGTGTTTTTTTGTTAGAATTCAATATATTTACAATTTTGCCATGTGTTCACACTGGTTCTCGCGGTTCTCGCAATAAAGGGTGGTTCCTAACGGATCCTTATCCTATATATATATATATATATATATATATGGTATATCAATTATACACTATTTTCATCCTCTAAGCATTTGAGTTTTTATATACATTTTGGTATTTTATATATTTACATTGTCGATATTTTACATTTTCTTTTGTGATAATGCTAAATGAAATTGATTAGTAACTACCCGATGGGTTTTGGGTCAGGTATACCGAATGAGTATTTTTTTTAAATTAACCGGTTTACTCGAAACCTACGGGTATACCCGATAGAAACCCAACGGGTTTTGGAACGGATTTAAGACAAGCTTACTTAATCTGATTTGAGGTTGGGATTACCTAAACCCATCCTAAACCCGCGCCATGACCATCCCTACATATGGTCAAAGTCTTTGACTTGTTTGAGGATCATCTCTCGAAGTTTACTTTCACATCACATATATATATATATATATGGGATGGATCATGAGAAAACTAGTTTAAATGAGAAAACCAAAAAACTAACCAAAAAAGCCTAAAAAAAACCTAAAAACATACCAAAATTTTTTTTTTTTTTTTTTAAATCGCTACTTTTTATATATGGAAAAAAAATTTCAAATTTTTTTTTTTTTTTTTTTGTTGTACTGCACATGTGCACTAATACATAAAGCTTAAACCACTTAACCCACCCCCCACCCGACACCCCCCAAAAACCTAAACCCCCCAACCCCACCCTCCCGAAAACCTAAAACTAAACCCTAAACATAAACCCGAAAAAACCTAAACCCCCCCACCCCCCAAAAACCTAAACCCCCCTCCCCCCACACCCAAAAACCTAATCCTAATCCTAAACCTCCAAAAAAACTAACCCTAAAAGCTAAACTAGACTCAAAAAGCTAATTTTAAGCATGTAATGCAATAAAAAAACCTAAACCCCCCCCCCCACCCCCACCCCCCAAAAACCTAAACCCCCCTCCCCCCCCACACCCAAAAACCTAATCCTAATCCTAAACCTCCAAAAAAACTAACCCTAAAAGCTAAACTAGACTCAAAAAGCTAATTTTAAGCATGTAATGCAATTGTAGTACATGTTATATTGCACATGTGCACTGCTATAATAATAGTATTGAAAACAAGACGACACCATAAATCTTTTTTTATGCCATAAAAAATATGCTCGAATATACTTGAATGAAAGATACAAAAATTTGTGATCTTATGGTGCCATTTTTGTTTTAAAATGATAACGTATGGAGAAATGGGAAATGTTTGAAAAGTTATATATATTTTTTTTCCAATTTTACCCCTCCTTCATTAAAAGTCCCCCCCCCCCCCCCCTCCTTCATTAAAAGTCTCCCCCCTCCTTTTTAGTGCTTTTTTGGTTAGTTTTTTGGTTTTCTCATTTATATCTAGTTTTCTCATGATCCTCTCCCTATATATATATATATAGTGAAATACAATATTGCTTAACATACGAGCGTACGCTGTGAAATTACGCACGTTGTAAATTTCAAAACCCTAATCATGCATGTTAAAAAACCATAATCACGCATGTTATACGTATGTAATGAAGCATGTTATAATTATGTAATGAAGCATGTTATAGTTTTCAACATGCTTGATTATGTCTTTTCAACATGCGTAATTATGGTTTTTCAACATGCGTGATTAGGGTTTTGAGCTTTACAATGTGCGTAATTTCACAGCGTATGTTCATACGTTAAGGAATATTGTATGTTAACCGGCCTCTCTATATATAAATGTTTTATCATCATTCCTAACATTATCATGGTCTAACCACACTTACCCAATTCGGAGTTAGCCTCCTGAAGAAACACTAGATAATTGACCGGAATCGAATTATCTAGGGGGTTTGAATCCGCATAAAAAGGTGGGTTTTCTCTCGTTCGATCTGATGGAACAGTTTATCTTCTCCGGTAAACTCTGCAAAACAAAACACCGTTAGCCTCGTCAAGGGGAGAAGAGGGGTTCTCTCCTTGACCCGACTCCGGCGTGAGAATAAGTATGTGTTTATGAAGAAGAAAAAGTATTGAAGAAGTGTGTATAACTTGCCTTTCATACCTGAGTTATTCTCCTATTTATAGCCGGGAGTTTTGGGAGGAAAAATATGTTATTGAAAAGTTGACGGAAGATGCTAACGCCGTAGCGGTTATTTTTCTCTATCGTTAATTCCTTCGATCCGACGTGAGAGCACACGAATCGTTGTTTAGATCAAAGGCTGGGGTATTGCCACGTGGAAAGTGATCAAGTGGAGGTTTCTTTCCACTTACATGCTATCATCGTGATTTTTAGAGATGCCTGAGGTGCTGACACGTGTCCAGACGGTTGTAACCGTTTAGTGGAGCACGATTGGGCCTTTCTAGAAGATTACTGTTGTAATTTGGTGTGACTCCTTATCGTATGGAGTCAGCTGAATAAACAATACCCAAGTCTGGGTATTAAGCGGAAGTGTTTATTTCAGGATTTCTATCCTTTGTTTATGGAAGAAAGCGCAAGGATTTATGATTTTCCTTTGTGCGCGCAGGTGTTGACTGTTGACTGTTTCTTAAGCCTTTCTTTGGTAAGACCAGTGCGCGGCCGCGCAAGATAAAAGAGAGCTTAAAGACGAGGTTGTGGTATGGTCCCAAGCACTTATTATGAGGTTTTTGGGACCTTACCCCTTCACCTCCGTATTCTACCATAGCCAAACTCTTTACAATAATCCAATTGAATGGTCTTGTTATCCAACATCATAAGTTCCATCTATTAATCTACATCATTTCACTAGTATACCAAAACCCCTCAACATGCACACAAAGCTTTGGTTTCAACGATGGAGTTGATGTTCCAACATGGTTTCACATAAGTGTAGGCCATTCTCATCTCAACTTAGCAACAAATTCCATTTTATAATCTCAATTCATCAACCTACATATATCCTAGAATCTCGAATTCTAGGTTAGAGATATGCTTGGCAAGTGTTCTTTACATGAAGTTGAGTGCTTGATATTAATCCTTGAAAATATAGCTTCGGCTTGCAAGAATTTAAGTCTTCGACCTGATGTCTATCTTCTCCTGTCGTTTCTTTTTAGAGTTCGCACACCCAATTCGTGACTAACGAAGAATGACTAATGTGGTTTTTGGCCAATAACTATTTTTTATAAGACTTAACACCTTTAGTCTCTAGACTTCTTAATGAGATAAGTGCCATTCTTATATAAAAAAAAGATAGATAGAAAGAAAGAAAAGCTAATTACCTAACTTCTAATAGTTATGAAAATTCCCATTTTAACCCCAAACAATGAACCATACTCCATATTTAGCTATATTACAAACACACAAAAACCTTTTAGAGTACTTAGATAAACTTTTTATACTAATAATCCAAAATATGATGTTAAAAACTCTAAATAGCATTATCATAGTATTGATTTGATAACACGCTAGAACATGAAATAAAATATGAAAATTTAAACCGTATGTATACCCCCTATAACTTTTATTTGCATACCATTAATCCAAACACCCCCTGTTCTGTTTTACAATGAGATTGATGGATTAAAAAATTCAATTATTGACACAGTCCATGTGACATTAAGCTCCTTATACCAACCAATACTATTCGATTGTCCACAAGTAGCTCAAGGATTTTCATATTTACTTTTAGGTTTTTAGGTGAAAATTTCAGGATTTGTTCTTGGTTGCCCGAGTAGAGTAGAAACTTCTTAGGATGTCACTTATCATGGATTGCTTCCTTTCAAGCAAACTTAAATTTAGAGTTCTCCTTTCATCCACAATAATGCACCCAAAATGTGTTGTGATATTTGACGCAAAGAATTCATTATGGTCCAGTTTCTCTCGCATGTGAACAACATATGTAACATTTTCTTAAGGTGTTACGATCTACTTATTAACTTCTTCTCTTGGTTTTTTTATGCGTGTTATTACTAAACTATTTATTTGTTAATCGTCATGATAAAATAGTGGTCTGGAATAATCAATTTTTAATCTGTTTATTCAAAATAACCCATCTTACTCACAAATAATCAAATAAATAATTCACACCAAAGTTGTTAAATTATTATCTAACATTATCTATTGTTTTAAAGTACAACTCTTTGGGACAAAAAAAGTAAATTTGCGACACTTAAGGGAGTTTAGTGTTTTAAAATGAAAATGAAATTACCCTTTCGCTCTTCTACTTAAAGTTTGAACTTTCGAAACTTTTACACTTTTGCTCATCTCATATCAAGTGAGGAAGAAAGTTTGGATGAAATAAATGACTATAAAATGACCAATTCCTTTCCCAAAGAATTCATCTATTCCATTGTCCTACATTGATCTATAAAGGGAAGTTAAGCCCAAGTTAAATAATTGTGTAACTTACATACCTGATCATTTGTCCAAGTAAAGTTTAATTTTTAGCCTTTGACAAAAATAAGTCATATCATTTGGTCAAGTGAGCTAACTCGATTTTTAATTGAACGGAGCTCGAGTTTAAGATTCCAACTCGATTTTAGTTTTAAACCGACTCAAGCCAGCTCGATATGAAGATCGAGTCAAGCTCAAGCTAACCTTAATTCAGCTCAGCTTTTAAGTGTTGTTACTAGGTCTGTGAACGAGCCGAGTCGAGCCGAGCTAGACCCAGCTCGAGCTCGGCTCGAACTCGATTCGAGCTGGCTCGGCTCGAACTCGAATTTCAAATCGAGCTGAGATTTGGGGCTCGAGCTCGGCTCGATTAGAATTCGAGCTAGCTCAGCTCGGCTCGATCTAGCTCGAACTAACAAAGAACCACAAAATTTATTACTTAAAAAGCCTTTAAAAATGAATTTCTTCATAGCCTAAGGGCCATAATTATCATTTAATTTAACCATATGGCTAAATATGCAAGTATAAATAGTTAATTCACTTTCTCCATTGTCTTTACCTTCTTTTATAGGGGAGATACTCCCTTAGTTTTTGTTTTCTAAGCGATGTGTGTAACACCTCGGAAATTTACGTCCAATAATGTCTTGACACGTGTCATAAGCTTTGAATATGTGAAAACAAACTTTAGAGGGACTAAAGTTGACAAATGGTGAAACTATGTAAATTCAAGGGTTCAAAGTGTCAACAATGAATAAATAAGCCCTACAATAACCCTACATGATGTTTATAATCTTAAACGGGTAAATCATGGATCATACGAAGCGAAAAATGAAAGAAAGTGAGGAATTACAAACTACGGGGACTAAAAGTGTCAACATGTTGAAATTATACCTCTGAGTGATCTTTTGGCGAACCCGAAGCTTTGTAATGATAAAATATACTCACAAGAGCATGTGATAAAAATTTCATGAAGTTTCGTGAACGTATGAGAAAGTTATGATTAAAACCGTATACGAAAGGTTAAATACGTAATCGTGAATTTCGTGACTTTTCGGGTAAGCGCAAAGTGAACCGAGGACATACCCAAGTTTACAAAAGTCCCAAGGTTCATAAAAATCAGATTTCAAGAGTTTAGAGTGCAAATAAGTAAGCTTAAACACGTATCATAAGTTCAGGGACTGAAATGCAAATTTTGAAAAACTTGTATAGCTGGTCGCCCCACACCCTCGCGCTGCGCGACGGTGTCCTCGCGCTACGCGACACCTGCCCAGCGACAGAAACGCACAGATGTCGGTTTTAAGGGTTGTTTGCGAGTTGGTTGCAGCTGTACTCGACTCAGGGACTTCACCAATCAGCTTTCATGCAATCTGAGACCTTTGGACACTTCCCACAACACCATAAAACATCTGAAACAGCCATAAATCAGATCAAACTCTCTTTAAAGATCACCATAGTTGCAAAACCAAGAACACTTGAACTTTCAAAAACTCACAAGACTTCTCCTGGAGCATTCTGATCGACAAGGCATCCTCATAAGTGATCACTAAGCTTGTTAGGCCCTTTGTAAGTGTTTATATCATCCTCAAATCCATTCTAGCTTAGTGTTCTTACTAAAAGTCAAACATATCGTAAATATAGTTTGACTTTGCAATTAAACAAAATGTGCTCAGTCATATCTCGAATCAAAAGTACCAACAAGTTGGTATTTATGAGTATAACAAACCCCTAAAAGGGTATGTTCAGATTCACACTCTAAGCATGCTAATTGTCGAGTCAAAGTTCTTCATAAAAAGTCAACAGAATATGTTTTCGCAAATTTAAGCATAATCAGTAATGTAGGCTACATGCAACCTGTTTGATCATCAAAATAACTTTATAAATAGTGTAAGAACATGTTTCAACTTGATCAACTCGACAATTTTCTGTATTAAACCCGAATCGGAACCGAAAGTCTCCTAAATTGACTTTTTCTTTGACTATCGGTTCTGATCCGTACATGCATGTTAAGATCTGCATTAGAGCATATTTTAGACCAACTTTTATATAAGATTAACTCTCTGGAATTTTACAAATTGATTCCATGATTAACCGATTCATATGCATGTTACCGGTTTATGCTTAAAGTTGACTATTTTGCCCTTTTTTAATATAAAACGCGATTTTTGAAAAAGTGAAAGAGTAAAATCATTTGTTACTGATTTATAAACATGCACCGAAAATTTCATATCAGTTTGTGGCCTAATTTAAGAGATATGCTCAATATCGTAAATCACAAGCTTTATGTTAGGTAAATAGCGCATTTAGCGCAAAGCCTATTTTAACCCACTTTTTGGTATCAAACTTTTTATACACTAATGTTATATAATATTTTGAGATTTTTAAATATTTTTATTTAATTTTCGGAAGAGCATAATATAGGTCTTTAAGTTAACTTCGGTAAATACCGAAACTGCCCTTTTTGGTCATAAAACGAGTTTTATAAATCCGATTGACCCCAAACCACTTCCTACTGATTTTATTTATTAAATAAAGTATGTTGAACCTTCTGGAAGTATAAAAATCTCAGCTTTCTTTTACAAACCCGGAAACGGCTCCAAATCGCCTTTTTAGGCATTTTTAACGCATAATATATACTATAACTATATCAAGCATGTAAGACTTATACCTACTGATGTACTTAGCATATTTTCATATAAAAACAGTAGGTACAATGTTATAAACTCAGATTTCCAGTTTTGGCATTTTTAGCCCTTGTGAAATTACCCAAAATGCCCCTAGGGTGCATAGTTTGATTTTAAATGATAAGTTTTACATACGGGTCATATCGTACTGTTATAACATAATAAGTTCAGTATATTTTCTGTATAAATCAGACCCATAACTCAGATTTACAAATAAACTCCTTTATAATCTTTTAAATGACCAAAATGCTCCTATGAGGCATAAATTGATTCTAAATCCGTTCCGGGCAAAATAGAAAATGACTTACTGATATTTTAACATATTTAAAGCATATCAACTCAGGAAACTTGCATATGACTCTCATGGTCGCCCGTAACGCACTTTTCGCGTTCGGTTCGGTTTTTGTAACTAGTTTACATAAATTGACCGAGACGGGTCAAACATTATCATTTTCGTCTCAAAATCCAGAATGTGTTTAGTAAACCCATATTATACAAGTCTTCAAACTTGTCGGGTCAAATTCACATTCCATCCGGTCTTCGCTTAATCGTGCGTGAACCGTATCGTCATTTAAAACTAACCGGTCTAGGCTTAGGCTTAAATAAAGACCCGTTAGAAATCTAATAGGTTATTATAAGCCTTTGTTCCAGATTAGGAGCACCAGTAAAAGATACTTGCATTTTTCTTGATTGTGATTGATACTTATTCAGGTAAATACTCTTTGGCTTATTTTCCCTATACGGGCTTGGGTTACGGTATATAGAATACCGCTTGATCGGGCATTAAATCCTCCACCATTGCGTGGGTAGTTGGAATAATTTAATCGGCTCGTTTAAACAGTCTTGTTCACTTAAGGCCTTTGGGGGGTTAATTGACCATGTCCCGGATATCCTTGGCATCATCCTACGAGATGGCCACGACCTGAGCACGGGGTGTAGGCGTACACCTTTCCGTGTATAACTCTTTAATGTGGTGGGTCCATTGATCTTTAGCCCAGACTAGATCCGGGCCACTGAACGCAAGTAACATGTAATTCGTTCACATGATTATTATATTAAATAATTGACCCAAGTTAATAAAAAATGTTTTGTGCCTTGTGCATTTAAATCAATTTTCAACCTTTTCAAAATGAGTCAGTCGAATTGTATTTACCAGTGTAAACTGACGTATTTTTCCCAAAAAGATTAAGTGCAGGTACTACACGTAATAGGCTGGCAGGCTTCTAGAGCGTCCACAATAGGTCTCGCAGCTTGGACGACAAATAAACTGTTGAACAATTATCCTATTTTATTTTCGATCCGCCTGTGGATCCGTTTCAACTACTTGTGATAATTAATATTACATTTTTAATTAAAGTTGAAATGAATCTATCTTTTGCTTCCGCTGTGCATTATTATATTGTGTTGTTTGTCTATGATGATACCAACGACGTCACGATACCCCCACCGGGCCCACCGGTGACACGTGGAAATTAGGGGTGTGACAGGTTGGTATCAGAGCCAACGCTGAGTGAATTAAACACTAGCCTTTTGTGTTTAATCTCAGTTACACAATTGCACAATCCTCGAATTCTCGAGTCTAGACAAAGAACTTAGGAAATTTCCAAATTTTTGTTTACATTTTCTAATTTTGTCTTATAAATATTTTGTTGTATCACTTGTTTGTTTTTGACAGATAGCTAAGCATGCCGCCAAGAATGAGAGGACGAGGAAGAGGACGAGGAGGATACGCAGCTCCAAATGATCACGAAGCCGGGCCTTCGCACCGGCGAACACCTTCGGGCTCTCATAACTCAGATGCCCAAAATCTATGGAGGTCCTTCACTGAACCAGCCTCCACACCATCCATTCCCCGCTCATTTGGGCCTAATTCGGAGAATGAGCCCCATCACTCACAGCAGTCCTACATTCCTCTAGGACCCTCATCACCTTTTGACAACACGTCACCCGTCTTTCAGGGCCTGTACGACCCTGACGATTACCTTCAAGAACCAGTGGGTTTTAACCCACTGGGACCGAAAGACCATTTTTCGGGTGGCAACCCGATGGATGTCGACGAGGATACTGATCCTGTCATGCCACCCTCTGGAACACCAAACCACCCCATCGAGATATCTGATGGGTCACCATTTCTGGGATCACCTTACAATGGTCCCGATAGTTTCGAGGAGAACTTCAGGCAGCACAACTGGGTGTACACTCCCAGTTACCATAACTCTCCTCTCCACCCGTCCTACCACAGCTCTCCCCTGCACCAGCAGCAGCAGCCAGAGCAGCAGCAGAATCCATCTACGGATTCTCGATTTGTGGCGGTTACTCCACCGCCACCACCACCTCCGACTCATCCTCCCTCGCCCCCGAGGCGAAGGAGAGGAACGAACGCGAGGATGTCCTCGCGAGGAGGAGTGCGTATCCGCACCCCTCCACAGTCAAGCAGCAGCTGGTACTCGCCAGTTGAAGAAGAAGAAGAGATGGGGGAATCCTCACACCCCATCTCAGAGGTAACTACTGCGCCAGTCGCGCCACAGCCACAGCCCCAGCCACCATTGGGATTTGGAGAACCAATCCCCGCTTATACTAATGCTGCAGCATTTAACCCCTTCGAGCAGCAGTTTCACACGGGGTATAACTTTACGGAAGATCCATACTGGGTGGCAGCAAACTCCAACACCTTCCACCAAGAGGCTCCCTTCGGAGGTCCCTGGGCTACGGGACCCTCGACCTATGGGTATCCACCATATGGGTACCAACAGCCGCAGCCTCCTCAACCCCCGCTTTACCAGCCTCCTCAGCCATCGTACTACCAGCAACCACCTCAGGCGCCGATGATGTCGCCACCCCCAAGTTCAAGAAATCATACAGGAGATTCAAGGGGTGCGTCAGGAATTTCGGCAGGAGTTGGAGAATAATCAGAGGCGTAACCGGGGAATGATTCAGAAGGTGGTAAACTTGCTCAAGGGTAAGAGCAAGAAGGATTACTAAAATCCTTTGTCTATTTTGGTGATAATCATGTCCCTGCGTGGACATATATTGATGTACTCTACCCCTGCGTGGGTAATGTTTTTCTTTATTTCAGCCCCTGCGTGGGCATATCTTTTATTTCGACCCCTGCGAGGGTTTGTTATTTGTTTAGCCCCTGTGTGGGCATGATAATTATGAAAAGTCCCGTTTAGGGCAATTTTGTACTCATTAATTTTAAATTAGAATGGTAATTTCAGCTTTTCATTTTTAAAATTATATACATAAATATAATAAATGAATAAATGGAAAATAGCATTATTATTGTAATTCACCATTTTAATAAGGATCTTAAAAGGTAAAACCTAGCTGTTATGTTATCATAAACCTAGCCAAGACGGTATAACCTGTTTAAAAAGATTCCAATCTCTGTTAACATCTGTAAATATGTTAACATTCTTGACTAATGTGGTTCGCAAAATCACACATGTCACCCTTTTAATAAATTATCCAAGATTATATTTTTATATAATTGAAAGTGACATAAAGCCTACGGGTTATAATAAATGTCATATAAAACAAAAGGCAGCCGTAGCTTATAGACTCCCTGCCAAAGGAAGGATTGATTCGTTTTGATTATTCAAACCTTAATCCTATAAAAATCTAAATTTATAATTTAGAAACTGTCTACGTGACTAGGCCTATTGTGCCAACATATATATTTCATTTTAGGATAAAATTATTGATAAAAGTCCTAAATGAAACTACTTAACAAATTAACTAATATGGCTTTTAATTACCATGGTTAATAAATCGTCAAGGACGATAATACTGGTTAGATTTCTAAATAGACTTTGTCCTTATTTTATGTAGCAATTAAGACTACATGACTAAGTCGGAAGAAATGAATAGTCGTCCAGCAAATGACCCTGATAACACGAAGATACTTGTAACTGGTGCCGAATTGAAAGCATTAGTAAATGAGGCTGTTGTCGAAGCACTGAATAGGCAATACAGTGAATCGAACGGGACCCACAGTAGGACCCGATCTGCAACTCATCCCAAGTCAAAACCCAAGGTCCAATCAGAAGCTCATAGTAAGCCACCCTCTATGAAGGTTATACCTAAGAAAGAGGAACCCAAGAAAAACGATGATGAGCGACATTCATCTAACCAAAACAGTGTTCCCCATAAGAAGGTAGTGAACAATGATGCGCCTCATGCTAGAGGATGCACATACAAGTACTTTGTTTCGTGTAAGCCCCGAGACTTTACCGGGGAGAAGGGGGCTGTCGACTGCATAACCTGGTTGGATGAGATTGATACAGTGGTGGACATAAGTGGATGTGCAGAGAGGGACATTGTGAAGTTCGTGTCCCAGTCCTTTAAGGGCGAAGCCCTAGCGTGGTGGAGATCACCGATCCAGGCCACCGGAAAGGTGCAATTGTATAGCATGACCTGGGAGCAGTTCGTTGCTCTCATCAAGGAGAATTTCTGCCCGCAGCATGAGGTGGAGAAGATAGAGTCCGATTTTGTGTCATTGGTGATGACAAACCTGGACTGCCAAGCCTACTTAACGAGCTTCAACACGATGTCTCGATTGGTTCCATATCTAGTAACCCCGGAACCAAGGAGAATCGCTCGTTTTATCGGGGGGTTAGAACCCGCAATAAAGGCAAGTGTGAAGGCCTCTCGGCCAACGACTTTCAGGTCAGTAACTGACCTCTCCTTGTCCCTCACAATGGACGCGGTCCGACTAAGATCGCTGAGGAACAAAGAGGCCGAGAACAAGAGAAAGCGTGAGGATGATACCTCACGAAGGTCAGAGAAGAGACACAGAGGGAATGACGACCACAGGAAAGGGTCGGGATCGAAGAAGAATGGGCAACAATCAGGGGAAAAGCCCAAATGTAAGACTTGTAGGAGGTATCATTTTGGGAAATGTCGACTTGAGTCAAGATCCCAGTCTCTCACAAGACCCTGTGGAATCTGTAAGTCCACAGAACACAAGACTTTGGAATGTAGGAAGTTGAAGGATGCAACCTGTTATGGTTGCAACGAGAAGGGGCATATTAAGTCAAATTGCCCAAAGAACGCTAAGAAAGCCGAAGACGGGAAGAAGACCAATGCGAGGGTCTTCAGGATGGACGCTAAAGAAGCTATTCAGGACGACAACGTGATTACCGGTACGTTTCTTGTAAATGATATTTTTGCTAGAGTCCTGTTTGATTCTGGAGCAGATAAATCATTTGTAGATAATAAGTTTTGTGAGTTGTTAAAATTACCTGTGAAAGCTTTAAGTGTGAAGTATGAAGTGGAGTTAGCTGATGGAACCATAGAAACCGCTTCAACTGTTTTAGATGGGTGTGTTATATCCATTAGGAATCACTCGTTTCCCTTATCCTTACTTCCCTTTAAACTAGCTGGTTTTGACATAGTAATAGGCATGGATTGGTTATCACACAACCAAGCCCAGATTGTGTGCAATAGAAAGCAAGTGGTAGTGAAAACTCCGTCAGGTGAGTCACTCACTATTCAAGGAGATACCCAGCATGGATTACCTGAGCAAGTGTCCATGCTCAAGGCATCCAGATGTATGCAGAAGGGTTGTGTCATTTATATGGCGCAAGTTACTGTTGATGAGCCTAAGCCGAAAATTGAAGACATCCCTGTCATTTCGGAATACCCCGAAGTTTTCCCAGAAGAACTACCTGGTTTACCACCAGATAGGCAAGTGGAATTCCGAATTGACATCATCCCTGGTGCTGCACCAGTGGCAAGAGCACCATATAGGTTGGCTCCAACGGAGATGAAGGAGTTAAGAACGCAGTTAGACGATCTGTTAGCAAAAGGTTTCATTAGACCTAGCTCGTCTCCCTGGGGAGCGCCTATCTTGTTTGTTAAAAAGAAGGATGGATCGATGCGTCTGTGCATCGATTATCGTGAGCTCAATATAGTCACCATCAAGAATAGGTATCCTTTGCCCAGGATTGACGATCTGTTCGATCAGTTACAAGGGGCAAGCTACTTCTCAAAGATCGACTTAAGGTCAGGCTATCATCAGTTGAAAGTCAATGATGAGGATGTACACAAGACAGCGTTTAGGACTCGCTATGGACATTACGAGTTCTTGGTGATGCCTTTCGGGCTCACTAACGCACCAGCCGCATTCATGGATCTCATGAATCGAGTCTGCAAGCCTTATCTGGATAAATTCGTCATTGTCTTTATTGACGACATCCTTATCTACTCGAAGAACAAGGCTGACCACGAGAAGCACCTTCGTTGTATTCTCAAACTCCTACACCAAGAGAAACTCTACGCCAAATTCTCGAAGTGCGAATTTTGGCTTCGAGAAGTCCAATTCCTTGGACATGTAGTGAGCGAGCGTGGTATCCAAGTGGATCCCGCCAAAGTAGAAGCAGTGATGAATTGGCAAGAGCCAAAGACGCCTACTGAAATTCGTAGCTTCCTGGGTTTAGCAGGATACTATAGGCGATTCATCGAAAACTTTTCAAGGATTGCTGCGCCCCTTACTTCATTGACACGCAAGAAGGTTAAGTTTGATTGGGGCCCTAAGCAGCAGGAATCCTTCGATATTCTAAAGAACAAGTTGAGCAATGCACCAGTACTAACACTGCCCGATGGTATAGATGAATTTGTGGTGTATTGTGATGCGTCTCACACTGGTATGGGCTGTGTGCTCATGCAGAAAGGAAAAGTCATTGCCTACGCTTCACGACAGCTAAAGATTCACGAGAAGAACTACACCACCCATGATTTGGAATTGGGTGCCGTTGTATTTGCATTAAAGCTATGGAGGCATTATTTATATGGAACCAAGTGTGTGATCTATTCAGATCACAAGAGCCTTCAACATTTGTTTAATCAGAAGGACCTAAACATGAGGCAAAGACGCTGGATGGAAACTCTAAATGATTATGACTGTGAAATAAAATACCATCCATGCAAGGCAAATGTAGTTGCTGACGCCTTGAGTAGGAAGGAAAGAGTTAAACCAATAAGAATCAATGCCAAGCGCATTGAAATCAAGAATGATTTAAACCAAAGGATATTAGCTGCACAGAAGGAAGCTGTGCCGGAAGCGAATTATCCTGAAGAAAAACTGGGAGTAACTGAGGAGCAGTTATCCCATGACAAGGACGGAATGCTTAGATTGAATGGACGAATATGGGTTCCCATTTATGGAGGACTTCGGGATGTTATCCTCCAGGAAGCCCACAGTTCCAAATATTCTGTTCATCCTGGAGCAGACAAGATGTACCAGGATTTAAAAGCAAACTACTGGTGGATTGGTTTGAAAAAGTCCGTAGCTGCTTATGTGTCTAAATGTTTGACTTGTGCGCAAGTCAAAGCAGAGCATCAGAAACCGTCAGGTTTGTTACAACAACCTGAAATTCCCACATGGAAGTGGGAGATGGTGACAATGGATTTCATCACCAAGTTACCAAAGACGAGAAAAGGAAATGATACAATATGGGTCATAGTAGATAGACTGACAAAGTCAGCACATTTTCTACCCATCAAGGAGACTTATAGCTCCGATATGTTAGCCCAGTTATACGTTGATAAGATTGTAGCTTTGCATGGAATACCTGTATCTATTATCTCTGATAGAGATACTAGATACACGTCACATTTTTGGAAGAGTTTCCAACAATCTTTGGGCACTCGTTTGAATTTTAGTACGGCTTATCATCCACAGACTGACGGTCAGAGTGAGCGTACTATTCAAACATTGGAAGACATGCTACGTGCATGTGCGATCGATTTGGGTGGTAGTTGGGATAAGAACCTACCACTAATTGAATTCTCCTACAACAATAGCTACCATACCAGCATAAAAGCTGCGCCTTTTGAGGCCTTATACGGTAGAAAGTGTAGATCGCCTATTTGTTGGGCAGAAGTTGGAGATGTCCAACTATCAGGACCAGAAATTGTTTTTGAGACAACGGACAAGATTGTCCAGATCCGCGATCGATTGAGAGCTGCCAGGGATAGGCAGAAAACCTATGCGGATCCACAGCGCAAAGATTTTCACTTCGAAGTAGGTGAAAAAGTGTTGCTTAAGGTATCACCCTGGAAGGGGGTGATGCGATTTGGTAAGAAAGGCAAGCTAAGCCCGAGGTACATAGGACCTTTCGAGATTATCGAACGTGTCGGGTCAGTTGCTTATAAGTTAAACTTGGCTGAAGAACTTAGCGCTATCCATAATGTGTTTCACATCTGTAATTTGAAGAAGTGTTCCGCTGATGGACCACCGGTTATACCGTATACGGATGTACATATAGATGAAAGCTTGAAATTTGTGGAAAAGCCGTTATCGATTGAAGACCGAAAGGTAAAGAAGCTTCGAAGGAAGCACATACCTATTGTTAAGGTCAAATGGGATGCCCGTAGAGGTCCCGAATATACATGGGAGGTAGAATCCACGATGAAAGAAAAATACCCTCATTTGTTTCAGTAAATCTCGAGGTCGAGATTTCTTTTAAGGGGGTGAGGATGTAACACCTCGGAAATTTACGTCCAATAATGTCTTGACACGTGTCATAAGCTTTGAATATGTGAAAACAAACTTTAGAGGGACTAAAGTTGACAAACGGTGAAACTATGTAAATTCAAGGGTTCAAAGTGTCAACAATGAATAAATAAGCCCTACAATAACCCTACATGATGTTTATAATCTTAAACGGGTAAATCATGGATCATACGAAGCGAAAAATGAAAGAAAGTGAGGAATTACAAACTACGAGGACTAAAAGTGTCAACATGTTGAAATTATACCTCTGAGTGATCTTTTGGCGAACCCGAAGCTTTGTAATGATAAAATATACTCACAAGAGCATGTGATATAAATTTCATGAAGTTTCGTGAACGTATGAGAAAGTTATGATTAAAACCGTATACGAAAGGTTAAATACGTAATCGTGAATTTCGTGACTTTTCGGGTAAGCGCAAAGTGAACCGAGGACATACCCAAGTTTACAAAAGTCCCAAGGTTCATAAAAATCAGATTTCAAGAGTTTAGAGTGCAAATAAGTAAGCTTAAACACGTATCATAAGTTCAGGGACTGAAATGCAAATTTTGAAAAACTTGTATAGCTGGTCGCCCCACACCCTCGCGCTGCGCGACGGTGTCCTCGCGCTACGCGACACCTGCCCAGCGACAGAAACGCACAGATGTCGGTTTTAAGGGCTGTTTGCGAGTTGGTTGCAGCTGTACTCGACTCAGGGACTTCACCAATCAGCTTTCATGCAATCTGAGACCTTTGGACACTTCCCACAACACCATAAAACATCTGAAACAGCCATAAATCAGATCAAACTCTCTTTAAAGATCACCATAGTTGCAAAACCAAGAACACTTGAACTTTCAAAAACTCACAAGACTTCTCCTGGAGCATTCTGATCGACAAGGCATCCTCATAAGTGATCACTAAGCTTGTTAGGCCCTTTGTAAGTGTTTATATCATCCTCAAATCCATTCTAGCTTAGTGTTCTTACTAAAAGTCAAACATATCGTAAATATAGTTTGACTTTGCAATTAAACGAAATGTGCTCAGTCATATCTCGAATCAAAAGTACCAACAAGTTGGTATTTATGAGTATAACAAACCCCTAAAAGGGTATGTTCAGATTCACACTCTAAGCATGCTAATTGTCGAGTCAAAGTTCTTCATAAAAAGTCAACAGAATATGTTTTCGCAAATTTAAGCATAATCAGTAATGTAGGCTACATGCAACCTGTTTGATCATCAAAATAACTTTATAAATAGTGTAAGAACATGTTTCAACTTGATCAACTCGACAATTTTCTGTATTAAACCCGAATCGGAACCGAAAGTCTCCTAAATTGACTTTTTCTTTGACTATCGGTTCTGATCCGTACATGCATGTTAAGATCTGCATTAGAGCATATTTTAGACCAACTTTTATATAAGATTAACTCTCTGGAATTTTACAAATTGATTCCATGATTAACCGATTCATATGCATGTTACCGGTTTATGCTTAAAGTTGACTATTTTGCCCTTTTTAATATAAAACGCGATTTTTGAAAAAGTGAAAGAGTAAAATCATTTGTTACTGATTTATAAACATGCACCGAAAATTTCATATCAGTTTGTGGCCTAATTTAAGAGATATGCTCAATATCGTAAATCACAAGCTTTATGTTAGGTAAATAGCGCATTTAGCGCAAAGCCTATTTTAACCCACTTTTTGGTATCAAACTTTTTATACACTAATGTTATATAATATTTTGAGATTTTTAAAGATTTTTATTTAATTTTCGGAAGAGCATAATATAGGTCTTTAAGTTAACTTCGGTAAATACCGAAACTGCCCTTTTTGGTCATAAAACGAGTTTTATAAATCCGATTGACCCCAAACCACTTCCTACTGATTTTATTTATTAAATAAAGTATGTTGAACCTTCTGGAAGTATAAAAATCTCAGCTTTCTTTTACAAACCCGGAAATGGCTCCAAATCGCCTTTTTAGGCATTTTTAACGCATAATATATACTATAACTATATCAAGCATGTAAGACTTATACCTACTGATGTACTTAGCATATTTTCATATAAAAACAGTAAGTACAATGTTATAAACTCAGATTTCCAGTTTTGGCATTTTTAGCCCTTGTGAAATTACCCAAAATGCCCCTAGGGTGCATAGTTTGATTTTAAATGATAAGTTTTACATACGGGTCATATCGTACTGTTATAACATAATAAGTTCAGTATATTTTCTGTATAAATCAGACCCATAACTCAGATTTACAAATAAACTCCTTTATAATCTTTTAAATGACCAAAATGCCCCTATGAGGCATAAATTGATTCTAAATCCGTTCCGGGCAAAATAGAAAATGAATTACTGATATTTTAACATATTTAAAGCATATCAACTCAGGAAACTTGCATATGACTCTCATGGTCGCCCGTAACGCACTTTTCGCGTTCGGTTCGGTTTTTGTAACTAGTTTACATAAATTGACCGAGACGGGTCAAACATTATCATTTTCGTCTCAAAATCCAGAATGTGTTTAGTAAACCCATATTATACAAGTCTTCAAACTTGTCGGGTCAAATTCACATTCCATCCGGTCTTCGCTTAATCGTGCGTGAACCGTATCGTCATTTAAAACTAACCGGTCTAGGCTTAGGCTTAAATAAAGACCCGTTAGAAATCTAATAGGTTATTATAAACCTTTGTTCCAGATTAGGAGCACCAGTAAAAGATACTTGCATTTTTCTTGATTGTGATTGATACTTATTCAGGTAAATACTCTTTGGCTTATTTTCCCTATACGGGCTTGGGTTACGGTATATAGAATACCGCTTGATCGGGCATTAAATCCTCCACCGTTGCGTGGGTAGTTGGAATAATTTAATCCGCTCGTTTAAACAGTCTTGTTCACTTAAGGCCTTTGGGGGGTTAATTGACCATGTCCCGGATATCCTTGGCATCATCCTACGAGATGGCCACGACCTGAGCACGGGGTGTAGGCGTACACCTTTCCGTGTATAACTCTTTAATGTGGTGGGTCCATTGATCTTTAGCCCGGACTAGATCCGGGCCACTGAACGCAAGTAACATGTAATTCGTTCACATGATTATTATATTAAATAATTGACCCAAGTTAATAAAAAATGTTTTGTGCCTTGTGCATTTAAATCAATTTTCAACCTTTTCAAAATGAGTCAGTCGAATTGTATTTACCAGTGTAAACTGACGTATTTTTCCCAAAAAGATTAAGTGCAGGTACTACACGTAATAGGCTGGCAGGCTTCTAGAGCGTCCACAATAGGTCTCGCAGCTTGGACGACAAATAAACTGTTGAACAATTATCCTATTTTATTTTCGATCCGCCTGTGGATCCGTTTCAACTACTTGTGATAATTAATATTACATTTTTAATTAAAGTTGAAATGAATCTATCTTTTGCTTCCGCTGTGCATTATTATATTGTGTTGTTTGTCTATGATGATACCAACGACGTCACGATACCCCCACCGGGCCCACCGGTGACACGTGGAAATTAGGGGTGTGACAATGTGGGACAAAAAAAATGAAGGATGTAAACCTTATCGAGCCAGCTCACGAGTCGAGCCAGACCAAGCTCGAGCTCGGCTCGTTTACAAACCGAGTCGAGCCGAGCTGGCTCGTTTACAACCGAGCCAGTTTCGAGCCGAGCTTTTTTCGAGCGAGCAGCGAGCCACGAGTTTTTTGAACACCCCTAGTTGTTTCCCGCCACATCACATACACACCTCTAGTTTTTTACACGTGGTTTATCTTACCACCTTTCCTAAGACTATGGGGTATGGGGCTTGGGTTGGGGGAAAACGCCTAAGCCACCACCCCGGGTGGGCTTGGGTTGGGGCGTGGCCCTTGGGGCTTGGGTTTGAAGTCAGGCGTGGGGCAGGTCTAGCAAGGTGACATGGCGGGCTCTCAATGGCCAATTCAAACTAGCCGTTGGGGGCATTTTAAAAAAAATCTTTTATAAATACCTTACCATATTTAACATTTTTCTCACACAATATCAAACACATAAAACACAATCTTGCCATGAGTTCTTCAAGTTCAAGTGTATCGTCATCATCATCTGACGATGGTGCGAAAATATTTCTACAAACGATCGCGGCGGTGGTGAAAGCTATCGTGGAAGACGGAGACGATGAGGAAGAGACTCCGCAACCTAAACGGAGGAGAAGACACACCGCTCGTGAACGGCACACCACTAAAAAATGTTTAGGCGTCGTTTTCGTATGAGTAGAAACTTATTTTTAAGGATATCTAGAGATCTTGAGGAGAAGTATGTTTATTTCCAACAAAAAACAGATGTAACCGGGCAATTAGGATTTAGTACGTGGCAAAAGGTCACGGCCGCACTTAGGCAGTTAGCGTACGACAATAGTTCGGACATTATGGATGACTATTTAAAAATGTCTGCACGTGTAGCTAGAGAAAGTCTTCACAACTTTTGTTCGTGTATTCTAGAACTTTATAGGAAAAGATATTTGAGAAAGCACTCGTTTAGTGACATGCAACAAATATTGGAACATCACGCAGATTATCATGGGCTACCCGGGATGCTAGGTAGTTTAGATTGTATGAAATGGCCTTGGGAACTTTGTCCTACCGCATGGCAAGGCGCTCACACGAGTGGATTTCACGGGAGGCCAGCCATCATGCTTGAAGCGCTTGCGTCCCAAGATCTTTGGATATGGCATGCGTTCTTCGGTATGCCAGGTTCACATAATGATATTACCATCATAAATCACTCGCCTCTTTTCAATGATCGGGTAAATGGTATAGGACCCAAAGGAACTTTCTTTGTAAACGAGGTTGAGTACGTGTATGGGTACTACCTAGTTGATGGGATTTACCCAGAGTGGGGGGTTTTCGTAAAATCGTTCACAAAACACGGTACCATAGATCCAAAGAGATTAAAGTTTAACAGGGTCCAAATGGCTGCACGTAAAGACGTCGAGCGAGCATTCGGTGTTTTGAAGAAAAGGTGGCGAATATTGGCAATGCCTTGTCGACTATGGGACAAGGATCAGATTGGAAACGTGATGTACGCATGTATCATTCTTCACAACATGATTTTGGAGGATGAAGGTAGAGCGGTCGTTACCTACTATGATGACGATGACCCCCAACCAGGTAACGTAACAGACGAAGATAAAGCGGCAAATGAATTTTTGATCAAGTCAAGGGATATACATCACAACCTTCGATCTGATTCGGTGGATCATGTTTCAACGATTCATGGGTTCGAAACCGACGAAGACGACGAAGAATGATAGTTTTTTATTTTGATAATTATTTATGTAGCTTATGTAGTTTTTAATGGTTATAAATATATATATATATATATATTAAAAAAAACCAGATGTGGCTTGGCCACGCCAGCCAAGCCACGCCCACCATACCCCATACAAAATGGGTTTATGAATTGAGCTTTTAAAGTTACACGTGTCAACCCATACCCCAAACCCCCGCCCCACCATACCCCACGGTCTAAAAGTTGTAGATCAAAGTTTGGAGTCAGAATAAAACTGAATTTGCAAATTGCAACATAAATTTTTCCAACAAAATCCATATGTGATCAAAAGGGGCAAGATGGAGATTATGCTAGAAAACTAGGGGCAAAATAGGAATTCACAAGGGAGGTGTGGCATTTGCTATCCTCTTTCATGTGATTCTTTCCTTTATATTTAGGTCTACAAACATCAAAGCTTTTATAAAGTTACATGTTTTCTCATAACAATATTCCTACAATTCAGAAAAAACATATATTCATAAATTGTAATAAATGCATTAAAGTTTGTACCTTATTATACATTTAATAAATATTAGCTCTGGAAATAGAATTTCAGTTAATTTTCTTTTATACTGGTTTTAATATAGGGTTCCCACTCTAAACAGAGTTTTGACCGTTGCTCTCTCTCTCTCTCTCTCTCTCTCTCTCTCTTTCTCTCTCACACAGTGTTCTTGAAGATCAACTCTCTCTATCTGAAGTGTGTGTTCTTGAAGAAAGATTGTGTTTTTGTGTCTGTTCTTGAAGTTAATCACCTGCCCACCATTGATAAATTAACAAAAACAGGTAAAAATCTTTACTTTCTTTATCTTTGTCTCCCATTGTTTCTTGATTTTACTGCATGAAGCTTCACAATATCATCAAGATTTGATTTTTATTTCTATATATATTTACCAGTTGAATGCATTTTTATTTCTTGATTCCCCTTTTAACAGTATTACTTCTGATTTTGATTGTGATTTTTTTTAAGGTTTAATCTGGAGATTTTAATTTCACCATAGTTTTTTTTTTTTGAAGTCAAATATTTGACTTTCTTGGCCAAGTTTACATCTTTAAAACACAACAAGAACATTCTTTTCAAAACAAGTATTTGATTTGATTATTTCTTGAGTTAATAACTGAATACCCCATGTATCTTCCTATATCAATGCTACATATTTTTTTTTATTTTTTTTTTTTGTTTTTTTTACCAATATTGTATTCTTCTGGCAATTTAATTGTTTAAAAATTTTTGTAGAGGCTTTAGTCAAGAAGAAGCTTTAAGTTAATTTCTTTGGAGTTTCCCAAGGTTCTAATAATGCCCTTTATCTTTCTTGATCAACTGCTTTGACAAAAGCTAATTAATTACATATTTTTTATGTATTTTTTTATTTGCTAAATGATTTATTTTGTATTTTTTTTCACCCCCATGTGATAAATTTTCTGCAAGGCTGCAGCTTGTACTGGACCATTATCCTCTTTTGGTTCTAAACCCTAAAAAGAGAATTTCTGTAGTTATCTTCTGCTTTAATTCTAATTATTAATTAGTTTCCCAAATTAATTCCATTATTTTTAGAAAAAAAAAAAATTGTGTATTTTACAGTTTATTTTATCAACTATGAAGTTATTTGTAAAATTTGACTTTAAAAGTCAAACTTTGGTTCACAAAGTCTATGACTAAATGTGTAATCTATAACATTCTTAGCATTGTTTCTTTCTGAAGCATAAATGTTTAAGTAGCTTTTAATATAGTAGCAAAAAATTCTCAAAAACATAAGACATTAGCACCAATTTCCAATTCAAAAATCACTTGTTTGACCCAGAAAAGGTCAAACTTTATTGTGTTCATCATCCACAATCATGACTCATTTATCTTCTTCAACAATACAGGACCCAAAAACCCCTTATGAATCTTGTAAAACCCTCTGATCCAAATCACAAAAACTCCTGAAAACCAAGAAATGGGATGTTCTTCATCAAAACTGGATGATGAAGAAGCTGTACAACTCTGCAAAGATCGAAAAAACTTCATCAAGAAAGCCGTTGAACATCGAACCAAATTCGCTTCTGGTCACAAAGCTTATCTTCAATCGCTCAAACGAGTTTCCGCAGCCCTTAAAGACTACGTAGAAGGCGACGAACCCCGCGAATTCTCGTTAAACTCATTCACCACACCACCATTGCCACCATCCAAAAAAACCACCCCAAGATTCATCACCATTTCCCCAAACTCATTCACCATTGAACAACCCAAAGTCCATTATTTAAGATCCGGCGGGAATGCATCGGTTTTCGTCGAAGAAATGCCGCCGGAATCCCCTGAAATAGCCAGAGTGGAGTCATACAACCAGTCATATAACCATTCTCCAGTTTACCAGTATGCAGCTGATAGTTTCTTTGGTATGCAGTCTCCAATGCATCCGCATTCGCAATCGCAAGCGTCGATATTTGGTTACAACCGGCCGAATTTACCGCCCCCTTCGCCTCAAAGATCGTCACCATGGGACTTCTTTTTTAACCCGTTTTCGTCGTTGGATTATTACGGGTATAATAATAGAAACAGTGTGTTTGACGATGACGTTAACGGGTTACAACAAGTTAGAGAAGAGGAAGGGATTCCGGAGCTTGAAGAGGAAACTGAGCAAGAAGAGATCGAGCATTTTAGCCATAGGAGGAACAGGGGATCTAATGGATTTAATGGTCATGTGAATTGTGATCATGAAGATGAAGTTTCGGTAGTTGATGATCATGATGATGAGGAGGATGATGATGCGTTTGAGACGGATAGCGGGGAGGAAACCGTAAGTGAACACGAGTTAGAACCGCGACCAACGGTGAGTAAAACGCAGAATCTCGAGGTTTCGAAGGGGGAGAGTTCGGGGAAGGTTGTGAATACCGGGAATGGAGATGGTGTTATGAATCAAGAAAAGGGTAAAACCGAAGGGACACCGGGGTTCACGGTTTATGTGAACCGAAGGCCAACGAGCATGTCAGAGGTTATAAAAGATCTTGAAGCTCAGTTCCAGATCATTTCCGATTCGGCAAACGAGCTTTCGGTTATGCTGGATGCTAACCGGGCTCAGTACTCGTCAACGTCACACGAACTCTCAGGTTCGAATCCGGTCTCTTACTTTCTCATTATTAGTTCTTGTTTGAAGCTTTTGATACATGTAGCCTAAACAATGATGTTTGTTTCTTTTTGATTTAACAGCTATGAAGATGTTGAACCCGGTAGCGTTGTTGAGGTCTGCATCGTCTTCTCGGTCAAACTCGTCGAGATTCTTGGTGAATTCTTCGAAAGAAGAAGGTTATGCTAGTAGCAGTGATCAGTCAGACGACTCGTGTATGTTTCACAACAGTCATCAAACGACTCTCGACAAACTATACGCGTGGGAGAAGAAACTATACGAGGAAGTGAAGGTATTATACTTTTCTTAAACCTGTTTTGACCCGAACCAAAATTATAACTTCTTTTTAAACAGTACGTTTTGACCCGAACCACTTTGGTCATAACCAGGCTGGTGAAAGGATTCGTATCGCGTACGATAAGAAATGCGCTCAACTTAGGAACCATGATGCTAAAGGGGATGACCATTCTTCGGTTCATAAAACAAGAACAGCCATTAGAGATTTACATACACAGATCAAAGTTTCGATTCACTCGGTTGAAGCTGTATCAAAAAGGATTGAAACTTTAAGGGATCAAGAACTTCAGCCGCAGCTTCTTGAACTGATCCAAGGGTATATTTGTCATTTCACAACTTCATTTTTACCTGATTATCTAAACACCTAGGGCTGCAAACGAACCAAACGTTCATCGAACAGTTCGTGAACTGTTCGGCGGGGAGTTCGTTGTCTTCGTTCATTTATTAAACATACGAACACGAACAAGAAATTTCGTTCGTTCATTTATGTTCGTGAAAGTTTGGTAACATGTTCGTTTATGTTCGATTGTGTTCCATACTTCATTAGTGTTTTTAGTTTTTTTATATTTTATTTAAATACTTCAAATTTCCAACAAATAAATTATTTTATAAGTGTCAATGTATTATATATTATCATGAACGCTTGTTTTTGTTCGTTTGTTTCCCATTTGTGTTCACGAAAAATAGTTTGTGTTCATCAACGTACATTTTCGTTCGTTGCGTAAAATTAACAAACAAACACAAACGAACACGTTCATTTCCTTAAACAAACACGAACATAAAATCTCGTTCGGTAAGTGTTCTTGAAAAGTTCGCGGACACATATATTTCTTAACAAACGAACACGAACAAGGTCTCGGTTCGTAGCCCTATAAACACCCCCTTATTTATAAATTGTTCTTATGAATTGACAAAGATGCTATTTTCATGAAGATTATCAAGAATGTGGAAGGTAATGGCGGAGTGTCATCAAACACAAAAACGAACACTCGACGAAGCAAAGATTTTACTAGCCGGAACACCATCTAGACCGAAAAAATACACACCGCTGCACCCTAACGAGCCACACCGGCTAGCCCAGTCAGCTTCCAATCTCGAATTCGAGCTACAAAACTGGAAAGCCTGTTTCGAGACATGGATCACCTCTCAAAAATCCTACATTCACGCCATCACAGGCTGGCTACTACGTTGCATCGGATCAAACTCGAATAACACAACAAAATTCCCATTTTCTCCCCGACGGTCAACTGGGGCCCCACCGATGTTCGGGGTGTGCATCCAGTGGGCCCGACTGTTTGACTCGATCAGTGAGGTCCCTGTGCTGGAAGGGATGGACTTTTTTGCAGCAGGGGTTGGTTCTTTGTATGTGCAGCAGCTGAAAGAAGGTGGCGGTGGTTCGGGGGTTGGATCGTCGAGAAGGTTTGGCGGCAGCGGGATGGAGATGGTGGAGAGTGGGCGGCAGGACGAAGAAACCGCAGAGAAAATGGAGGAGGTTGCCATTAGAGTGTTGTGTGCTGGAATGTCTGTTGCTGTGAGTTCCTTAACAGAGTTTGCTGTATGTTCAGCTCAAGGGTATGCTGATTTGATCAAGCAATGGGAGAGTGCCACGTGTCCAGGGAGTAGTGGTGGGCCCAAGATGTGATTTGGGATTTTTTTTTATTATTTTTTTTTTTATTTTGGGCTTTTTTCCCACTTGGATAGTTAGTTTGGTACTTTGGTAGATGTAATTATTTAAGAATTATTTTTTGGTGATATATAAGCTCCAATATATATTTGGAGGGATAGAGACAGAATTGGTTGTGGAAAAGTGGTCTATTTGGTACTGGGTACGGTACCGGTATCACGCTCATCCCTACCTACATGAGTACGACCCATATAGAGTTATACGGGCCGTATAACTAATTGTTGCACAAAAAAATGTCAGAGAATGTTTTTTTTCTCCATGTATACGACCCATATACAATATTATACGACCCAAACCTCATGTATTGTATACGACCCGTATAATGTTATACGGCCCGTATAGAATGTTATACGACTTAATATTTTCTCCATCTATACGAGCCGTATAACATTATATGACCCAATATCTATCATGTCAAATTATTCTATACGGGCCGTATAATGTTATACGGCCAGTATACAGGATGTGAAATTAAGATTTTGGGGTGTGTTATTAATTAGAACCCATACCTTTTTCTATAATAATAACTAGTTGGTTGCACCCGCACTCCGTGGCGGGGCGACCCGACTTTTAACAAATTTTAATTAGAAACGTAGACGCAATGATAACGTGAATGGTGTGAATCCAATCAGTAATTGTTCGGCTTGTTACGGTATCAGCACTCGTTGTAACAACCAAAAGAGAGAAAAAAATAAAGTTATTATATGACCAAAAGGATATCGACATGTGTTTTACATTTATCGAAAACAATAAAAATTAATTCCGATAACGGTACTGAACTTGTGATATGACCAAAAGGATATCGACACGTGTTTTACATCATCGAAAATAATAAAAACCAAATGCCGGTATCTACATTGTTCGATCGGTATCGGCACTGTTCATATCGACACAGTCCTTTTTTTTGAAAACATGTTACAGCTTTCGTCCTTTGCCTCAAACCCAGTTAAAAAAGTTGGTTAAGTTACATCACGTGCACAGCACGTGAGGGCATTTATGTCCATTTATATCTCCCAGCTACCCACCATTTAAAAGCCCCAATATCTCCCCCAAATCCCTCATTTATCAGTTCACTCCTTATCTTCTCCCCTAGGTCTTAGAAATGGCATAACATCCCCAAATTCATCTGCTGCTCTGCTCGATCATCTTCTTCAGCAAGAAATTTTACTTGAACGGTCATGACGATGAATCAAGAACCAGTACCACCAACGTGGTTTATACGAGAGACCATGGATGGAGATGAAGTTGTTCAGTTGTATGGTAAGTTTAGCTCTAACCGAAATTCTGATCTTTTTGAATGATTCAAGACAACCTATTGTAATGTGTATGTTTCTAACTAGTAAAAATTTGAAATTTGCAGTTGGAATGCCTCATCTATTCAGTATTAGGTTACATCATGGTGGTAGGTTAACCAAGAGTCCTGGTCGGGTATACGAAGGTGGTAAGGTTAATTTTGTTGACATGATCGACGTTGATTTGTTTTCTGTTCACGAGATTTCAGATATGATGGATGAGCTGGGTTATTCTGTTACTGATCATATATACTATTTTTTCCAAAACCCTGAAAAGGATTTAGATAATGGTATTGAATATTTAAGTGGTGACCAAGATATTTTGAACTTGTCTAGGTATGTAGAAGTTCATAAGATTATCAATGTGTTTACGTTACATGGTTTAGACATTATTAAGGACTTCTTTCAGTCACCTATGAAGCCACAAAAGGGCATTACAATTGAAGAAATTGATGAGCCTGACCCTTATGCAATAGTGCCTTCAAAACTAACTGTAACAAGAAGGTTGCAGTTAGATGAGCAGGGAGGTTTGAGTGTGAATGATCAGGAAGGTTTGAGTGTGAATGAGCAGGGAGGTTTGAGTGTGAATGATCAGGAAGGTTTGAGTGTGAATGAGCAGGGAGGTGTCAGTGTGAATGAGCAGGAAGGTGTCAGTGTGCAGGAAGAACATGTGGACATGTTCTTGTATGATAATGCACCAGTTGACATTGAGGGGATTGATTTAGATGAAGAGGGTCCTGAAAATGAAACAAGCACTGAAGAGGAAGATAGTGACAGTGACTTTGTGGTTGATGAAAACAATTGCATGCCAGATCATGATGTAGATATGAGGGACTACAATATGAATGTTGACATGGAAGTAAATGACACTGTTATTCATCAAGATGAAGATATAGAAGATGAAATCTTAGACAATGAAGCATTCCCAAGTGGGTCAGAGTCTGATGACAATCAAACAAGCACTAGGAAGAGACAAATACATCAACAAAGGAGGAGAAATGAGAATAGAGTGAACTTTTATTTGGGACAAGTGTTTGGAACTAAGGAAGAGGCAAAGAAGCTCATAAAGGTTCATTCAGTTGAGACAAGAAGGCACATTGTTATTGTTAAGGATGATAGCACTAGGGTGAGGGCAGTGTGTCATGGTAAGTTACCTCAATTTGATGTAGATGATAGTGGAGTTCATATTGAAAGTCAAGCAAAGGGAGCAAAGGGCAAAGGGGCTACTGTGGACAAAGGCAAAGGTAAAGGGCCTGTTGTGGACAAAGGCAAAGGTAAAGGGCCTGCTGTAAAGAAGGGTAAAAGTCAAGGGGAAAAAATGCCAAAGTTTAAAAGAACTGGGCCTCCTGTGAATAAAGGCAAAGGTAAAGGGGCTGCTGGTGAAGGATCCAATGTACATGTTGGGGGAAGAGGCATCAAAAAAGATTCTGCAGAATACCCATGTCCATGGGCCCTACTTATCTCAAAAGTTAAAGGTGAAGAAAGTTGGATGGTCAAGACTCTTCTTGAAGAACATAAATGTGTTTGTACCAGACAAATACATGCTTGTACTTCAACCTTTCTCTCTCAACAAATGGTTGAACAAATTGAAGAAAATCCATATATTCCGGTCAGAGCTGTTCAAGAACAATTTCAAAGAAAGTATGTTGTTGGTGTATCCAGGATGAAGGCTTACAGGGCTAAATCAAAAGCAAGGAAGATGGTGGAATGTGATTACTCATCACAGTATGGTCTGTTGAGGGACTATGTCCTTGAGTTGCAAAGTAAAAATCCTGGTACCACTGTTAAGATAGATGTAGAACCTGGTCATCCAAGGGATCTGACTAGACAGCTTAGAAGGATCTATGTTTGTTTAGGGGCTTTAAAGCATTAGGCAGGAATTTACTTGGTTTGGATGGTGCATTCATGAAGGGGCCTTATCCTGGACAACTCTTAAGTGCAGTGGGTGTTGACCCTAATAATGGGATCTATCCAGTGTGTTATGCAATTGTTGAGGCTGAAAATCTAAGTGCTTGGACATGGTTCCTAGATCTGTTAGCTGATGACCTTGAGATACCAAGAAACTCAGCCTTTACATTTATGAGTGATAGGCAAAAGGTTAGTGATTTACTTGCATTTCTCTGGTATGTCCATTGTGTTCCCATTTCTCACTTGGTCTTAACTTGTATACACTTGACTAATGATAAAAACCAATGAACAGGTAGGGCATTAAGTGACATGCTACTCAATAACATGTGTGAAACCTTCAATGGCAAAATACTGGAAGGGAGGGACAAGCCTATCATTGCTGCTTTGGAGTATATCAGGGAGTACCTAATGAGGAGGATTGTGACAGTGTTGAGGGCTATAGAAAGGACTGAAGGTCTTATTACACCTTGGGCACAAGAACAACTTCAGACAATTAAGAAAGATGCAGCCTTCTATCATGTGCAGTGGAATGGAGGGGATCTGTATGGGGTGAGTGGTAAACCTGGACACACAAGGGTAGTGGACTTGGCCAAAAAGACTTGTGCTTGTAGAGGCTGGGAAATCACAGGTATATTATTAATTGTTTGTGACTGACTTTTATCATTATTAACTGTTTTGTGACTGATTGTTCATGATTGTGACAGGCATGCCCTGCAGACATGTAGTGGCTGCAATATGGTTCATGGCTTCTAATGGTCAAAGAGTTGGTGCTTTGGAAAGCTGGTTTGATCCAGTCTACACAATAGGCAGGTGGAAAGAGGTGTATGCTTTCAAGATAAACCCTATAAATGGCAAAGCTCTATGGCCGAAGAGTGATGTTCCTATCAAGATAACACCACCAAAACATCACAAACAAGTGGGTAGGCCAAAGAAGGTTAGGAAAAGGTCAGCCGTGGAGATGGAGGATGAAGGCTCAAGCAAGAAGAAGGGCAGGTTATCAAAGAAGAATATGAAGGGTGTATGTGGAAAATGTGGGAACACCGGACACAATCAAAGGACTTGCAAGGGGCAAGGTGAAAAAAGGAAGGACTAGATCTATTGGCAGGGGTTTAACTTTTGACTTTTGGTTTGTTATGGTCTTTGACTTTTGGTTTGTTAAGGTCTAACTTAGTACTTTATGGGATATGTATTAACTCTAGATGTTTGGAACATGTTTAAGACATGTCTTTTATAACTTGGTTATCTATGCCAATGTGGCAGTTTTTGTTTGCAATTTGCATTGTGTTTGATGTCTACAACACTTGAATGGGTCAAAACAGCAGTTGCATTGTGTTTGCTGTCTACAGCAGTTGAATGGGTCATTTGTCTTGTTTGTTTGCAATTTGCAGCCATTGAATGTGTCTAAATAGGTTATGTGCTGTTTGCCAAACATGTTATGGCCAAACAGGTTATGGGTCAAAATAGAGACTGTCGATACAGGTCAATTATGTGCTGCTTACCAAACTGGTTATGTCCAAACATTTTGGGTCAATATAGAGACTGTCAAAACAGGTTATGGGTCAAAAGAAAGACAATATCATTTGCCGAAGCCAAAGGTACTGCATTACATTCATTATAATCATACAAAAGGTACTGCATTACATCAAAACTACTTACATATCACATTTCATACAAAAACTACTTGCTTTAACCTGCATTACATCAAGACTACCACATTACATCTAGACTGCTTTGCATTACATGGACAAATACACGATGAAGCAAACCCAACTCAAAATCAACATCTTTTTCAGCTTCATTGTCTCAGATTTAAGTTCTTTCACCTTCTCCTCTAACATGTTTCTGTTTCGTAGCAGACCTGGGATGATGTTCACACATGAATGGCAATTGGACTGATCTACCCATCCTATGAATCGACATGTCGATCCTTGATCAGGACACCCATAAAAACGGCGACCTGGGTTCCTATCTGTCCAAGAGGTGAGGATAACAGCTTCTCTTCCACAATCGCATAACACCATCTTCGTTTATGAGCATATGATTTAAGATCCAAACCCTAATTTTGGGTCAGTCGCGCCATAGAGAGAGTTGTAGGTATGGGAGCTGTAACAATGGGGAAGAAACCCTAATTAGGGATTTGGGGGAGATATTGGGGATTTTAAATGGTGGGTAGCTGGGGTGATATAAATGGACATAAATGCCCTCACGTGCTGTGCACGTGATGTAACTTAACCAACTTTTTTAACTGGGTTTCAGGCATAGGACGAAAGTTGTAACATGTTTTCAAAAAAAAAAGGACTGTGGCTGTAAATATTAAAGGTAAAGGTCATCCATTGCAACTAGGTACAAACATAAAGGACGAAAAGTGTAATTTTTCCTTTTTTGGTGATATATAAGCTCCAATATATATTTGGAGGGATAGAGACACAATTGGTTGTGGAAAAGTGGTCTCTTTGGTACTGGGTACGGTACCGGTATCACGCTCATCCCTACCTACATGTGTACGACCCATATAGAGTTATACGGGCTGTATAACTAATTGTTGCACAAAAAAATGTCAGAGAATGTTTTTTGTCTCCATGTATACGACCCATATACAATATTATACGACCCAAACCTCATGTATTGTATACGACCCGTATAATGTTATACGGCCCGTATAGAATGTTATACGACTTAATATTTTCTCCATCTATACGAGCCGTATAACATTATATGACCCAATATCTATCATGTCAAATTATTCTATACGGGCCGTATAATGTTATACAGCCAGTATACAAGATGTGAAATTAAGATTTTGGGGTGTGTTATTAATTAGAACCCATACCTTTTTCTATAATAATAACTAGTTGGTTGCACCCGCACTCCGTGGCGGGGCGACCCGACTTTTAACAAATTTTAATTAGAAACGTAGACGCAATGATAACGTGAATGGTGTGAATCCAATCAGTAATTGTTCGGCTTGTTACGGTATCAGCACTCGTTGTAACAACCAAAAGAGAGAAAAAAATAAAGTTATTATATGACCAAAAGGATATCGACATGTGTTTTACATTTATCGAAAACAATAAAAATTAATTCCGATAACGGTACTGAACTTGTGATATGACCAAAAGGATATCGACACGTGTTTTACATCATCGAAAATAATAAAAACCAAATGCCGGTATCTACATTGTTCGATCGGTATCGGCACTGTTCATTTCGTTACCTGTACAATATACCTACGTTGTTCGGTCGGTATCGGCGCGGTTCATTTCGTTAACTGTACAATACCAAGAATTTATAAAGTAAACGAACCTAAGTTATTTAAAATATAAAAGTCCAATTAAAATTAAAAAAAAAAAAAACAAAAACAAAAAGACAACAAATTAAAAGAACTACCAAGGAAAAGGACAAAGTAAAAATTATTGTAGCAAATATGCTATAGCATTTGATATATATAATAATTATTATTATTTTTTTTTACAATAGTAAAAAATACACGAAAAAGTCGTTCCCCAATGCATGGAAATAGTAGTAAAAAAAACAAAAACACAATCATACAGTTCAGAAATTTATGACCACACTAACAAGTCAATCTCATTACTATCAGCTATAAGTTGAAGATTTTACAATAAGATACATTACATTCATAGCGTAAAACAGGCCAAAAATATACTGTTCCTAAACACGGGTTTATCATTTATGAATATTGGTAGTCAAATGCAATGCAGCTTCAAAGAAAGACCGTCAGTCGGTTGTTTACACATTTCATGATGATCTGGGTTTATCTACGGAAGTGTATGTTTACCACAGCAGGCTGCAAAAAGAGAGTCTGCTGAACCGAAAGCGCGAGGGGCAAAATTGGATGAAAAAGAAACGATGATATTCTCTTTGTCCTGCAATCTGTAATGCCAGCTTCGGGTCCTGTTCAATAAATATAGTTTACGCTCGTCATCAGTCATCTTGATAGAAACATGAAAGGTTTTGAGGTCAGACATACTTTTAAAATGAGTTAACTGCCATTTTAACAGACGTTAGTTTTTTGGGCAGAACTAGCATGCTTCAAGAATGCCAGGGACGAAAATGGCAGTTAACTCTTTTAAAATTGATGATGATTCGTAACTTCGTTCTGATGAATTTGTAGGTATTTAATTTGTAACAAAATCATCTTTCCATATCTTAAAAGGTAACACATTTGACATTTTGGTCAAACATACTTAAAAATTTGAAACTGATGGACGACCCACAAAGTTCTTTTTGATGAACTTCTTAAGAAAATAATGAAAGAGAGTTGTAGGTTTTTATTTGTAACAAAGTTGTCTTCATGATCTAGAGACGGTAAGGCTTGACTTTGGAGTCAACGGACCAATTTTCAAATTTAAAATATTGACAAGGATTCATGAAAAGTTCGTTTTTATGCGACTATTTCAAACTTATTAAGAAATATATTAAAAGAAAACTGTAGACTTTTTACTTTGTAACAAAGTCATCTTCTTGACCTAAACACATAAGGTTTGACTTTTGCGGTCGATGTTAGAATTAGCAATGATTGGCTAAGTTCTTTTCGTTGAAACAATATCGAACTTCATCCGAAGATGCACCAAAAAAAACTTTGTTTGTAAGCAAATCATCTTCTTGATCTAGATTCTAGACAGGATGAGGTTTGACTTCTTAGGTCAAACAGAACACTTTTCAACTTAAAAAACTGAAGAGGATTCATATGAGTTCTTTCCACTGAAACCATATCCAACTTATTTAAAGAAAGATTCATTTTTTTCAATTAGTTAAAAAGTCTTCTATTGGTTTGAATTCAGAAGTAACCAAAAGTCAAAATGGACCTGTTTTATTCGAACGGAGAGAAATATAAATGTGCTTACCTGGCTTGATTTTGAACTTGAGGGTATGCGGGGGCCTCCTTAAGATAAACTTAATCGGATGGTCAGTTGACTGTCTATGTCGATCAGTTGCAGAAATAAGCTGCAAACACATAATATAACAGTTTTAGTTACATTACAACGCAAGAAAAAAAAAATGAAATAACACATGCTTATAAAGTCATAACTCATAAGTAGTATAGGAGATGCACCTTTTCATCAAATCTAAATAGAGACTGATCAAAATAAGGCGAAGGACTCTGAGACTGACAATTAAACGGCAAAGAGACCAGCACTTTCTTAATAAACTGCAAATTTCCAACCAACAATAAGAGATCAATTATATATCCTGTATACTTTTGACTTCCCATGCGAAAGCTGAATATTGTTTGACCTTAAAAGCCAAAGAACAGTTTTATGGAATGGTAAAAGTAGCATCAGAAGTGGCGTTTTTGGCCCATCCACCTAGAATTGGTTGATTTGGGTTGTGTTTTATCTCCAACAGTTGGTTCGAATGAATAAAAATTTAAAATATAGCTAAAATGGTCAAACGGGTCGCAACCACCCAAAGTGTTTTCAAATGCTTATCATCATCATACTCGGTAAATCCCACCAATAGCAAAGCTAACGTAGGGTCTGAGGAGGGTAAGATGTAGACAGCCTTACCTCTACCCCATAGGAATAGAGAGGCTGCTTCCAGTGAGACCCCCGGCTCGATAGTAGTTTTGCATCAAGCCTTGGACATAAGGCACATAACACTCAGCAATTAAGACAAAGGCCGATTAGTGCATGTACTCCCGTGTCTTTTGGCTATCAACGCCACCACATGATGCATGATTAACCATCCCCCTCTTGTAATGTTATTTTCACGAAATTAGTAAAATAACGTTAAAATTAGTGCACTCTTTTAATGTTTTCAAATGCTTAAAACCTTGTAAATCACTTTATTAAAATTAGATACTATTTAATAATACTTCTTTTATTATCTTTTGAGTAAAATGCCATTTTCGTCCCTGAGGTTTGGCCAGTTTTGTGACTTTCGTCCAAAGGTTTGTTTTTCCGCATTTGGATGCAAAAGGTTTGAAATCTTGTCATTTTCATCCAGCTCATTAACTCCATCCATTTTTCTCTGTTAAGTCAGTGGTATTTCCATCTTTTTTTTGCTAACTTAAAGGGCAATTCGGTGTTTTCACTTTATGTAAAAAGACCGAATACCCATGAAAAAGACCGAATTGCCCTTTAAGTTAACAAAAAAAACGAAAATACCCCAGACTTAACAGAGAAAAACTGATGAAGTTAACAAGCCGGACGAAAATGGCAAGATTTCAAACCTTTGGGATCCAAATGCGGAAAAACAAACCTTTAGACGAAAGTCGCAGAACTGGCCAAACCTCAGGGACGAAAATGGCGTTTAACACTTTTTTTTTAATATGTTAATCATCAATAAAATAAACGGATAGTCATCAGCAAGATAACTTACCAAGGGGAAGCTTGTAGCTTTATTTTTACTGCTTCTCAGTTGCTCGAGAGCATGAATGTTGTTCGAGTGAGATGAGATAAAATTCATATACGGGGAACTTTTTGACGACACATGAAAATGATCACAAAACTGTTCAAACAACATATACAGCTCATCGGATGACATCTGCAAGATATTAAAAGGCTGATTTAACTTGTTAATCAGGAAAAAAAATTAAAAATACCCTTTAATTAAATTATAAAATAAAAAAAAAATCCCATGTAACAGTGTGTATAAAATTATAAATACCTGATAAAATGCAATAATTTCTGTTGATTCCATGTTATATACGGCAAAGAAAGCTGGATGATTATCAGCGTTTCGGGACACCTGTATCATATAAACACCATATGAATAGATTTTTCCTATGTACCAAACGTTCATATTTGTAACGTGAAACATGTTTTGTAACATGCATACTTACCGCTCCATCAACACTTCCAAACTTGATTAGCAAGTGATGTCGGTCCAGAAATTGCACCTACCCAAAAAAGAAAATACACGTTTCGTTATCATAATCGTACAAAAGAGCAAAAAAAAAAAAAAAATCTAATCGAGTCAGCACCCACCTTCCATATAATCAAATCGACATAATCTTGAAAGTGAAAATAAAACTTCTTTTTTAGGGATTGAATTCTCTGAAACAACAATTAAAAAAAGATACCATTAAGAAACAAATGTGCATATCAAGTAATAAAAAGTATAAACTAAAGATCAATAAAAATTTTATAGTGCAAAACCAACCATAGTTTCGTCTTTTTCTTCATTTTGGATCCCTCGCACAATAAACGAAAGCAATCTTTGCTTTATACCGCTTAGAAACGGGTTTTCTTGAGCAGGCTGTTCAAGAGGAGACCCGTTTACCGCATTATTTACGGGCGTATGATGTGGCGCCCTTTTGTCAACACTTGAAATGGCCTGAGCACTAGAATTGAGAAAAAGTTCGTCATCTTCGCGACAGAATTCCCCGATTGCCCTTAAATCAACGAGACTGCCGGAATCCCGAATCTGAAGTATGTGAATACGTTGATAACGGAGAGAGACAATCGCAAGTAAATCATCGAATAAAAAAACACCCATGCTGTGTGCCAAATTGATGTAATCGTTGCGGAAAACCCTTTCGTCAAGTACAACTCCATCTTCCAATCTATGAACACATACAAACAAGAAACCCGACCCGCGTTAGATGCTATTGTAACGATCGATTCAGATTATATTATATCTCCAAGTAACAGAAGTAGGGCTGAAAACGAAGCGAACAAACACGAACAGAAGAGCAAAAATAACAAAATCTAATCGTGAAATACATGTGTTCACAAACAATTCATGAACACTTACCGAACGAGATTTTGTTTTCGTGTTCATTCATTAAGGAAATGAACTTGTTCGTGTTCATGAACACACACAAACACAAACCGACGTTCATGAACAGAAACGAACATTCATGAACACAAACGAACACAAACCAACGTTAATGAACATAAACAGACATATATTAAATCTCTAATAAAAACAGCATCACAGACATTAAGTGGATCCACCCACAAATGAAATATATAAATAAATATTAAAAACCCCACACACAAACGAACACAAATGACACAAACAAACGAACATGTTAGCGAACGTTCACGAACATAAATGTTCGTTCATTTAACTAAACGAACGAAATTTCGTGTTCGTGTCCGTTCATCTGTTAAATGAACGAACACAAACGAACTTCCTGCCGAACGGTTCATGAACTGTTCGCTGAAAGTTCGGTTCGTTTGCAGCCCTAAACAGAAGTACCATTTAAATAGTTAAGAACATACCTTAAAAGATGAAACGTTATCTTCTCAATCGATGGAACCCCTTGAATAGCACCACCAGTAGCAGGGGCATCGTAGATTTGCGCGGTTGAAGTTGCGAAAAGTCCGAATTGATTAGTTTCCGCGTAAAGAAAAAAGTCTTTACATATGAGCTCATTTGCGGAAGCAAGCGGGACCGAGTACAACTGCGTGAAAAAACTCTCGAATTTCTTTGCTTTTGGTGGTAGAGGTTGGTTATCGCAATCTTCTTGTTTGCACGAAAACGATAACCATGTTGGTCTGTAGACGATTAAATCTTGGTGGTTTCGACTGAAACTTATTAGATATTTTCCATCTTCTGTGAACTTGCGAAATGAATTATCCGGACATTCGACTTCGTATATTGTAGAAGCAGGAACTATATTCTCGTAAAATCTTCTGGCACGATGAATCTAACGATACAATATTTATAAGTTTTGGTGAGTTCAAGTTGACTTATTACAGAAACTTGCATTTAAGGTATAGTATAACAATGATCAGATAATCAGTTTCGAAACGCAAGTGTAAATTTTGTAACTTTCTTCATTGGCTTGCAACTCCATGAAAAAACATCTGAACACAGACATTGAAATACTATTTTTCACAATTATGAAAAATTACAGGCAATCCATCCTTATGAATTTAACGATATAGATTTAAAGACTACCTAAGTTTGAGCTATTGATATACAAGTATAATACACTCCTCTAATGTTATGCTACTTCTAACTACTTCATTTTCTCATCTGTTATTAAAGAACAGATTTTTATGTGAAAGGGTAATAGTTTTCGGTCCCAAAAATAACAAACAAACAATCGTACCCAGTAAAATCCCACTAAACAAACAAAACAAAATACCCAAAGTATCATACACCCCTCTAATATCATAACCCCCCCCCCCCCCCCCCCCCCCCCCCCAAAAAAAATCATATCAGTTAACCTAAATCAAGTGAAAACTGAAAACATAGATTGTACTGAGTAAGCAATAACATTTAAACATTTACATAAACCAATCTCTCCAAAAAATGGTCCCAGAAAACATACTATTT